>CM074859.1:20735000-21080000 GCA_037501455.1 Lantana camara
CAAGCGCCCGAGCCACCTGTTGCCCAACCTCAAGAGCCAGAAGGCCCAATTTATGGTCCAGTGGCTCAGAACATCCTTGTGGTTATTGATGAAGACATCGCTCCTGCGGCTTGAAATTCCATCTCTACAGCCCTTTTTTTTTGCATTTCTTCTTAACTTGTTTTAACGCTTACTCCTTTTGTAATGATGCTCCTGGGCCTTCAAGCCTATATTTTGTAATTTAGGCGAAGGCCTTAATGAACAGAATTTCTCATTTCCATGATACTGTCTTTACCTTTTTCTTGATTGCGAACTTTCACCTTGCCCTTATTGCGAACAAATCTTGTAGTTATAAGATTATGTGTAATATGCTTAGTAAGATTTGCATGTTTCATATAGGCTTTCGATGCTTAGAAGATTTTGTTAAATCTTGCAAAACTTTGAAAATTTTCACTAAGTTTTGAGTGATCATGAGGGTCTTACCAAGAGACTGCCCTCGCTCAAAATTTGTAAAATTCATTCTTAATCTGGGGAAATTTTGCTGAGCCTTGGGCATTTGCAAGGGTCTTACTGAGAAAATGCCCTTATTCAAGACCTGTGAAATTTCTTCCTAATCTCGGAAATTTTTGCTAAGTCTTGAGTATTGAGGGTCTTACTGAGCGGTTGCCCCCGTTCAAGACTTGTGAAATTTCTTCTTAATCTTGGAAATTTTTGCTAAGTCTTGAGTATTGAGGGTCTTACTGAGCGGTTGCCCCCGTTCAAGACTTGTGAAATTTCTTCTTAATCTTGGAAATTTTGCTAAGTCTTGAGTATTTGCGAGGGTCTTACTGAGTGATTGCCCCCCACTCAAGACTTGGCGGAATTTCCCTCTGATGACGTTGCTGTCGGATGAACTTGCTCGTATTGGCCCCCATTTTTGGATTCGCGATCGATCCCGTTTTCGAGCGCAAGGCGTCGTGATAGACGGCCAAGGTCTACTGGGATTTTCATTGTATTTTTCTTCCATTTTATTAAGTTGGTTTTAAGCATTGCCGATCTACCCTTACGAGGGCGTCCCCCCGTACGGGTTAGAGTGCTGGCAAGCGTAACCCATGTGAAGTAATAGTGACCAACCACGCTCGTAAAGACGGGGGGCGTGGGTCTTATATATTCATGCAATTAAGAAAGTGTAAGCATAAAGATATTTGGAAAGAATTCGCCGTAACTTACTTGTGATTTGAAGTACATAGAACTTGTTAACGGGGTTGTTACATCATAGTTTCTAGAGAGCTTTTAAACGTAAAACCGCCGGAGGTTGCATGCGTTCCAAGGGCGAGGCAAACGCTCTCCTTGAAGTGTCTCCAGGGTGTATGTGTTGTTAGCTCTGATTTGTATTACCTTGAACGGTCCTTCCCAGTTGGGGTCTAGCTTCCCCACATGTCTGGATATTTCAACTTTCTTTAGAACCAAGTCTCCCAAATTGAAGGTTCTTTCCTTCACACGCTTGTTGTACTGTTGAGCCACAGATGCCTTATATTTGTGTATCTTAGCCCAAGCTTGGTTTCTTTTCTCATCCAATAGGTCCAACTCCAGGCGCCTGTTACTTTCGTTAAATTGAGGCTCGAAATAAGCTACACGAGCGGATTCATTTGTAATTTCAGCCGGTATCATTGCTTCTGACCCATACACGAGCGCGAAAGGTGTCTCGCCCGTGGCCGCTCGGGGAGTAGTGCGATAAGCCCAAAGCGCTCCTTGTAGCTCTTCTGCCCACTCACCCTTTTTACTTTCCAGCATTGTTTTTAAGTGCTGCAAAATGATTCTGTTGGTGACTTCTGCTTGTCCGTTGGCTTAGGGATGGCCTACGGAGGTGAAATGTTGTTCAATCCCCAATTCCGAGCACCATTCTCGTGTGTCAGCGGCTATGAACTGGGATCCATTATCGGAGATAAGCACCCTCGGAATGCCGTATCTGCATATGATGCTTTTCCAAATGAAATCCCTCACCACCCGGAAGGTAATCTTCGCCACTGCCTCGGCCTCAGCCCATTTGGTAAAATAATCGACGGCCAAAATGACAAACTTCTTTTGTCCAACAGCGATGGGCAAAGGGCCCACAATGTCTATTCCCCACTGGTCGAAGGGCCAGGAAACATCTACTGGGATCATTTGAGCGGCCGGCAGTTGAGGGAGATTGGAATGGAATTGACACTTCGGACACTTTCTGGAGAATTCGAGGGAGTCATGCAGAACCGTGGGCCAATAAAACCCACTCCTTAAAATCTTCTTAGCCAGAATACGCCCTCCTGAGTGATTTCCGCAGCTCCCATTGTGAATGAGTTCGAGCGTTTCTTTCGCTTGCGAGGGCCTTAAACACCTCAAAGGAGGCCCTTGAAACGACTTCTTGAACAGTCTCCCCTCGGAGTCTAAAGAGAATCGAGGGGCCTTGTTCCTCATTTTCCGCGCCTCCACCTTATCAGCGGGATAAATACCATCTCTAAGGAACCTGACGATGTCATCCAGCCAACATGGTTCAAGTGGATCAATCATAACGACCGTCTCTTTGGCAACTCTCTCCTTGATCAAAGGTTCCTCCGTCCTAAGGAACGTTACAGAGCGCTCAGAAGTACCTTCCAACGCCGAAGCAAATTTTAAAAGTGCATCAGCGCGCTCGTTCTCGGCCCGCGGGACTTGCAGCAGATGAAATTCTTTGAACTTTCCAATGATTTCCCGAGCCTTGCCCAAGTACTGCACCATGGTGGTTTCTCTGGCCTCATAAGTTCCTTCAATCTGGCTCGCAATTAACTGTGAATCTACATACGCCCTAATCCTGGAGGCTCCACTCTGAGAAGCAATTTCTAACCCCTATACAAGGGCTTCATATTCTGCCTCATTATTGGTGACTTGGAAATCCAACCTGATTGCGAAATCTAACTCAATCCCACTGGGGTCCCGGAGGGCTACCCCTGCTCCTCCCCCTTGGGAGGTTGAGGAACCATCCGTGTGCAGGACCCATAATCCTTCGTTCTCAGGAACGGTGGATTCTAATCCAAAGCGTTCCACTAATAAATCAGCTATAACCTGGGCGTGCATGGCAGCTCTAGGCTCGAAACATAGATCAAACTGACTTAATTCAATGGCCCATTTTATCAGCCTTCCTGATACGTCTGGTTTGGACAAAACCTGCCTCAAAGGTTGATCAGTAAGTACCGTTATTGAGTGTGCCTGAAAGTAAGGCCTCAGGCGCCTTGATGCATTGATGAGGGTAAACGCAAATTTCTCGATTTCCAAATATTTTTTCTCTGCTCCTTGCAATGTCTTGCTTAAATAATAAACGGGCAAATGCTTCCGTTCTCGTATAGCTACCAACACAGCGCTCGTGGCATCGGCCGAAACAGAAAGATATAGGAATAGCTTCTCGCCTCCTAGGGGTTTAGTCAGTAGAGGAGCGCTCGATAGATAAGCCTTCATATCTTGCAAAGCCTTTTCACATTCCTCCGTCCAAGCGAAGTTTCGGGCATTCCTCAAAATCTTGAAAAAAGGGAGATTCCGGTCCGCCGAGCGCGAAATGAATCTGTTCAAGGAGATGATCTTTCCTACCAGTACTTGCACTTCCCGGAGATTTCGAGGGGAGGGGATTTCCAATATAACCATGATTTTCTCAGGATTGGCCTCAATTCCCCTCTGACTGACCATGTACTCTAAGAACTTTCCTCCTTGCACTCCGAAGGTGCACTTTGAAGGGTTCAATTTCATCCCATAATGACGCAAAATTGAAAAGGCACGCCTGAGATCTTCCAAATGCGAGTCTTGACGCTCGCTTTTGACAATCATATCGTCTACGTAAACTTCCATAGACCCTCCCAGTTCACTCTCAAACATCTTGTTAACGAGCCGCTGATATGTAGCTCCAGCGTTCTTCAACCCGAAAGGCATGACCAGGAAGCAATACACCCCTAAATGAACAACAAATGAAGTTTTGGGGCGGTCTTCAGGAGCCATAAAGATCTGGTAGTACCCTTGAAAGGCGTCCATCATGCTCATTAGTTCGCATCCAGCAGTTGAATCCACCAGTTGGTCTATCCGAGGCAACGGGTAATGATCCTTAGGGCAAGCCTTGTTAAGATCAGTAAAATCATTGCACATTCGCCACTTGTTTGCATTTTTAGGCACCAGAACCACATTACACAACCATTCTGGGTATAAGATGGGCTCGATGTACTGAGCTTCCAGGAGTTTATTAACTTCTTCTTTGACAACCCTCTTTCGAAAGCCGTGAACATCTCGCTTTTTCTGCTTGATGGGCTTGAAGGAGGGATCTACATTAAGCCTGTGGATGATGATGCTTGGGTCGATTCCGGTAAGGTCAGATGCTTTCCATGCAAATACGTCAAGGTTCTCTCTGAGGAAGTCAATCATCATGATCTGCGAGGGTCCTGAGAGGTTTGACCCTATCTGAGTAGTCTTATCTCTGTTCCCAGGCTCTAGCTCAATAGTAAGGAATTTTTCTGAGGGCTCGATCCTTACCTCAGGGCGAGGAAGTTCGAGCGCCCTCTTTTTCCCTACCAAACGCCCCTCGCGAGTGGGATCCTTCCCCTCCTGCTCGTCTGCTTCTGAGGAAGACTCTTCAACGGACCCTGGCGGAGCATTTTCGAGGGGGTCTTGGGTGTTGGTATCCTTCTTCTTCTTATTTTTCTTCTTGTTCAACTTTGCCCTTTTCCGCAAGGGACCATCTTCATTTAGGTTGGCAAAATCAACGGATTTCTTAGTGGACCCAATTTGGAAAGTTCTTTCCGCCTTAGGCTTTCGGAGAGACAACATGTAGCATTCCCACGCCTCACGCACGTTACACAATATTTCCCCAACACCCTCGGATGTGGGAAATTTGATCTTCTGGTGGTAGGTGGAGATGATTGCTTTGAAATCGACGAGGGCGGGGCGCCCAATTATGATATTATATGGAATATCAATCTCTACCACAGCATAAGTAACTGTGAGCGTCTTACGTTGAGGGGCTCGGCCGAACAAGGTGGCCAAGCGCACCTGCCCTCGTGGGACAACCTCTGATCCTCCAAAGCCAATGAGGGCTGTTTTAAGAGGTTCCAGTGGGAGGTTAGCATTCATCTTTAAAAATGTGGCGTAAGGCAAAACATTAACAGAGCTTCCACTATCCACTAATACTCTTCTTACAACATGATTGTGGACATCTACACTAACCACCTTGGGGCAGTCAGAAGTTTCACCTTCCCCATGGGGTGTTACAATGTGCCCTAAATCCCTATCATCAAAGCCTATCACATCGTTCTCTCGGGAGTGCTGATCCTTGGCTTTTTGTATAGCATAAACGGACTTGGGCACGGATGAGCGCTGGTTGTAACTTCGGGCATATCTCAGCCGAGCGGCATTGGAATCTCCCCCTGAAGGGCCTCCCGCTATCATGTTGATGACCGCAAAAGGCGTATTCTCCAGATCAGGGGCCTTTCCTTTGTTGTTCCGACGGTTGCTGGTCTCAGGGGGGCCTTTTCCTCGTGGACTCCTTGACCGGGATGGGCTC
The DNA here is from genome assembly GCA_037501455.1 of Lantana camara. Taxonomy (NCBI): domain Eukaryota; kingdom Viridiplantae; phylum Streptophyta; class Magnoliopsida; order Lamiales; family Verbenaceae; genus Lantana; species Lantana camara. Next base: position 20,740,510 of record CM074859.1, read on the forward strand.
CTCCTTTCCTCCCTGGAACGACCCCGACAGTGCTCATCAAAGCGCTCCAGCATTTTCACAAATTCCTTTAGATGCCCCCCCGCAACGAGCCTTTGAATCTCAGCTTCCAGCTGGCGACATTCATCCGTGTCGTGCCCTTTCTGCTTGTGGAAGGCACAGTACTTGCTGGAACGTTTCAGTGACTCGGTCTCTCTCATCTTGATGGGTCTCCTGAAGAGCTTTTTATCGGAGAGGTTATAGACCTCGGAGTTCGGTCGAGTAAGTGGAATACGCTCGAAACGTCGAGGGGGCAGCGGCGACCTTTTGCGCTCCTGTTGACGCTCTTTCTTAACTGCGATCTCGCGTCCTCGTTCAGGACGGCGCTCACTTCTTATGGGACTATGATGCCGGGGACCATTCGTCCCATACATATCCTCGAGCGCAAAAAACGGCTTGGCAACCTCTCTTAAGGCCATTAGTGTCCCTGGTCTTCTCTCCACGATGGCATCAGCAAATTTCTTGCTCACATACTGTTTGTGATCCACAGCCTGAAATAGCACTGGGATCAAGAAATCCATGGACGACCTTTCCACTTGCAGTATCTCCTTGTTGAAGCGGGCGAAGAACGAGCGAAGAGACTCACTCTTGCCTTGCACCACGTTATAAAGGGCAGTGGGCGCAGTGACTGGAGCTTTCAGGGAATTGAAGTGGTTGAGGAAAGCGTCAGCCAACTCTTTGTATGAGTGAATCGAGCGTTGGGGCAATCGCTTGTACCACTCCTGTGCCATTCCCACCAAGGAAGTGACAAAAACCTTGGCCCAATAGTTGCTGGAATGCTCGTAGAGGTGCATCAAATGTAAAAAATGATCCAAATGCTCAGCTGGATCGGTTGTCCCGTCGTATCGGTTAATGGAAGTGGGAATTTTGGCCATCCCGGCTTGGGCCATTAAAACTTCTTCCACGAGGGGAGAGCCCCTTGCCAGTGGGTGATAATCATAAGTGCCGAAGTTCTCTTCGGGCTCTCTCCGGCGAGGGACCTGCTGCTGTCGGTCCTTGTGACGAGCATCTCTGTCATCGGCTCGTTCATCCCTACTATGGGAGATCTGAGACCTTGCACGAGAGAGCTGTCCGACCATGTCTTTCAAACCCTGCAGCTGGTCTTACACAGCCGCGAGGATGTTAGGATTCACGTCACCGTCCCGGTCTCCTTGTCTGACCGCACGGGAAGCCCTCCTGGAAACGTGGGAGTCCCCTTCATTCTCGTTAACCCTCTCAGTGGGCTCCCTGTTTCTGTCTACAGGGAGCCGCTCGTTTTCGCCCTGGCGGGGCGTTTCATTAACTGGTGGTGGTGGTGCCCTGGGGACGGCCTGAGTTTCCCTAACAGGGAAAGCTTGCAATCCGCCCAAAGGGGCTGCGGTTTGAGTGGCCTGCCCAGAGGGGAAGTACATAGAATGGAATTTTTCCCATGCCCCCTGAGCCGCCTGAACCTCACACTGGGTATACAAAGCCCTCAATTGCTGTGTAGTTAGAGGAGGTAACTCTACTCCCTCGACCTCCCTAGGAATCACCACAGGGAGCTGGATTTGGCCGGCGAGGTACGGTTGAACCGGCGGCATCATAACAGCGGGAGCAAGCGTGTATCCCGGCGGCGGCATCATGTATCCCTAACCTCCTGGGTTTACAAGGGCATACACCCCTTGAATTTGGGGAGGCTGTGAAAGAGCAAAGTGAGGAATTCCTCCTGCGGCGCCGGAAGCTGGTGGTGCTGGCGGTGCCGGTGGGGGAACGGAAGATTCGGCCTGCACGGCCGCCCTGGTGAGGGGTACCCCACCTGCAGTGACGGCAGGGGGTGGGCCTCCGCCCACAGGGATGGTGGGTACGATGGTGTTGACGTCAGGAGAAGGGTTATCTCCTCCTCCCGCAGCGCTGGATCTTGTGGCAACCATAGTTGTGAAGATTTCGGGGGTGTTTGCTTTTCAACTAGCAGAAGAGATGGAAGAGGCAGAAAGATGGTTTCCCACAGACGGCGCCAAAAATGATGGGTTCCAAAAGGGGTGGATCAGAATCCGATCACTTTAGAATTTGTTTGAGTGGGGAAATCGCCAGAAGTCGCCGGAAAGAATTGGGGTTCTACCTGCTAGGACAAACACACAGAAGAGTCAGAAGGCCAAGCTGGGGAAACTGGGGGTGGTACCCAGTTTGGCTCTCCGACGCTCAAGTCAGATGCAGATCTGAAAGAGAAGAAGTAAGTTTAGTAGGAGCTGTAGCAATGGAGACCGCTTACAGTGAAAGAGATAACTCTGTTTATTTATAGTTGAGGGTCAGGGACCCTTTGGTCATTTGCCACATGTGGTCCTGGCCGAATGTTGCCCTAACACGTGGCGCTGTGAGATAGAAACCTAGGAGGAATCTTCTGCAAAAGCTGCTGGGAGTTAGTGTTGGCAACAGTGGCAGGTGCGCGGGCATGTACGGTGTGTCAGAGAGCCGTTTGGAGGGTTGGTGACGAGGGCTTGAGAGCACGCTCGTGACAACCAAAAGCCTTGGAAGCCAAGAAATCCGCCGGGGGGAATGAGGGCCCAGGCTTGTGTAACGGATTGCAGGGGAAGCCTTTCTGAGGGAACGTAGCATTCGAAGAAGGCTCCTTCTGATGGATTGGAATACTAGTCATGTCGCGTGAAAGGCGCTCGTAGGAGAGCGGTAACAACGGTCACGTGCGAGGGTGGCAGGGATGGCATGTGTTCTTGGAGGGTACTGGCGCTTTAATGGGTTCATCGCTCGTGTATTACTATTGTAATCAGCTGGACAAACGCCGTTATCTAAGAAAGGCCACGTGTCCAAACATGGAACGAGCAGATCTTGACCCCATCAGGTACGAGATTCTTGAGTTTTAATACAACCTTCAAAAAAAATGGGGAGTTAAAACAAATTTGGCTTGTCATCTAGGGAGCAAAGAAGAATTTTTTTAAAAATGGGGAGTTAAAGCAAATTTTTTCAACTTTTAGGTACTTTTTAAAAAAGATCCCTTTTTAATATATCTCTTCATATTTTTGTTTTCGTTTTTTTGATAAATATATAGTAATATTCTTGAGGTGGTGGGTTTTATTTAAGAAATATAAAAATAATCTATTATATCATATATATATATATATATATGGATTAGTACCTTCAAGTGGTGAGATAGAGAAATATCTCAAGTTGTTAGTTGGCGGCACGTGTTGCCACATGGTGATCAGATTTCTATCGAGTTTTATTGGACTATCACTTCACGTCAAACATACCGATTCAAAACCTCGTTCTCGACCAAATACTTATAGTTTGAGATGATTCTTCTTAACTACTTATCTGGTCAAGTTTTCCTCAAATTAGGTGGTCCTTCGACCAGCAAACTTCTCAAGCGAACGGTCGATACGACCCAAAATGATAAGTACAGGGGTAACATTTAACCCGGGACATCCCTCTACAGGCGGCAAACGCATTCAATGTCTGTCATACTCTACAAATCTCCTGACACAGCAGGTACAAGGAGTCATATTGTTGTTAATGCATTATGAATTGTGTGTACTAAACATGCATAAAACTCATCACTTATAAATACCAATTCATTTATGACTTATGTACTTACTACATTAACTGCACTTTCACCTACCATTCCTATATGAACCAGCTCTCATTGAACAATTTGATTGGTTTGAGTGTCGGAGTATCAAAACGGATCACACCCTCAAGTTCCCCTATTTTGGCCTCTAAGCTTGCGTGTATTCGTTCTTGCAGTTTTCAAAAGATCTAAATCTTACTCGATTATCAATTATTGGGTAATTAGGCTTCCATATCTGCAGACAACTTATCAATCAGATTTAGACACCATTATGGTGCAGTTTAATATTTTGGGACCATGCTAACTTAACTAGCGATCTTGTGTTTGAGTCTATGAAAACGCAACTATAACAAATGTGTAGAACTTTATACCTTAATTATCAAACACCGACTCAAATCCAATGAAATATAAAAAAATAAACAATAAAAATCAATGAATAAGTTTACTATTTCAAATGGGGGATAATTAGCTAATCTTTGTTATGCGAACTCCGAATAGTTTTTATTTTATTATTGAAACTTTCAGTTACTTTCAGTTATTTTATTATTTAAGAAATTGGTGTTTTGCTATATTTGGATTTTGAAGTGTTCTATGCTAGTTACTACCATTCGAAAGTTTTCATTAATTTGTTAAATTGGAATTTGTTAATTAATCAAGGATATTGTGAAAGATGATAGATTGCAAATATTTTAGTAAAAAAAAGAAAAATTACAAATATTTTGTTGGAGTTTATGGCCGAAGTCTTTTTATAAGCATTTATGACTTTCAAGAAATTTTAACCATAATTATAAATGCGATTAAATTATGAAGTTTTATTTTATAAAATGATGAAATAAAAATATAATTTCCACAACTGAGTTCTATCATATTTCCTATTTTTACATGATATTTTATTTATATTATGCATGAACATGAGCGCTATCTGTATATAATAAATGTTTTTTTGAAGTATTTAATTTTTTATTATGTCAAATTAATTCTTAAATAGATGTTATTTTTTAATTGAAAAAGATCATACAAATGATTCCTTTTCTATTTCTTAAGGATCATGTCTCATCGAAATAATAAATCATTTTTAGATGGAGGGTCAAATTTAAAAAATTAATGATTATAAATACAACCGCGTTCAATTAGTTCTGTTAATAAAGAAATATATTTATTTGTCAATACATCGATTTCACTATGATGTTAATTGAAAGTTGACTATTTACTATAATTATGAAAACAATATATTTGTATCTATCTGAAGTCTGAACCTAATATTTTAACTTACGCTTTTCATAATTGATGAGAAAATGTTATAAATTAAAAAGACAATATTTAATTATTCCTCTTGTAATGTAATTATTATATCATCAAGGTATGAATATTTATCGCCATCAACGGTTCAACTTTATGTTAACTTAACCAAATGTTTTGTATTCGAGTATTTGGATACACAACTGTTATTTATAAAGAAAATTTTATATGTTAATGTTTAACCCGACTCGACTCCACTCATATAAATATATACGAGGGAAAAAAGGGCATGAGTCTTTAATTATCTACTTTTATTAGTAAATTTTAATTATGGGCTATAGTGAATATAATTGATAACCATCGTGACTAACTGTTTGTAATATCTAGATGATATTATTGATCGGTTTTACTCCAGAATAATAGGTTTTTATTTGTATGCTTAATCTGAATCATTATCAGATAAATTAATTCATCGGTTACGACAAATAAAATTAGACAATTTAGTGAAAGCAATCAATTAAATTGAGATAAAAATAATTTTCAATCAACATACATTTTTAAAATAATTATTTTATTATATCATGTGATGTCAAATATTCTTATTGAACACCCGTGACATAATATATTCAACAAATTAAACATCATATCCACGGTATCTGTATCACCAAAAGAATATTAATTTTAAATATTGAAGGTCAATTTCATTTTAAAACAATTCAAAGAATTTCTTATATATGTTGAGATAACACATTATGCCACGATTTCGCAGATTTAAAAAACACACATACACTTATATATTTATAATATATATATATATATATATATATATATATATATATATATATATATATATATATATATATATATATATATTTAAAATTTTAAAAAAATAGTAATTTATTAAGGGAGAAGGAGACCGAAGTCAACCTGACGCTGTTACCTAACATGCTACAATATTATTTTATATATATATACTCTGATAATACTTTTGACTTTGAGTAAGCTTTGAAGCTATCGCATGCAGTGATGCCAAAAGCATTTATTTTTCCAAAAATACATATTTATTTATTTACATCAATTTGAAGTTTTAAATTGAACACTATGTTTACGGGAATATGTGTGTAATCCTTGAGCAGCTAATCAAGGCGTATTCTACACTATTGGATTAAGACTTGACCTAAGTCAAGTAAACTATGCTTAAATATTCTTTCTCCTAACTAAATTAAAATCCATTTCACCTGGACTAAACTTTTGAGATATTAACCAAAACAATCAGTGCAAATTGTTAGCTATGCCTTGCCCTATCATCTAAGGACACAAATACGATATTTGCAGGGTGTAGTTCAATTGTTTTTGAAGGAGTTGATTAGTTCAATTTCTCGTGGCATGTATTGTGGGAATATCATTCTTAAGTTTGTTATGGGCTTTTGAAGATGAACTCCTTATGTCTCTCTCTTAGCCGACAGCTGAGTACCTGATTAACTCCCCCCTTTAATTGCTGAGTATCCAATAATTCACAACACAAATACAATAGAGTGATATTTATGAAAGCATTGATGAGTCGAAATACATGATCGCGTGATTAAATGTAAACCTACATTATACTGCAAGAATTGTTGCAATTATTTGAGATCCCACACGATTCTTGATAATCAAAAGTGTGATTAGCTCATATCTTATGTCACGAGACTTGAAATTATGCTCAAATCGCAAATAATTATAATTATTTTAGATCTAACGTGATGAGAATCATTCCATAATTAGGTAGCCAGAAAAAGGGTATAACAGTAGGGAAATTGCACTAAAGAAATAGGCTGCACAATCAACCAATTATGGACCAACAAATTTGTAAGCAACTTAGTCGTTAGGTATTATGCCCATTCCCATATCCACAATTATGCAATCAAAGCAAATTATTATAACCTATCATATACTCAAATTATGCAATCAAATCAAATTATTATAACCTATCATATACTAACTTTCTTCAAAAAGGAAAATATATAATTTTTTATTTTTAAATCGAATTGTCTTGAATCATATCAAACTATCTCAATACATCTCCCAATATCCATGTACTGAGTCTCATTGGACTACTAAACTGCACAGATGATAGTTTTGTTAATTTCGTTACAGAATTTTATCAGAATATTATCCAATATATGAATAATATCGAGTTTCATCAGACCACTAAACTACATAGACCTTGTAAACAATGTTAACGGTTAACCTCATATTTGTATCGTCTCTAGATTAAAATGTGTGCTCCCTTACTCCCAACTTTTAAAATTATTTTGATATTGTAAATTTTGAATGAATAGTATGATGTGCTTTACTTAGGTGAATTATTGGGTAGTCGAATTTGATAACCCCCACCCTCCAAAAACAAAGATTGAAAATATTATAACCTATGATTTGAAATCTTCATAAGATTATCAATAATCTAAATCATTTAAGTGGTTTAAGGAAGTACGTCACGTTAATGTGACAACTATAAGGCATCAAAGTAAGAATTAATAATTATAAACTACATGCCATTCATAATATGCCACGTCATTAAGGTAAGATATTTCATCATAAAATGATGGGAAATAAAAAAAGAAGAGATATTAAGAAAATATAAAAAACAGAGTTACATCCTTACACGCCATGACCACCCCCCACTAGATACCCCACCCACCCACCCCCCAAAATATTAACATGTCTTTCCCTTTTTACCCCTCCCCCTAAATTTTCTGCGGGCTAAATGGAAACAAAAAGGAAGCGAAATGAGGAAATTACATAATTACCCCCATAACTACATAACCTTCCAGGACTCCAGAGTGGGAAAGCTGCAATATGAGTCAAAATCGAGCCCCGCCGCGGCTGCGCCACCGTCACCCACCGCTGCGTGCGGCTGAGGAGCCGCGAGAGATGAGCCGGCACCGTCGAGTAAGAACGACGAGGTGTCGAGCGTCGGCAGGCCGGTGCAGGGCTGAAGACGGCCGAGCGGCCTATACGGCTCGGGTTTCAGCACCGGCGCCGCCGCGAGCTGGCCGTTGAAGCCGTCGAATCGAACACCAGTCACCTGCTGCACCATCTGCCTGAAATTCGCGGGATCCGCGGTGATGAAAGTCGTCGTCGCGCGCTTCGACGCCCTCGACTTCCGCTTCGTGGCCCTCCCGGTGGGCGGCAGAGCCGCCGCCGCGCTCCGCCGCGGCTTCGGTGCTGGAGCATCGTTCTCCGAGCCGCCGGAGGCGGACGGCGTCTGAATCGGCGTGACATCCGGCTTGGCGAAGAGCGACTCCACCATTTCGGCTGAGAAGGCGGCGTCTCCGCCGCCGTTACCGTAGTCGACGGTGGCGAATGACTTCTGTAGAGCCTTCGCTAGCGCATCGTTTTCCTTGGTGAAGATGTCGGAAATCCAAGCGTCGCCGAAATTGTAGCGGAACATCCACGGCTGCTCCATCGTCATCAAATTATCAGAGGACGCCATTTTTCTCCAATCGAAAAGCAAAAAACACCACAAATTATCAATCCAAACTACAGCACGAACACAGGATCCACAAAACCAGTAACGAACGATCAATCCATGCAAAAAATGAAGAGATTTGAAGATTAAAGCTCAAAACTAGCTACAGGTGGTGGTGTTTGTGTATGGTAGCTTGAACAGAGCTGCGGAAATGGCAGTGTATTTTAGAGAGAGAAAGTAAAGGGGAGTGAGAAGAGTATATGGGAGAGGTTTGATGAGAATGATAGGGGTGGGAATAAATAGGGCGGTGAAGCGCGTTTCTCGGGACACGCGGCGGTTTGAGATGTACGGAAACTAAACCATGGTTTAATTTTAAAGCTGTGATTAATTTTTAATTAATTAGTTAATTAGATATTTTGACTGTAGAGTGTAATTTGTGATTAGCTCAGCTAATTAAGTAGCTTAACTTGTTGACGGTGGAGCCGAGCCGCTTTAGTCGGCTTGGCTTTTCCTCAGCGCGGTAAATTTCATCTTTGTGGTTAGCCGTTGCCGTTGTCTGACAGCCGTTAATTAAAACAATAATTGAAGATAAATTTTAATTTATTACTAAATTAATTAATGTAATCAAATGGTTTGATAATTTTAGTATTCGTTTACTGATAGCAAGATAATTTAACATGAGGTTTTACCAAAAATAAATAAATCGTTTAACCGTAGGGTTGTTCTTAACTTGCATTAATTAAAATTTATCCAAATTTTTTTTTTTATGAAATGTATTTTTAAATCACCTTTTTATCCTTAAAATATATTAAAATAGCTAAATTAATACTTTAAATTCTAAATTGCAATATTTATTATATTTCATGTAGAAACCAATAATACTAAAACTATAAAAAAAGATACTTTAAATGAAAAAAAAGTATTTAAGCCATGCTTTTAAATACATAGCAGCTATTAGTATAAAAGGAAAAATGGTAGCTATGCCGATTGCGTCCATTACACATAGTACAAGATCTTTATCGGCCGTTGTAATAATTAATATAAATTATAAATTCTTCGGGAAAAAGATTATTGATCAGAAACTTTAAATAATTTGTTACTTAGTCAAGTTATAACTGAAAATTTTTTATTATTTTCTTCCTTAGTAATTATTTAAATATAGATAAGAATTATTAAGAAACTCTTATGCAGAATGAACAAAGTTGCGGCGCCAATTTAATAATTATAGCAATTGCATTGCATCATCTCTAACTTAACTTAAATTTGCTGAAATTTGGACACAATTAGTCTAGTGGTCTTGTTTTAGTAGGACGTCTAAACATATAATATTTTATACTAACGTGACAATACATGTTGATGCCATAAAAGATTTTATCGATGAAATTTGAATTTCCATCACTCTAAAACCCTTATCCTACTTTATAGATTGTATTTTTTTATAATAGGGCTATGTGTTACCATTTTTTTTAAGTAACATGATTATTTTCGTGGAAAGAGTTTGACAATAAAGAGATCGATTTGGTTAAATTATAAAGTGAACACCATTTGCCTAAAAAAACTCTTGCTTTGATATATATAGTATGGCTAACTTTAGTTTTCAAATTAAGTATATGTTTATTTGTTCAATGTTTTATTTTGTATTTTATTAGTAGTTAATATTAAATTTTTAGTTTTTTGGTTTTTTTTTTTTTTATCCTAACCAAGTTCATGGAAAACCAATCCCAATTATATGAGGATTGGTTGGTGAGGTTTGCAATGAAATTTGGGATAGATTTGATTCCCAGTTACCACAATTGAATGGTCGGCATTTAAGAATGCCTCAAAATTATCTGGGATCGATGTTATGAAAAAATCGAAATAAAATGTAACTCGAAGTGGTGGTGCAGTTAGTAAGCAAGCAGAGATCTCAAACCATCACCTTGGACTTTATCATGGAGGATTGCAGAAATCTTTTGAAAAAGCCTTGGAAATATACCTTCAAACATGTGAGGAGATGGGAAATAGTTTTGTGGCTATTATAGCTAAAGTGGGGCAGGACACGAATCAAGATTTTAAGATTGGGAGAGTTGTTCGAAAACTCTCAGATAAAGAAATTGAGTATGTCATTTGCAATTAGTTTTTAGTTTAATATTATTGCTAAAGAAATCTCAATTATATAGAGATATTATATTATTTTTAAATTTTTTATCAAATATATGATAAGTATCAAACTTTTTCACTTTTTTTTTTTATATTAATTTAATCGGATTAAGTTAGAATTATTAAAATTACTATCAAAATCTATCATCATAAATAAACGGACAATTCCTCAAAAATCCCCAAGTGTAAACTGAATTTCCTTTTCACTCCCCCATTTTGAAAAAGTTCATGTTCACTCCCCAATTGAAAAACAAAATTTCTTTTCACTCCCCAAGGTTGTATAATAATTCAGGAATTGCGTACAATTTTTAGGGAATTGCGTATAAAAATCCCGGAATCTCGTATTTTTGAGGGAATATACGAGATTCCGGGATTTTTATACGCAATTCCCTCAAAAATGTACGCAATTCCTAAAGGCAATGTACGAACATGTACTATTTGTGGGGACCTAAAAGGAATTTTGTTTTTTAATTGAGGATTGAATGGAAACTTTTTCAAAATTGGGGATTTAAAAAGAATTTTTTTAATTTTTTTTGTACTATTCAAAGATTTTCCCATAAATAAAAGGGTAAATAGGATGATGATAATGGAATCCAAAATTATCAAATATAATACAAAGTTGTAAACTCTGCACCAGTGCAGGATGGGTCCCACTAGGGGTAAGCTCCATGTGGTGTTCCCTTTCAAATACTTATTTTTATCCACTTCATTTCCGTGTGGGTCCTACAGAATCTTTTTTCAATTAATATTTAACATTTGCCTTATCACTATTTCTCGTTGAAATTTTGTTTTTTAAATTCCCTTAACTTTGGTATAATTACTAATTTGTTTATCATATTTCAGAAATTACCAAATTCCTCCTCGTCACATGCTTACTCCTCGTATCCGTGGCGGAGCGGGAGGTCAGTAAATGCCCGACTTATCTCCATAAATCCCGAGTTTCAAAATTATATTTAAAATTCTAATTTCGTCTCTATAATTCAATTATAAAATAAATATTTTTAAGTTTTTCAATTCGGTAGTATTCGACCCGTCAGCGTGGGCAAAAATGCTTGTTCCTGGTAACTCAAATAGGACAAGATTTGCTGATATAACAAATTTAGATACATGCATATCAGCATATGTAACATCACATATCTTTTTCACTTTTCATCAAATAAAATTGGTATGATGCTCCAACTATGTCATAATCATTTTGAATTTTTTTTCTTTTTTTGTTATGCAGATAGCATGATGTTGTGCTAGGAATTTAGATTCCCAGTAGCTCAAAATCATTGAAAACATATGTACCGTGAATCATTTCAATTTTCAAGAGTATGAACTAAAGGGAATTAATAAACGCACTTCATAATTATTTAGTAGCACAATTTAATTTGTGGTAAACTCTTTTATTATGTCACTAGTAACAATATATATATATACCAATTGACTCAAGTGAATAGGGGTTTGAGTTCACTTAAATAAGGTTTCGGATTCGAACCTTGTGGATGTACAAAACTATGTTGGGAGAGGTCCCCGCAATAAGTGCCTTCAGTTACCTCGGGAGATTAATCATTCACTCAATTGGGTGGTGGGAATATCTGAAAGATAAAAAAAAATAATAATAATAAAAAAAATAACAATATATATATAAACAAATACGCTAATCAGGTTGTGCTACATCTCGTCTCACCATCTCGGAACATATAGATCCACCCGATCGATGAAGACTCAAACCGAACTCGCTCATCTTATCGAGCATAGTGATGCGAAAACCAATCTGGATAATCAAATTTTTTTTATTTATTTATAAAATTTGCTTCTAGCAAGACAAGATAGGGGGACACCAAAAAACATATAGTGCAGGGGCACTTCAATTTTTTTAGCTTATTTTTTCACTTGAATTTCAAAATACGATTTACTCTGATTATGTGTCCTTTGAACCCTTCGTCCGTTTAAAAGTGAATTCAAACTATTAACGCAAAGATTTTCGTATATATATATATATATATATATATGATCATAATAAGGGGTAATTTACTCCCCATAAAATAATATAACATAATAGGATATAAATACTACATTAGAACGTTTTAGTACTACATTTTGTGAAAAATATACAACATATTTTGAAATGTATTTTAAGTACTATATTATATAAAAATTATACTACAGTTTGTCAAAATGGGAAGTTAAATAAAAATATAATGCCTAATTGGAGATTTATCCCATATTATCGGACATCATTATATATTACAAAATTTAACTAAATTAGCATAATATTTAAGTGTGAAATTGTGAGCCTTGATTGCAGCAAAACAAGATTGATGAGATGGTTCGAGGGAGATGAAACACATACCCCACATAACGTGGCCTATATAGGCTGTGTGTTATCTTTTAGCCTTTAGGTCATTCTCAATATGAATAAACGGCTATAATTTACTGTCACTGCCCATGAAATAGACCGCTGTTGGGAATCCTTTATTAACATATTTATAATTCGAAAAATGAATACTGCAGCTTATACGAATCTCTTGTCCTAAATTGAGATAATTTATCGGTTAGATATTATATTAATTTAATTAAAAATTTTATTTAAATAAAAAAAAAATCGGTTAGAGAGATCGTGGAGTGATTGCTGAAGCCTCCCTCGTATATAACCGAAAAAATCAATCATATTAATAATGAATCATTATTCAAATATCAAACATATTATTACAGTTAAATTATATGTCCCAAAGATAAAACAATAACAAATGTTCACAAGTGATCTCAAATCTTCGATCCCTAATACATATCGAGCCTTACGGAACAAATATTGGCACCTTAAAAGAGTGTCTAGTCTTCCAAAATTTTCGATGTAACGTGTGGTAATGAAGTTCGCATCAATGCCGCTGGCATCCTCAGGACCATCATATTTGGCTGTTACTGGATGATGATTTTATGTTTCTTTCGTTTTTAATGATAAAAAAGATCGAGTTTAAATTTATAAAAATACAATTATTATATATGTTATTTGATATCCGTACATCTTAGCTTATGACACATTGTTTTCGAATTTTACTCGAAAATTATTTTCAAACTCGGACGAATATCTCAAACCGTAAGTATTATTAATTTTAAATACCCCCTCTAAACATAGCCTAGGCCTTGCTTTGCTTGCATTCTAGAAAGGGGAAAATAATTGCCATAGATTTCATTATCAATATATTTCAAAATCAAAAAGGAAAGAGCGCCAGCTGTGACGTAGACATGATAGTGGCATGACGATAGGGTGACGTCAGCCCGGCTCAATTGTGTTAAACAGATAGGATTGACTCGACGGCTTTGATGCTTACACCGAAAGCTTTTGTTTTTATTATTCCCCAATACACGGACAGTCTTGTAGCCCAAGACTCTCGCCTCGGCTCAGCTTTGTAGCAGGTCGGCTCGGCTCGGCTAACGCCGTTTTGCTTATTCCGTTTGTTCGTGTAACGCTGTTAGGCATTTGAGTTCTTGTTGAGATATTTTTGATAATACGTATGGAATTTACCACAAAATAGCATAGTTTAATGGTTAGATTTGATTTCATGTTTGAATCTTGAGGATCGGCTATTATTGACAGAAAAATTTTCACATCTAATTTATTCCGCTAGATTCGAATTCAAATAAATAAATAAATTATAATTTTTTTTGAATTTGATTAAAGTAATAATATTATTAATAATATAAAGGTTTCCTAATACTCTTGCACGTATAATACATATGCTATTCTTTATTAAGATAATTGAGAATCCTTTATATATATATATATATATATTTAATTACCTCGATTAATAGCTCATTGCCTTTAACTTTTTGTTCTATAAGACTATAAAATTCTCATCGAGAGTAGTAGTGATATATCCAAAAATTCGAATACAACATCTTTAAATAAAATCCTTCAACTGAAAATTGAGACAAATGAGGATCATGATTTACTATCCTCTAGGGTTGTTCAAATTTTATATATTTCTTTTTAGTTTTATAGTCAAATTTTATCGATCGAACTGAATTCGAAACTTTTGATTAAATTAATAATAGAGTCGAAGTAAATTTCATATATTTCTTTTGATATATAATTTGGGACTATATCAGAAGAATGATAATTAATTAACTATAATTATTTTCTCTTTTTGCAATATTATTAAGCCTCTAAATAAAATGGGGATTACTATTTAAACGTGGACAAAACAATATGATTCACGCAGAAGCACAATAATTTAGAGCTCGAAAACCTAGAATGGAAGCGGGCAACACGGGTGGGAGTAAAGATTTAGATACGATACGATCATCCAATAAAGCACATAATCATGGAGAGTGTTTGTTGTAATTTGTACCACAATTAATCTTCATAATAATACCAATCTATAATCGTCCAAATTGGTAGACTTTCCAAATTAATAACGGAATCATAATTTAGAATAAATAGGAACAATTATGAATACCTTGTGAAAGTTAACAAATAATTATTGTGAAAATTAAAAAGTTACATAAAACGTCCTAGTCAAGATTTTCTTTTTAATACGTTAAAGAGTATTGTTCATCATACACAAATACTTTTAAAAATATTATTTTTTTGTATTACATTGTATCAGATATTCGTATTTGACACTATGTCCGACACTTGTCACACAAAAATTTAAAAAAAAATTGTATTATCGTATCCATATATCATATCGTATCGTATTTATATCGTCGTATCTGTATCCATATATTATAAGTACTGCTTTTCTAAATTTCTCAATTACATATTTTTTTATTTAAAATTTAACTATAGAGGTGTTCATGATAATCACCCCTAAAAAGTAATATTAAGTTACAAGGTTAAGTGCTATTCGCACGAATTTTATACAAAAAAGAAGAATAAAGCTAATTCTTCACGGATTTGGCACTATTTAACTAGTTGCGCATCTATTTATTTAATTAGTAAATCGTGGGGTGTTTAATATAACTAATTGATGACTATATTTAGCCTTTTTCGGCTTGCAAAACTTTTATTATATTTTTGGTGGATCACGTTATATTCTTTTGAAAATTTTTGATCGCAATTAGATATGATCTAATTTAACTAATTATATTGATATATTAGTTAATTAATTTTTCTAAATTTTACATGAAAGGTAAAATACACTTTTATTTTTATGTTGATTTGACGCTGAACCAAATTCAAGTTACAATTACCCGTTGTTTTGATCGGTACCTTTTGTTTGTTTTCTTCTCGTTTATTTTCTTTTTTACTTCTCTCTCATTTTTTGATATTTTATGTTCAAGCGATCTATTACAGTAAAAAATATGTAGGAAAAAGGAATAGTTTAAGGTCTTGAAACTAAGACTTTTTTTTTTTTTTTTTGAAACTAAGACTTAATATGACGAATGTAATGGAATTATGAACTTGACAATTGTCATGGGACTCCAAGTCAAGTCAAGCGCAAACAAGTCTACAAGTTGTGCTTATGCTAATTATGATAATTAGCTTTCTTCTTGCCAGTTAATCCATTGGCTTGAGAATATCCTGAAAATTTATTATAGAAAAGTACACTTAATAAGATAATACGTCCGCAATAAACGCCTTCAGCTACCTCGGGAGATTAGTCTTTCACTCAATTGGGTGGGAAGAAATTCTGAGAGATCAAAAAATAAGATAATAAGTGACAATGAGAAAGGAAAAAAAATGCCATTACCTTAGAATGATCTACATATGTTTTTCTCAAAATATGTATCAGATCTTTCAAATAAGTGAATTGGTGTATTTTTGAATTAGTTGAACTCGTTTACTCTTAATTAAAGAGATTATTACCGGAAAACGTGGTGAAATACCGAAAATGCGAAATAAGTTAGACGTTTTAAAAATTAAAATAAAAAATCCTGTCTTTTATTAAAGTGAGCAACACATGTTTCAAAAAATTCATTTTTAAATATGAAAATTATATTTTACCCATTTTTAAGAAAATAAAAGTAAAAATTAGGCAGCGAACATTTATAAATCAAAATCTTCAAAGAATTATAAAGGGATTTTAAAAAAAATATTATAAATGATATATAAAAGGAATCAATAAAAAATATAAATACCACGAAAATTGTATTGGGAAGCAAAATGATTTATAATGAAATATCACCAAGAATGGACAATATATTATCAAAAACAAATATAAAGGTTTACTCTATTAAACCGTGAAGTTGTTGTTGCTCGTTTTTATAAAACATAGGGTTTTCTATGCTAATATTTGAAACTTAAAGTTTATTTTGCATTTTCGTTATTTCTTCCAGCAATTATCACCTTAATTCCTTTTTTTTTTTTTTTTAACACACCATGCTCCCCAACGGCCAGAAGGAT
This sequence comes from Lantana camara, assembly GCA_037501455.1. Classification (NCBI taxonomy): domain Eukaryota; kingdom Viridiplantae; phylum Streptophyta; class Magnoliopsida; order Lamiales; family Verbenaceae; genus Lantana; species Lantana camara. Next base: position 20,757,247 of record CM074859.1, read on the forward strand.
TCAAACCCGAACCATTATCCTGGAGAACTTACCTTTTTTACCATTTGAACCAACCAATATTGACATTTCCTTAATTAAATTTATTCAAGAGTTCCATTCATGAATTTAAGTATATGGAGTAGAGCCAATCAGCGCAGTCAATTCCGATTTGGGGTATCGGAGAGGATTAGTCATTGAGTCGTCGCTTCGACGGCCAGTGCGCCCGATCTAGATGAGAAAATAAAATTTTCAAATTCTATTGAAAGGAAAAACATGAAACAATATAATAATTCAATCCAACCGTGTGATCCCCATCATTCAATAGAAAATATTTCAAGATTTGGACACAATCCCATATATGCACTTCCTCATTCCAACAAAGAATCGATCAAAGTTTTTTCTTTCTTGATCTAACAGTGTACAACATCATGAACAAAAACAAAAAAGGTGTATTGTTTTAGCCTCGACAAGTGCATTACTGCAGCCATCATGGTATTGCTGCAACTTTGAAGAGAAAAAACGCGTTTTCTGCACTTGTTTGTGTATTTCGAATGAAACTGTCCGCCTGTCTGCTTGTCTCCTTGCGAGACCTTCCCAAAATAAGTATGAATGCGTTCTTCACAACATATACTGTCTCTGTTTCTCCTCAAAATAAAACCAAAGCAGTAAATATTGACCCAACAATATATATATAAATATGAAAATTGAAAATAATAATAATGAATGAATGCACGCTCTCTTGCCCAGATTGAAGGTTTGAATTCGAGTTTATCAATAATGTACTCATTTCTCTAATCACGTAATCATATCACCTATTATTCACGGTTACGAATATGGTGATATCCATACGTCACCATACAAATACGATGATACAAATATTTTTTTTAATTTTTTATATAATTAGTATTGGACACGGTGCCCAATACGAAATGATATGACAAAATAATATTTTTAATAGTATTTGTGTATCAAATCATATCACGTATGGTCGTTATTTTCTTGAAAGTATTTATATTATTGAATTTTTATCTAATAAATTAAAATTTAATTGAACATACACAACCTAAGTGGAAGAGAATTTTCAAAATTTCACTTCCGTTTTAAACCTTTTTTCTCTTTGGTGGATTTGAAAGATGGGGTTGTCTATTATTAGGTTGAATTCGTACTGAACTTGCATTAGGTCGGTTCGTACTTATTTGTACTAATTTTATTAATTTAAAAATATATTTTTTTAAATCAACCATCATGTTGAGGTTCCTATTTTTTCTCTAACCAACTACGTTAATTTAATACATTTATTTTAAATTGAAACATTATTTGCTATAATTCTTCTACTTTATCTCTAATAATTTATTAAAAAAATATAATCGATAATCATTTTTATAAAAACTTTTAAACTCCTATTTTTTGTCCAATCATTTTCTTTAATTTGAAAGTTCTACGCATTTTAATATTAAAAATTTTGCACCAATCAAAATATTAAAAATTAGTAAAAAAATATGCATGAAAAATATGTTGTTTGTGAATATATCATCTTATAATTGATTTTCTCTAGTCTGACATAGAAATACCAAAATTTTATTAGATTCTCATAAATTATGTTTCTACTAAATAATTACTAAATTTCTAATGAATTTTAATTTTTTATAAATTTAAAATACAATTTTGTGTGTTTAGCAATGAAACAAACATAGAAAATTATTAGTATCATGTAGAGTCAAATAATATCGATTGAATTGAATTTATAAAATTGATATTGATTTATATTAGTACAATCAATTTATTCTCCAAACAAGTTTAAAATGTTAACTTCATTTTACCACATGCATTGAATAAGTTTTATGTTTATACTATATTTGATTTAAAAAAAAAAAAAAACATTTAGAAAAAATTATAAGTTGATTATTATACATATAATCTTTTTATTGTTGAAAAATATAGAATTATGTCAATTTAAAAAGTGAGTCATATTAGTTTTGTCCTTCAATGTTATTAGTTATTTCAAAGATATGATGTTTCTAACTTAATATTATTTAATAAATAAATGATTTAATGTTTAATAATAAAGAATAACATAAATGACGTTATATAATATTCGAAAAACTACGAAATATATATTTATTTTAAATTTGATAATTTGAATCTCTTTTAAGATAATTAACATATATATATATATATATATATATATATATATATATATATATATATATATGCACACACGTGAAATCATGTATGTATAATATAATAGAGCAAATTTGACTTTTACCCAATCATTTTTAACTGAATAAGAAATTATCAATTTGATACTAGTTTTATTTATTGTGAAAACTAAGTGATATTACTATATATATTAAAATAAATAATTATCATTTATTATCATTTTTAAAAGGATATAAAATACTCAATTGCATGTTAATTCAATCAATAATTTATTGAATATTAATTTATTCAATATATATATGTATATGTATGTGTGTATCTATGTATGTATAAGTTAAATATGATTTTTAGCTCGGATGATGGAAGGTTTTTAAATTATTACATATGTTTATTTCATTCTAAATAGTTTAATACTTTAAATTAATTCATTGTGTTTTAAGTTTTAACTATACATTAAATTTACAACAATTATCACTACAAGAAAAACTTTTTTCCTAACGCTTATTTTGCCTACATTTACAAACCTGTAAGTACTAAATTTTTCATTACGTTTTTTTTTTGGGTTAATTACAGACACCCCTCATCCTTTGACCTTTAGTGTATTTTACCCCCTAACTTTTGAATTTAAAGTGATTGTCCCCCTTAACTTTTGAAAAATATCACATTAACCCCTTTTAACGAAGCAAATATGTACATAGCATATTTCAAATGTATTGATATCATATGTCAAATCGAAGTTCTCAACTCAAGAAACGCAACAGTGATCTCGAAACCAAAATCCGACAACCGACAAAGGAGAAATCATCGGTAAAAAATGACGCTCGACGGACGGAGCTTTATAACGGTTTTTGACGGCCAATAGAGTCGATTGGGGTATGAGCTTTATTTGCTTTAGAGAGGTGAATGTGATGGAGGTGATTTTGAAGCTTGGGTAGCCGTGACGGAGTCGACAATTTAAATTTATCAAGAGGAGTTAAGTGTGATATTTTTTAAAAGTCAGGGGGATAATTGCACTAATTATTCAAAATTTAAGGGGTATAAAGCACACTAAAGACCAAAGAATGAGGGGCGTCCGGAATTAACACTTTTTTGTGTAGTCTTAATAATTTATAAAAGACTATTGTATAAACTAAACTCGTAGAGAATAACTGATTATTGCTTATGAAAGTACAATCATAAGGAATAAAATTTTAAATAACTATGTTTTTAATCCAAACCGTAATCAATATTTCATTATTGCCTGTACAAATGTAGTTAATAAATTTATTAAAAACACTATGGTTATAACTAAAATCGTAGTCCGTAAACAAAATTCCAAGTGTTGTCTACGATTATGTAACATATTATCAAAAACAACATATTTATTAATTATTATATATAGGTATAATTTAATTGATAATAATATTTATTAAAAGTTGTTAAAAGAATTAAGCGTGAAGGTATAATTATAATTATTTTATATAAAATAGATTTATTTATATTTATAATTTTCATCTGTCAACTTAAAATAAGTTGGATCGCCTAATTTGGTCCTGTAAAATTTTAATTTAATTGCAAATTGTGAAATGAACAAAATTAAATTACAAATCATGAAACGAACAGAATTAAATTGTCAAAATCGAAAATTTATAGAACCATGTCATCCAATCAATTGGCTAATTCTGACTACTAATTTTCGTGGCATCTCTTAACTTGATTGGGGATGTTGGCGTGACGTAATTTTATTGTGCCACATCAAATACTTGGATTATTAATAAATTAAATTTAGCATAAATAAAAATAGATTCATTTAAAAATTAAAAATATTTTAATAGTTATAAAATAATGTTCGAATATGATTAAGAAAGTTAAAATAAATTATTTAATGCACAATTTTATATTATTTAATCCTGATTATTTAATAGTTAATAAATTAATTAATTTCTAAGTTAATTAACGTGTTTCAAAAAGACGGAATTTAAGAGGGGGGGGGGGGGGGGAATTAGATGAAAATCTTAATGTATATGATTAAAAAATAATTATATATACAAAATTATTGAATGGTTCTATAAATAAATTTTAAATTTTATTTATGTATTTTCATATAAAAATTAATTCAAGAAAAATATATAAATAATAAAATAAAAATTGATTATTAATATTTTAGTATATTAAGCACATAAGGTGGGTGTGGAAAAAGTATTTTGTTATTATTACTTTAAATAAATTATTGATTATTATTCTATTTTAATTTTATTTATCTAATTTTTTAATATATATGTGTAGTTGTGTATTTAAAAAAGAAAATAAAAAATTATTAAAAAATACAAAGAATGATAAAATATAATTAAAATGGATGTCATATTGTAGCTTATATTCTCTCGAATTAAACAAAATAAATTTTAATTTTGAAAAACTTACTAATTTATTAAAAATTTGCATTAAAAATATAAGTAATTTTTTAAAAATAAAATATAAAAGAGAAGGTGGGGTGATTGCATATGTACAATTTAAAATTACATAATAATCAAAATTTATAAAAAATTAATATAATACAATGTTGTACAGACCGACCTCATGTGAGGTCAGTACAGATTGAACTTTTTTTAGACATCCCCTTGAAAGATACGGAATTTGGTCATAAAGTCTGTAATTGTTTTCTTTTGCAAAAAAAAAGGTGAGGCTCGGCTATGAAATATCTTGAATAATTGTACATATATTATATGATATCTTTTTATTTTTGATATATAACTGCATATATAACATTAGATTATCTATTTAATTATATTAACCAAATGTCATAATTCGATATGAGTAACTTTAAATCTATTGGTCGATTGTGTCAATTTTATATTGGCTTACAATATTAAGGGGAACTTTTGTTTTACATATGAAATAACTTTAAATTGCTTAATCAGTTGTCTTGCAATTTAAGGTGTGTGTATGTAATTTTATACCACTGTACTTCGAGATGGTGAGTGACTCGTTTCAAAGAAAATATTATATTATTTATTACAAATATTTAATCATAACATATATATATATATATATATATATATATATATATATATATATATATATATATGTACCTATAACGTGATTTTTCCCATTGGTTTCTTCTAACTCCGTCTCCATGAGGACTCTTAGAAAAGGTATTTCATTTCTAATGGTAAGACTGTCTCCATTCCATACACTAATAAAACGACACAACACAATACGATAAAAAAATATTTTTAAAAGTATCAATGGATTAGAGATACATACTTATAAGTAAACAAGTAGATCGGAAAAACAACACACACCGTAAAGCACGATTTCTTATGCAATTCGTAGGTGAAATTATAAAATTGGTGTGCTTTGACTTTTATTTTGTAATTATAGTGTAAGTTTTGTTTGTATTATATATTTAGTGTAAGAAGGTTTTCCCATACACGTCTTCATCATTGTTTTCTTTTTCCTATTTTTGTATGTTTATGATTAAGACCCATAGTTTATAAATGTTTTCATTTTGGTCCATTAATTTCTCTTTCGTGTATTTTTTCTATAAATTTATTGTTTATATGATTTATTATTTTTCCTTTTTCTTCTATACCTTGTATTATTGTGTCTCTATTTAATATATCTTTATTTATTGTCCGTTCGTAATTTTTCTGATATATTTCTTTTTTATATATAGATGTTTCTAAATTTTTCCCATTTGTTTAATATTTTTAGTTTTCATGATTTCTTTTAATCGGTGTCTTTCTTCTGTTATAGTGTCTAATTCTATTTTTGGTTTATAACTCATAATTAAGCGTGTGACATCTGATATGCTGTATCTCTTTTTCTTTTGGTATTATTTAAATCTTCGTTTGCAGTTTTTATCATTATTTCTTGAGTTCGTTGTGATATATTTTTATCGTGTCTTAAATTATGGTATGCCATTTTAACAAGATATTCGTCTATAATAACTTGTTCTTCTAATTCTCGTATATCTCGTGTTATTCTTGTTTTATAATTAAATCTTTCCATTATGTTATAGTTAATTGTGTAATTATTTGTTTTGATTTCTGCAAACTTATAATGTTTTTCAAATGTTGTATAGCATCTGTTTTACGACCTTCGTGTTTAGCTTTTAAGTAAAGTTTTACTTCTTTATCATAACTTTCGTTTATAGCTTTTATATTGTCTCTATAGAATTTTTGTCTATTATAATCATACATTTTTGGATTATAATTTGAGTTTTAGTATTTTAGAATCGTATACGGGCTCTGATACCAGAAAGTAATCAGAGTGTTTCCTTGATGGTGGTGGTTAATTTAGCCATTTGATCGGCTAATTGTGTGAATTCATTTTCAGTTATTTCATTAGAAGATTCCTCTTCTTTAAAATGTTTAATAGAAGCCCGTGTACTAGTACTAGTTTCATTAGTTCTTTGGTTTGGTGGTAGGTATGTATAACATGTACTTTTACTTTTTAAAAGTTTAGGTGTTTTATTTTGAAAAACATTAGTGTTAACATATTGTATAATAGGTGTTTTTGGTATGTATTTTATACGAGAGACTTCTCGAAAAATATCTTCCATATATATTTTATCTGTATTTCTAAATTGTATACTATGATGGCTGTTTGTTAAAGCATATCCAATAGTGTATGTTATTGAAAATGGATAATCATTTGTTTCCATTAAATCTTGTCTTTCAAATTTATAGGCAATGTTTAAAGATTTATCTAGTTTTTCTGTTACAAGTGGTATAGCATAGTGTAAAGCTACATTGAAAAGTAGTTTAGTATAAGCAAGGTTTCCTTCAATTATTCCAAGTATTTTATCTTTTATGTTTATAATTCTGTCATCACATATAGCTAGTTTTATAGGTGAGTTTATTCCTTCAGCAAATGTGCTCTTAATTAGTATCTGTATTGTAGAGATATGTATATATCCTATTTCACTGGGTGTATATTTTGCTTTTTTAATTTTCTGAATTATATCAGCTTTGTTTATCAACGAAATGGCTTGTGTTCCTTTTGTTGTAGAAATTTCAATGGGTGTTTCACATGTAAATTTTCCATATAGAATAATGTTTTTTCTGCTCAGTTTTGTTTTTAAATCTGTTTTCATATCTTGTCCATCAATTAGGTTTAATTCTTTTCTTCTAACTTTGTTTAATTTTTTGTTGTCTATAACAATATTTTGAGAAAAATATCCGTATTCTTCAGTTGTTTCAAAGTTTTCTATTTGATCTATCAAACTAATCTCCATGTATATAATTTTTAGTATATAAAAATGTAATTAACGGTATCAGAACGAAATTTGTATTGTTTACCTGTTTGTGTATTCATATCTACTGTCTTCATGCACTCCATGTTACCTGTTCATCATATCTTCAAAATATATGTTTGATTTTTGTATGAGAATTGTTTAGTTGTGTATGGTTGTGTATGGTTCTGCTATTCAGGCGTGAGGCCAACAGAAAAGAAAAGCTCAAAGGCTTTTGAAACTCAGAGAGTTTTGATCAACACATGATCTTTTTCTCCATTAAAGTCTGAATATTACCTAATACATTGAGGCCAATATATAGGCGCTCGACTCACTATTACAGACGCGTTTTTTATTTACAAAAGTCAAAAAGACTTAAAGTAAAAACAATAATGGTGCTCAACTGCACCTAAAAAGCAGACAGAGACATAAAGTCTGCATTATTGAGGTGTGTTCGTCATTGCTTACGTATTCCCTTGAGTGTTTGACGTCATTGCATGCGTCAGTTTACATTATTCTTCAGTAACAGTGTCTTCTTTTATTGATTCGTTTGAATTGTGGGACCCTGTTTCTTCAGCTTTGTCTTCTGGTTTGTCTTGGCATACTGCACAACTGTGTTCATCAATTATTTCGCTGTATTCACAGAAAATAAGTTTGACTTCCATGGGGAGTGTCTTCAAACTGTGTTCTTCAATCTTGATGAAGGTTTTCTCAAAGTTTTCCAACGTTTTTAGTTGTAACGGTGGAATTGTGTATCTTGAAGATCCGTATATCAAATGATAATTGGATTTGTAGTTTATCTTGACATTACTGTCCTTGTTTATCTCTTGTGATGCATAAAATATTTGATTTAGTTGTTTCGCAACTATCTCATTTATGTCATCAAATGTTTTCATTGTGTCGATACTAGGGTATTCTCCGTTTGAAACTATCAGTTTGATAATTCCATAAGAGTGTACTAATACTCCTTCTTCGTTGAAGATAGGATATGAAAGTGTAGATTTAAAGACTATTTCTTTATCCATGTTTCCTCTTGAGACTCGTTTAGCATAGTCTTGAAGTGTAGACATTAGTTTTGGGCTAAATTTTCGAAAACAATTTGGGTTTTTGAAGTATAGGGTATCAAGAAATCCATGTATGAAGAATTGGTATATCAAATCTGGGTCTGTTTGTTCAAATACAACGACTTTTGGGCCGTTTCTGTTTACTGGGTACCAAAAGAGGTTGTTTTTGTCTTTCTCTGGGTTGTATTCAAAAATGGATTTCAAGAGGTTGTCGAATTTTTCTTTTGAAGGTTGTATATGGGCCTCTTTTTGGGCTGGTGTTTGAACACGGTCCATTGGGTTTATTGTAGGTATGTTTCCAAGAACTCTCATTTTTTCTTTAAGGTTGTTTTGGGTTTGAAAAGTGGTTTGGAGAGTGTTTTTGTAGGTTTTGGTTTCTTCAAGGGCTTGTTTAGCTTCTTCGAAACTGTTATAGGATTTGTGTGTTATTCCTGAGTGTCCTAGTATGTGTATACTTGCTTTGGACCAATGGTCGTAAATCCCTCGGCTTGGACCATTGAATATTGTGTACCATTTTTTGACCTGTTTTCTTTCATCTTCACTGTCTGCTGATGATGAAGTATTCCCTTCTGCTGCTGTTTGTGGAAATGTTTTTGATTTTGTGAATGTTTTTGTTTGTGCTGGATCCACCACGCTTGCTGGAAACTCTGATGGTGGAAGTCCTGCTGCTTGTTGGACAGCGTGTAAGGCGGCAAGAAGTTCTTGACGCTGTTTCATCTTGGATTCTGTGAATTTTTGTATTTCCAATTGTTTAGCTCTCGTGAATTGTTGTATCTCATGATCAATTGTTTCGATGTTTTGTTTCATCAGGGCTATCGCGGCCTCCATTCTCGTGTGAGTGTGTCTGCGAGGGCGTTCTCTTCTGATTTTATGTATACAATGTGAAACTGGTATCTTCGTATTTCGAGCTGCCACCGTATCAATCTTCCTTGGTTGTAGTTGTCTCGGAGTGTATACCTGTAGAAGTTTGTTAAGTATTTTGAATCTGTTCGAAGTTCAAATTCTCGAGGTAAAAGCTCGAGTTTCCACTTCCGAAGTATCTTTAGACATGCAAGTGTCTCTTTTTCATGGACTGTATAATTTTTCTGGGTTTCTGTAAATGTCCCAGATATGTATTTACAGAGTTGTGTAATTTCGCGAACCTTTTTGGTTCTTGTATTCATATGACCTTCAAGGTCGTTTGTATTCATTTTTTCAGCTGGTATTGCAAGCATGCAACCAGACCATGTATCATTTGAAGCATCTGTCTCAATGATAATAAAATCGTTTTCCTTTGGGTTGTATAAAACAGGCAATGTTTCACAATACTGTTTTATTTTCAGAACTTGTATAGAATCTTCGATTCTCCAGTTCCATTGTATTTTCTCAGAAAGTTTCTTTTGTAGTTGTGTTCTTTCTTTAGCAAGGTTCTTGATGAATCCTTGATCAGAAATGTAGTTTAAACATCCAAGAAATCTTTGTAGTTGTTTTCGATCAGAAATTTGATCTGGAAATTCGTTTAATTTTTTCAAAATGTTGTCTTGAAGAACTATGTTTCCTTGTGAATCAAAAGTATTTCCAAGAAAATCAATTTTTTGTCTACATAAGACTGCTTTCTTTTTAGAAAGAATTAGTCCTTTGTCTTTGCATCGTTTCAAAACTATCTTTAGTTTTTTCAAATGATCTTCTTTATCTTGATTACTAAAGATGATAATATCATCAATGTAAGCAAGACAAATGTCTTCTAAACCTTCAAGGTTTTTATCCATAAATCTTTGGTATATTCCAGGTGCTTGTTTTAAACCAAATGGTAAAACATTCCATTGGTAGTGTTTTTGTGGAGGACATGTAAAAGCTGTTAGGGGTTTTGTATTTTCATGCAATCGTAATTGCCAGTATCCTGATTTAGCGTCTAATGTACTGAACCAAGTTTTTCCTTTTAACCTATCTTTGATATAATCAATTCTAGGAAGTTTACCAGCATCTCCAACAGTTTTTTCGTTTAATTCTTTATAATTTATGACCATTCGTCGTTGTCCTCGTTTTATTTCATTTTTGTTTTCTACATAGAATGCAGGTGCTGCGTGTGGACTTTTGCTTTCAGAAATTAATCCTTTTTCTAAAAGTTGTTTACATTCTTCTGTAAATTCATCAATATCTCGTTTAGAATAAGGTATATTGTTTTTTACATTTACTTCATCTAGAGGATTTTTTAGTTTAATCTCAACTATCATATGATTATTGTTTTTATTTTTATCTAAAGGGTCTTCACTAGTAACAGAGTCTAAAATTTCTTCTATTTCTTTTTCAAGATTTGTTTTTATAAAAAGTATTAATTCATGATTGATTAAATAATTTATTTTGTCTATAAGATTACTTCTGTCTTCAATTTTTACTATTGGTATTTTAACTGTTTCGCTTCTTTGAGATAGTTTTTCATTAACGGGTGATTTTAAAGTGATGTATTTTAAATCTTGACAAAAAGGTCTGTATAGTTTTAAAAAGTTATTTCCTAAGATAAATGGTAATCCTGTTTCGTGTCTGTATATAGATGGTATAATGAAACAATATCCCTGTATCCAAATTTTTTCTAAATATGTTGCGTACCATATATAATAATGACTCGCATCTGCTATCATTACTTTTAATGGTTGTTTAAGTTTTTTCCATTTGAATATTGTAAGTGCTGGTGAAGCAAAGCATAAACTTGCTCCTGTGTCTATAAATGCTTTGATTGTTTTATGTTTTATTCTTACTTCTATAAATGTAGCGTTAGAGTTTTTCATTTAAAAATCTTCGTCTGAGCTATAATCATTTTCTGATTCTGTAACTGTTTCTATTTCGTATATGTTTTCTAGATCAGAATAGTCTTCCTCTATTGGTTCTAGATCGTATGTTTGAGCTACTTGAAGAATATGTAGTTTTTTATTTGATTGTTTTCGTTGTTTAGGACAGTCTCTTGCATAATGTCCTTCTTCGTGGCAAAGCCAGCATTGACATTTTTTCTTTCCTTCTGGACAGTATTTCTGTTTAGGTTTGTATTCTTTCTTTTTAAAAAAAACGTCTTCTTCTTCTTTGAAATTTATGTTTATTGTTGTCAATCCATTTTTTAGGTTTCTTTCTCCATCTATATCTTTTATCTTTTCTCCTATATTTTCTTTTTTTATTTGGTCTAATAATGTATGGACTTTCTCCGTATTGTTGAGGTACTAAAGGATTTCCCTCACAACATATCGTAATTTTGTTTTTAACTGCATTGTGTAAGTCTCTTTCATAGCATTTATCTCCTAAAAATTGTTCTACTACTGTTTGTGCTCCTCCTAGTGTTTCTGAAGCGAATCCTTCGTTTACTTGTTTCTTAAATTCCGCATATATAATTTGTCCTACTGGATAAGGTAGTTTATTAAAGTATAATGATAAATATTTTTCTCTGTCTTCTTTGGATAAATTATAGTAATACATATTATATTCGCAGTTAAAGTGTTCTATGGCGCACATATCTAATATTTGTGTATTCGCAAGATGGTATGCTGCTCTGTCTTGTTCTCTTTTATTAAATATAATTCCTGAATCTTGTATAGGTATTCCAATGAATTCTGAGTATATTTTTGCAACTATGTTCCAAAAAGTATCTATAGATTCTCTTCCTATCAAGAGTGTTTTCTGTTCTTCTGATAATGTGCCTAAGTAATGTGTTACATTTCCTATTGTTTTGTATTGCACAAAATTGAATATTGTTTTAAAATCTCCTTGTCTTAATCTATCTTCGGTTTCTATAATTAATCCTAGTTTATGTGCCCATTCAGTAATAAGTGATGATTTATTTGTTACACAGTCTATATCTAGTATTCCATCTATTCCTAGTATCCCCTTTGTAGGTATATATTGATCAGGTATTTTAGACCATCTTCCTTTTTTATTTGGAATGTATCCCTTTTTGAAATTGTATTGTATGCTTGAATTTTTTAGAGGATTGGTATATTTATCTTCTTGATAATATTCCCCTTTAATTTCTTCATCTTTTGTGTTACTGCTTTCTGGAATATCTTTCTTATCTTTTTCTTGTTTCAAATTGTGTTCCATTCCTATCACATCGTCTTCTGATGACTCGTATCCATAAATTACTTCTTCATTTTCCACTTCCGGTTTTATAGCTTCTAATGTATGGGTTTGTTTATTTTCTTCATCAACAATTTTTAATGATTCTAATAAATTGTTTAATTCTTCAATTTTTTCTTCTAAATGAAAAGTTTCCATTATAATCGTGGAGCTTCTATTTGAAATGGTTTGAGATTTTTGTTTCCAAAATATGTTTCAAGATCGGCAATAGTTATATGCCTAGAATATTCTTTTCGTATAATTACTTCTTTGAGTTGTTTTAATAATTCCTGACAGTTTGACATAGGGAGTATTATTTGTTTTTCTTCAGATGTACCAGTTTGATTTTCCATTTGTTTTCCTCTAAGTTCTCGTAGAAGTTTATCTAGAATTTCTTGTGTATTATCAATTTCATTTATAACATTTTGTTTTTTATCTAAAAGAATTTGTTGTAACATATCTATAATGGTATTTAATTGTGGGTTTGTAGTAGTGTGAAATAAATGTGGATATTCTCCCCCCTCCTGATGACAAGAGAAAATGTTTTGATCTATTTGATAATATGATTCTATTTCTTGATTATTGGTGACGTTCGTGATAGTATGGTCAAGTTGAGACATTTTTTCGTTAGTATTCTTTAATTGTTCGGTTAATGTTTGTACCGTGTTATTTAAAGATTGTATTTGCTGATTTAATGTTTCTACAAAATTTTGTAATTCATTCATGCTGACGAAAGTATGTTTAATTTAGTTATTTCTGCACGACATCGTTTTATTACTTGTTTATTTTCATTTATGAGTTCTGGTATTACTTCCTCTGTTTGGTTTAGAAATTCATTTGATAGTTTTATGAATTTAATATAGTCTTCGAGTATTGGAATAGTAGTGAGGTCATATATTTTATTTTTTATAAGATGTTCTTCATAACTTTTAAGATTTTGAATAATTTTTTCAAGTTTTTCATATTCTTCTGGATTAGTTGTTTTAGTTAATATGTCTATTTTTTGTTTAATTATTTCTCTTATCCTTCTTATTTCTTGACGTTTTAATTGTTTTTGATATTGATCCATATTTAGCTTGTGTTAAACTTATGCTGATGAAAGTATATTTATTTTTGTTCTTAATCTTTTGCACCAGTTTAGTGTATTTTCAGTTTGTTCTTTAAATTCTTCTGTATGTTTGTTATGTTGTTTTAACCATGTCATATATTTTTCTAATCGTATCAAATTAACTGGAGTGTATATTTCATTTTTCAAGAGTTGTTTTTCTCTTCGTTTTCTACTTTTAAGAATTTCTTCATGTATTTTGTAGTTTGTTGGATGAGTTATTGAGTTTAAAACTAAAGTTTCTTGTTTTATTATACTCCGTATTTTTCTTAATTCCCTTCGTTTCATCTGTTTATTAAATTGATCCATTTTTATCCGTTTATTTCTCGTTTATATATTTTTTCTATTAATTTTATATTTATTGTATCAATTTGTTTAACATTATCTGTTATATTTTTTATTTTATTTCTTTCATTTGGACATATAAAAATATTTTTCATGATAGACTTGTATTTTATTGCACTTTCTAGTCTTTTTCCTGATTTTATAATATCTGTTTTTATTTTTCTTTGTTCATTCATTTTATTTTTGAAATCTTTTTAGTATTAAAATAGTTTTTTGTATCTGTTCTTAATAATATTCTATCCAGTCGTTATGATATCTAGCAATATACCAGTGTCCATTATTTCTTGCCATTAAGTATAAGTTTTTATGGTTATTATATTCTTTGTATAAATCCGTTAAATATTTACTATAGTTTTTCATGAAAAGTATTGTGGTTCAAAGTATAATATTTCAAAAGTTTCTAGTATAGATTTGTAAGAAAATATCAACTGTGTCATGGCTTTTTGGAAACGCTTTTTCAAAAAGCGTTTTACACTTCTTTTGAAAAATCATTTTCAAAAGTGTACTCTTTTTAAAAAGTCACCATATTCGTATAAGTAAAGGCCTTCAACTCTTCAAGTCAAGTAGAACACGACGCATGGCTGCGAGAGTTATGACATTTGGGGACCAGATTTGGGACGTGAAATGCGACTCCTCTTCTGTCGTTAAATAAATTAAATTTGTAATTTCATGAAGCCAAATTAATCGATTTTGATGTTGCATTTGCAACCCCTTTTTAATTGGCATTTTCCCTTGATTTTGATAGAGAGTACTGCCACGAAATAAGAGGGATGTATCTTGGCCGTGTATATATGTGTACCTCTAATTTGGTCCCCAACCCCTAACCCTACAAATCCTCACAAATTGAATGAAAGACACACTTGTACCACACAAACAAACACCATGTCTCTGTTTTAAGACAATAATCACATCATGTTGTTAATAGCTAATAAATAACAACCCTAAACAGCCTCCAAAAGGTATTCCGTACGGGTCGTGACTGATTTTAATACCTGAATATGAGTGATGAGACTTAATTTATTATGGTTCGATAATCGACCTTAATGTTTGATTTAATGATTGAGTATCCTAGAATTATCGTTGTTATATTTCTCATATGATTCTGTTTTTCCCTCGTGTTGGCTGGCTCTGGTTAAATTGGGTAATTTGTATCTTTGGAGTTGAGACAAATTATTTTCTAGGTAGGTCATAATATATCTTTGAGGCGAAATTATGATATTTTATAATAGCATCATCTATATCATCAGATAGAGTCGAGATATTCATAGAAAGGAGGAGTTTTTCTTTTATAGGGTGGTTGAAGAAAGTAACCATGCAATTTAAGTGAGCAAATGAAAAAAATCGAAAATTTTAGAAGGGAAAATAATAATTTTCTGAATTTATATATTAGAAATGGTGGGTAGAAATAGAAATTGTGTGGGACTGTCCCTCCTCCACACATTAAATATTTCTCTTCTTGTCGTCTTGAAAATATTTTTTGAAAAATTAGAATAAACTCTGAACATTATATGTGGAGTTTCTTGAGATTCTATAAATAGATCATCCACTTAAATCTAAATTCTTCTTCCAAATACGAGTTATTGAGAAAAAAAAACCCGTTTATTAATGAGTTCATACTTCATACGAAAACGAAATAAGATTAATAATAATTAAGAAAACGGGAAATTCCAGAAAAATCCCCATATGGGAATTCAAATTCCTCTTTACTCCACACTTTCAAGAAAGTTCCTCTAAACTCCCTAGATGAAAATCAAAGTTCCTCTTTACTCCCCGTTTTTTTTGGAAAGTTGTATAAAAATTCAAGAATCGCTTACCTGAACCCCGAAATCGCGTACTTAAATACCCAAATGATGTATTTGTCCCCAAATACATCATTTGGACATTTAAGTACGTGATTTTAGGGTTCGGGTAAGTGATTCTTGAATTTTTATACAACCATGGGGAGTTAAAGGGAATTTGGCCTGTCATTTAGGAAGTAAATGAGAACTTTTTTAAAAATAAAAAGTTAAAGGGAATTTTTTCAACTTTTAGATATTATTCATAGAAACCGCTAAGGAAAAAACAATGTAGAAACCCATTATTCCTCCTCAAAAGGCTCAAAATCAATCTCCCCAAATATATCATTTGGGTATTTAAGTACGCGATTTCGGGGTTCGGGTAAGTGATTCTTGAATTTTTATACAATCATGGGGAGTTAAAGGGAATTTGGCCTGTCATTTAGGGAGTAAATGAGAACTTTTTTAAAAATAAAAAGTTAAAGGGAATTTTTTCAATTTTTAGATATTATTCATAGAAACCGCTAAGGAAAAAACAATGTAGAAACCCATTATTCCTCCTCAAAAGGCTCAAAATCAATCTCCTACAGGGCCGGCCCACTTTGATTAAAGCACTAGGACCACACGTGTGTGCTTCACTTTAATTAAAGTTAATCATAATTTCAAGCTGATTAATTATTACAATTTAAATGATAACAACTGCCCTTTGGCTTTTACACTCCAACTGTAGGCCATAATAATACTGTAAACGATTCTTTTTATTTATTTATTTATTTTTGTTTTCTCAGCCAGAAAGGTAAATGTTGTTAAATTTGATGTAAAGAAATTATAAATTTTCTTTTAAAATTTTTAGGAAAAAAAATTTTTTGTCATTCGAACTTTGCGTATTTTTTTAATTTACTATCCAACAAATTTTTGTTATAAACCATCATCCGATCTTTGTATTTGTAACATATCGTCATTTAAACTTTTTTTAAATGGTTTTGGCTAAAAAACATTACACTTGATACGTTTATAAAACATACACGTTAGTTGTATTTTCACCAAAACCAAAAAAAAATATATATATATAAATTAAATTAAGGTATGTTACAAATACAAAAATTGGATAGTAATTTACAATGAAAATTTATTAGAATGATAAATTACAAAAAGAAGCAAAATTCAGATAACAAAAAATCTTTTCCCCAAATTTTTAATATGTAATACTATAACTATCTCATCATCGGCACCGTGAATTTCAAATATCCCAATTGTAGTAGGTGACTCCATACCAATTTATGATAAAGATTTAACATCCAAATTCATTCATTACCCTTATTTGGAATTTTGTGATTATCACGGTCTCATGATGATGCATGTATAGGAATGCGACGATACGGATACAAAACAATACGAATTGAATCTTTTAAAAAAATTCTTCATTTGAAGATTATCAAACACGGTACACGTATGACACACCAATATTCGGCACGACACGAAACAACTAAATGATATTTTTAATTAGAGACAGAACAAGTAGGGGACAAGGCCCCCCCTCCTAAAATTTGAAAATTCTTTTTATTTTTATGTATATTTTTGTTCCCTCCATTATTATTATTATAAAATTAGTTTTCTCTTCATCTAAATTTTGGTTCCGTCTTTATTTTTTTAAATATCCATACGTTACAAACTATCACTAACGCAACTAACCATAGACGATTCATACATAACTTATCCGAGACTTTAGCACCGATTTACGTCCTCAAACTTGAATTTCTTGATTAATTCGTGACAAAGACGACCATAAATGTACATGATGGGGGGAAATTTCTTGCCACTTTCGCTGATTGAATTGGCAATTTGGCATGGTTAATTAAGAAACTCAAACACAGAATGACATCAAATGTTAATAAAGACAGAAAAGGAAAGGAGCGATGTGATAGAAAAGCAAGCAAAATTAACATAGGGATCGGAGCCATGGCCATGAAGAGGGAATCCTTTCAGATCACGAAAAGTATAAAGCATCTCTCTCTCTCTCTCTCTCCTTATCCCCACAATCACAAAACCCCTTTTTGGAACATTCATCTCGATCGTTTTTTGAATTTTATTTCATCTTGTCTTTGCTTTTGGAGCAAAAGATAGGGATTTAATTTATATATATATATATAGTGTAGCACGAATGAGTCAGATTATTTTTGTTTGCTTTAGTTTTGGTAGTTGTAGAAAGAAAACATATATAGTAGGTCTTCTTTTTCTTTTATCTTTTTAAATGATGGGATAAGATTCCTAATTTTAACCTTAGATTGCTTTTGGGTTTGATTGAGTGAATGACTTGAGGAGAGTAAGTAGTCTAATCTAAAAAATAATTAATCATAAACTTAGGTAACTTGTTAGGGGTAATCTAGTGTGAAATTACTTAACTATATTGTTAAGTGGTTTCAATCAATTTCTTATTGTGAACTTGAAGTTCTTAGTTCTAAAGCCTTTGAGTTAGCTAGTTCGAAAGCAACCTTTTGATAGGCTCGACAATGAGTTGGCAGAAAAATTCAAGTTCGACTACAGGATGCTCAAATTCTAATTTGGATTATGTGGGGTTCGGACTCTTTCATTGAATTTGAATGAAATTGGACTTGACCTAATAGGAGATCAGATCAATTGAACTAAAGTGATTATTAAAAAAAAAAAAAAAAAAGTGAATATGAATATATAATATTTAAAAAAAAGATTCAACTAACTATTTCTTATTTTTACGTATATCCCGTTAAAACATGTTAATTTAAAAATATTAATAAAAAAATTACGCATTTTTAAAAAATAAATAACAAAAAGTATATAGTTAAATACACGTACGATGATATATGTATTGAAATTTTAATTTTAATTATTTACGAGTAATCTTAATTTATAGAATAATTAATTTATTTGATACATTATTATTAAAAGTGAAATTCAAAATTTTAACAGATTAGGTTTTTTTACTTCCCAATTCAATCTACTTTAGATTACGGATATTCATAATTGAATATGGTTTATCCCACTTTTTTTATCAATCAAATATGTTTGGTATTCATAATCGAATGTGGAGTATCGAACTTTTTTTTTTTAATCGATTGAATATATTAAAATTCAGATCGTATTAAAATCGGACCCGTTAGCAGCTCTACATTAAGGTAATCTTTTACTTGGATTCAGAATCAACAAAAAATTGCTGAGAGCCTAGGCCTGCTGGCCGAAAGTATTGAGCCTGCAACATCATAATTGGGCCTTTCGATAATATGCAGCCCAAAAAGTAGGCCCAATTCAATTCCTTTTCGTCGTCTTCACCAAAAATCCCTCATTGAGAAAAGTACCCAACTGGAGAAAAGCTTCAATCAGAATTGCTTGAAGAGAGAGATAGAGAGGGGAACGATCGCATTTCAGGTGAACTTAGAATATGAGAGCGGCGGATATTTGCCGGAGAAGACTATTCGATGTTCTACGGAAAAACAGTAGATTGTACTGCACCGACCAAAGCTCCAGAGTCAAAATTTTTGATCGCAATCTCAAGCGCAAACAAGTTCGGACCTACTTTACTTCGTTTTTCTTAAAGCTTCTGGCTTCTTACATCTTAAATTGTTGCATGTTTATATGTATGTGCGTGTGTAATTTATTCGGTTTCTGTAGTAATTTCTTGTTTTTTTGTGTCTGCAACCTTCAGCGAGATAGAGCAGCGTGGTTAATGCGTCCTAAGGATTCTTTGCAGGATGCTGTTGCTGAAAATCTACTCGATCGATTGGAGGTGATGCGTATTCTGTCTGAATTAATATTTTAATCTTCAGCAGATGAATGCTGAGGAAAATGTTTTGGGATTATATTTAAATGATAGATGAAGTGAAAATGTTAAGCTTGTAATTATTATCTAATGTTAAAGCAGATTGTAGAGGCAGGTTGACCTTAACGTATGTTTTTAAACAGTTCCGTTTAGTTGCTAAAAAATTTAAACATTTTCTTCTTTTCGGCTGTTAACTGTTGCAAATTATCAATTGAAAATTTAGTTATTACTTCGATTGTTGCAGCACATTCTAGCTGTTTGATTATTAACTACATGTTAATAGTCTAAGACTATATCTCTGCTGGTAACAGTAGCTGCACTATATATTCATTAGAGTTGTGCAATTGAGCTACTTTTGTGCAGCCAGATTTTAATGAAAAATGTTATCAGTTTTTGTGGGCTTGGCGGGTATGAACACTCATAATTTACATGCTTTTTGTCCAAGAAATTTACCCTTCCTCATGTTAAGACTTTGATTTTTTTTAATTTTTTTTTTTGGTTACAAAGACTTTGATGATATTTGAGTTTTCTTTTATTTAATATTCCTGCTGCAGATTTTATTTATTATGAAAGACTATGGTTCTGGGATATAATTTCTGCTGCCTTAGGAGTTATTTATTGGAAAATTTTTATTGATGTCATTTATTTTGTAGGATTGTAAGAAGACTTTTCCAACAGCATTATGCATGGGAGGTTCTTTGGAAGCAGTTAGGCGTCTGTTGCATGGGCGTGGTGAGAGTTAAAGTTTGTCCCTCTCGTTGAACCTGTTAATTGTGGGTACGATTAGCTTTATAATTCAGATTTATTAAGCATTAAGATTGACAGAGCTAGTTCTTAAGTTATGTTGATTATCCTTTTCTTTTACTTAGCTAAGAAGCTTCAGCTGTAGCTCCGTAAATTATGTAGTATGTACTGTTTCCCTGTATTTTAGGCTGCTACAACTTTGGGTTCAGATCAGAAGTTGTAGAATTTGGTAGTTGAAATTAACTTTGACTTGAAATAGAAGACATAGCATATAATAAGATGTTATTTTCCAATCGAGCAATTAAACATATAAGATGATTATGCATGACCTTCTAGTTTCCCATCTCTCTTGGGAAAGAACGGCGAGTGTGTTGAAGTTCTAGAATCTGATAGCAGTTCAATATACAGTCAATAGGTAGACACCATATAGCCTTCTTTCTCAGAGGGTTTTTCTGTGTTTCATATGAATCTGTTTGTTGGTTAATAGAAGTATCTGCACAATATGAGAATGGACTCCAAAATTAAATCACAATGTGCTTGAGAATTTTCTGGTGTTTGGACCTGGCAACTGAGTCAATAATATAATAATGAAATCTCAACCCAAAACACATAAAAGTCAATATAATAATTGTTGGATCACTTTTCTACATTGCTTGGTTTATATAAAACAGAAACCAAATTTCCACCCAACACGGATATCAGAGAGAGCAAAATTGTCTATTGTATCTAATCCGTCTGATAATATGACTAATATTTTATTGTCTTAATAGAACTTCTCCAATGACCAGGGTTATCCTTTTTGTTCTGTCAGGTGGCATTGAAAAGCTTATAATGATGGATACTTCATATGACATGGTGAAACTATGTAAACAGGCTGAACAAACATCGCCAAACAAAAATATTGAAACATCATTCATGGTCGCTGATGAAGAGTTCTTGCCTGTGAAAGAAAGGTATTTACAACATGAACTGCATTTCTGTGTCACGTAGTTCTTAGAACCTTGTGCTGATCTCATGATAAAAGGAGCATTAGTATTTTGAAAAAGTTTTTCATATTTTGTAGCTCTCTAGACCTGGTTATAAGTAGCTTGGGGCTTCATTGGACAAATGATCTTCCTGGCGCCATGATACAGGTTTCTGCTTGTTCTTCATTACTCGGTAGCTCTTTATGAAGAAGTATATTTTGTCCAGTTATCTGAGAATTCATTTTTTTATGCTTATGGCAGAGTAGATTGGCTCTGAAGCCCGATGGCCTATTTTTGGCAGCTATACTTGGTGGAGAAACTTTAAGGTTAAATCTTTGAATTTCATTTTCAGCTGTTGGAATTGTTTGCACTTTCTAATCTATTTGTCTTCTAGAGAGCTAAGAATAGCATGCACTGTAGCACAAATGGAACGTGAAGGAGGCATCAGCCCTCGGATGTCGCCTTTGGCACAGGTACTTCTTGACCAATTGTGTGCTATTTGCATTGTTCTCCTGAAGTTGTTTAAAAGATATGACGTGTTGATGTGAACTAATGGTACCGATGGTTAAGTGAATATTTGAGAATCAGATGGTTATAGCTTGAAAGATTTAAGAACTAACCATAGTTTTATGTATTAGTTATTTTCCTACTTAATGTCTTTGTACCAACATGTACTTGTACTGGTTTCAAGCTAGTTATAGTTATGTAATTATAAAAACAAAATAAGATGGTTTATTAATTCCAACACACAGATTACACATTCCATAAAAACTTTTAATTGAACTAACATGTCGGGGAAGGACTAGTGTTATGTTAGCTAGTCTGGTGATCCCATGTTAATAGCTGGAGGCTGGAGCACATACTTTATTACAACAATAAAGTATAGGAATATTTTGACCTCTTAGATAAGAACTGCAAATTGCTGTGCATATTTCATTTTTCTTTAATAAGTAGTTAGAAGATAATAATCACCGAGTACCAAAAAAAAAAAAAAAAAAAGAAGATAATAATCACCACTTGGGCAGTTCCATTATGGAGTTCTGTCAATAAGGTGAAAAGTAATGTTGAGGCCATTATGGAGTTCTGTTGTATAGTCATGGTTGTGGTAGTTTCTGTTTTCTTTCAAAAATCACATATCTTTATATTGTTGGCTTAGTGTATGCTTTATTTGGGATTATAGGTACGTGATGCTGGAAATCTGTTAACTAGGGCAGGCTTCAGTCTTCCTGGAGTTGACGTAGATGAATATACCGTGAGATATAACAGTGGTATGTAACTTTCCTTATGATTTGTGGATCAATGCATATACTACTTAAATCAGACTATTTATTTGAAATTAGATTTGGAACCGATTTTAGAAGTCATGAAATCAAACTCCAATCTGATTTGAACATGCTTATATGTCTCATGTCAGTTCTCCATTCAAAGCATATACAGACTGTAGCTGCTTTTCATGTAAATCTTTATCCAGACAAATGTTTTATAATTTCTTCTTCTTTCAGCTGCCCGATCTCAAGAAAGCTACATAAGTCATGGGTTTGATTCGTAGCTTTTTAGAACAATATCTGGGAACTGCCATATGACTGGCATTAGATATTGTCTACACAAAGATATAATTTACAAGTGATGGCCTCTTGACTACAGCAGTTGAAAATTGTGAAGTTTAACATTTCTTGCAACAATAAGATCAAAAACAAGATACCATTAGCAGAGTCCTAAATAAATGTATATAACCATCAACTACCGGCAACTGTCTAACGACTTAGGTTATGAAGAAGATGCTCTCTGAATTTAATGGAGAACAATCAACTCAAGCATGTGTTTTAAATACATCTACTTTCTTTTCTTATCAGGATGATATCTCTTAGTCATCTCCTCCCCATCATGTTGGCATTTCTTGCTTGTAAATTACTCTTAACTCATTTGGATTGGGCCTTGACTTGGTTGTTTTACTGGTCCTCCTTACACATTCTTATTCTGTCCTTTCTCAGAGATCCTGCACTTCAATCAGATTTGATTAATCTTACCATCATCTCTTTTTCTTATTAACATCTCTGTCAGACCTGTAGCCTTTGGAATCTGGTCACAGTAATTCGGAACTTTGTGTGTGTTTGTTTCTGCATGTTTCACATTTGTATAGAGACATATATGTTTCATTGTCGGTTTTTCATTTTTCAACTATAAGTACATTGCATGGATATTAGTTTCTGTGTTTTATTGCATAGTATTATTTTAGATAAATATAAGGTATAGTTTACTCTTTCCTTCGAGGTAGCTCTGGAGCTGATTGAACATCTTCGTACGATGGGTGAAACTAATGCCCTATTCCACAGTAGCAAAGTAAGCCCAGTTCATGGTTGCAGTTGTCTTCTTGTACATTAATGATTCACTTCATTTTTTGTTCCCCATGCCATATTAAAACCCATCCAGTTTTTCCAGTACCTTTCTCATCCCATCATTCTGACTCAAATGCTTCATTTCATCCAATTCCAATACGGAACCAGGTTTTGAAAAGAGATACAGCACTAGCAACTGCATCTGTTTATGAGTCGATGTTTGCTGCAGAAGATGGCACTATCCCAGCAACTTTTCAGGTGATTTTGGACACTCTACCATTCTGAACAATTGCTATGAGTTGTTTGCGCAATGATTTGTTCATTTGATGCCATGTGGAGAGGATTTGTGTCGATCCAATAAGCAAAATCTTGCAATTTGGGCATGCGTATGGCTTAGAGTTTTAACTTTGTATTTCTAGGTGATATATATGACCGGATGGAGGGAGCACTCGTCCCAGCCAAAAGCTAAGAAGAGAGGATCTGCCACAGTTTCGTTTGCTGACATCCAAAAGCAGTTTGGTGGAGGGACATAGCTCCAGAGAAAGGAAGGCCTGCATCCCCTGTGAGAGCACGAGACTAACAACATTTCTAGAGTTTAATGCGAAGGTCCTTTGGTTCCGTATTTGACTTGATTTAATTTATTCTACTTTTTTTTTTTGGTCGAGCAAGAAGCTAGCAATAAATCAGATGCTGTATTTATGGTGATTTTGTTTTGGTGTTATTTTTCTCCTCTTGGGTGGGCCTTTGATTTGTGAAGGATGGCATTTCAGAAGAAAAGAATAATACAGTATTAATAACATGTGGTTTGCCGTTTGCTACACAATGATCTACACAGACGCAGTGATTCACATGTATAAATCTAATTGATGGAGAAAGTTTAGGACACTTTAATATTCTTGATTTGAAAAAAATTATAAGGAAGATGAGAAATTTCGTTTCAACCTTGAAAAAAGAATAAATTATGTTATTTAATAGATACGCTTGGTGAAAATTGTTGAGCATCATAAACATAGCTCACTATTATTCCCCACATTGCGAGTTTGAAAAGGTAAAAAAATTTTGTTTGCGAGTTTGAAAAGGCTAAATTGGTTAAGTTATGAATTGATAAAGATTGTATTGAATAAGAACCGACAAAAAGAAGGAAAGATGTGGAAGATTTACTTGACTAGAGGACATTTTGGGATTATAGTACACCAAATTACCATGCATCAGCTATGGATTGTTGAAGTTTGCATTGAAGAACATTTTGGGATTATAGTACACCAAATTACCATGCATCAGCTATGGATTGTTGAAGTTTGCATTGAAGAAGAAGTGAAAAAACAAGAAGTTTGCATTGAAGAAGAAATGAAAAATAAAAAAATCCCATTCATTTGAAAAAATATTTTGCCTATTATTGCACATTTTTCAAGAACTATCACTTTAAAATGAATGAATTGGATTTACTTTAGATAACAGATTGATTTGTTCGTCCTTATGAAAATGTACATTGGAAGATATCGACAATAATTACTTTTAAGGATTTGTTATGGAGATCTTTCTTCCAACTTTACCATGTAGATGCTAATAGCTAGAGTTTGATTCAAGTATTGTTCAATTAGTCGTCGCCCACAGCTCCTATCTCTAAGAAGACAATGGAGAATACACACTCTTAAGAAATACCTTCATTTCTTCTTGTGCTATAATAGTATGCTCCATGTGGTATAAGAACTCATGTTCATTTAGAGTGATACGTGAGAATGGAAAAAGAGTGTCTCCTACGACTATTTGAGCTTCCTCCTTCTTCCTTGCTCTTTCTATCCGAGCTTCCTTCTACTTAACTTTTCTCCCCAGCCTCTCTCTCTCTCTCTTGTTTCTGCACTAGCTTTTCTCTTTTTGCAACACATTCATACACAAGATGTTTTTCACCTATCTTTAGAAACATGTCACACAGAGCACAACACCGATCACAACTAGAAGAATAAATAGTACACCCACTAGTTTCTGCAGGCGGTGGACTACCAGAACCAGAAGGAGAAGCGGGTCTCGATTAATTGAATGCATTTTGATTGAGAAGAAGGTTTTTGCGTGTGGATTAAGTTTGAACTTTGTTTAATGTATAAATTGAGTCTGCATTAGGCGAAAGATGAGAGTTTTCATACCTTGATCCAGTTTAGATTAGGGTTTGTCCCAGATGGTGGTGAGGCAAAATTGGGGGAATTCACTACAAGTTTTCTTGGGATGTGTGGGACATGGAGGTGAGCATTCTAAATTTGTACAAGGGTTTATTTTATCCATTAGGAAAGCTAATGTAGAAACCATCTAAGGAGCTAGGGGCATTTCTGGAGTGTTGTATGCAGATCGATTTATCGAAGAGATGGACGGCCGAAGAGCTCATTAACCATCCGAAAATTGATCAATTATGCAGTTTGAATGGTTTAAATATGTTGTTTATTTGTATGTTTCTCGTGTGCTATATGCAGATAGGTTTACCAATCACAAGGATGTTTTCGTATTCTTTACTCCCGGAGCAAAACATTACTTCAACACGTCTGAGATGTCAATCTCGCATCTAAGCCACTTCTTGATTGAAGATGATATTGAGGATATATTACACCCATTTAGTAATGACATGTTCACCTTCAATGGCCTGTGAGTTTTGAGAGAGGTAAATTCCATTTTGATCAATTAGGGCTATAATAATGCTGAAAATATTTACAGACACTTGAAATACAAAGTCTGTACGTCTTAATTTCCTACTTAGTTCCTCAAACAAGGTGACTATTTGAGAATTGATGAAAGTAATTTGGATGAGATATGTGGAGAAGCGCTGCACTTAACATGACAATGTAGGTTGATCAAACTTTATTTGATGCTCTCAAAAACTTCAAGCAACTGCGCACTCTCCTAGTTCTTGGGAATCGTGGCACAACGATCAAGAAACTTCCGGACCATATCTTTTTGGCCTTAAAGCTCTTAAATCATTGGATTTGAGTGGCACTAATATATCAGAATACCATACTCCATTTGAACAGTGGAATCTTTACAGATTCTTGACATGTCTGACACTATTGCCTGAATCAAGATACCATCTTTGTTTTCTGCAGGCTTTAAGACTAAAAGGCTGCATTGGACTTTCTACATTACTAACAGGAGTGGGAAGCTTAATTAACCTTTGCCATCTGGATCTTCACATCGTTGACCGATTTTGGATATGCCTAAAGACATGGAAAATCTAACCAAACTACAAACATTACATGCATTTTTTGTGGAAAAAAAATGATTGGTGTCGTATAGGAGAGCTGAAAAATATGAATGACATCACTGGGTCATTTTGTAGCTCGAGGCTTGAAAATGTGGCCAATACAGAGGAATCAAAGAAAGCAGCATTGGCTGATAAACTACACATAGATGAGTTAGAATTGAGATGACATGATCTTGAAAGTGAAGATTCTCACCACACAACAGAGATCTTAGAATGTTTGCAACCACGTTTTCATCTCAAAGAGTTGCAAATAACATTTTTTAATGGTTTGAAGCTTCCAAGTTGGATAAGTAATCCATCATTCATCGATGTTGCCAGCATTATCCTCTACGAGTGCATCAATCGTAGCATCCTGCCCTGCAATGGAGAACTTCCGGCTCTTAAGATTTTTTATATTGTAGGAAAGAAAAATGTTAGGGACATTAACACTATTTTTGCCAGAAGTAAAAAAACTATTATCAACTTCCCACTTATTTGAAAAAATATTTTGCATATTGTTTCACATTCCCAAATAACTACCACTTTGAAATGAATAAATTGAGTTTATTGCCTTAATAACTGAGATTCTCAGTGGATTGCTCTATTTTAAAGATGATCTGGCAAAGTGGAACTCAATTTTGAAAAATGAGATGGGATTTGCCACATAATAAAAATGACATTTTTCCAGCTTTAGCTCTAAGCTATTATTGACTTCCCACTCATTTGAAAAAATATTTTGTATATTGTTCTATATTCCTCAAGAACTATCACTTTAAAATGAATGAATTGGGTGGGTTTACTGCCTTTAGCAACTAAGACTTTTGGTGGTTTGCTCTATTTTAAAGATGATCTGACAGAGTGGAACTCAGCTTGAAAAGTGAGATATGGAATTTGCCACATAATAAAAATGGCATTTTCTAGTTTTAACTCTAAGCTATTATCGACTTCCCACTCATTTAAAAAAATACTTTTGCATATTGTTCCACATTCTTCAAGAACTATTACTTTGAAATGAATTAATTGAGTTTACTGTGGATAGTAGAAGGATTTGTTTGTCCCTGTGAAAATGTATGGCCGGAAGATATGACAATGATTACTCTAAGGATTTGTTGTCAAAGTTTTTCTTCCGGCTTTTGCATGTAGATGCTAATAGCCAGAGCACGTAGACATTGCATGATTTGATTCACAATGTGACTCAATTAATCTTCGCCCACAACTGCTATCTCCAAGAAGACAACCAACTAAATGAAGAATACCCACTCTAAAAAAATAGTCGTTATTTCTCGTTGCACTATAATAGTATGCAACCCATGAGTCTAAATGGCTCATGGTATAAGAACTTGAGTACATTTAGAGTGAAATGTGAGAATTGAAAAATAAGAGTATCCTACTATCTATTATGAAATTTGAAGTTCTCAAGAGTTGTGGACATGAGTTGTATTGACCTTGATGATCTGTTTGATTCCACTGCTCACTTAAAACACTTTATCTTAATCTTTTTGAGAATAATTTCAAAAGGCAATTAGACTCGATCACAAAACTCTTTAGTTTACAAACACTGAAGCTTAAGCAATGCAAACGAAATATTGAGTTACCAAATGAGATGAAGAATATGGTCAATTTGCGGCATCTTGAGTTTGACTTAAAGCAGCTTAATCGCAAGCCACTAGAGTTTGACAGTTTAGCTCAACACAGTTGATTCATCCATTGATTGATCTTGGAACTAGTAACCGTTGGGTGTGTATGAGCATATATGGTAGCCCCTCCTCGCAACGACGCGAGGACATTTGAACTCAACTTAAGGAGTTTAGCAAAGAAAACAACAGTCTGTGGATGTTTAAAGGGGGCTTTTAAGACATCCACAACCCAAGTGAATAGAACGATGGAAACATGACAAACTGGTACAAGTGTGAAAAATTTAGGTAAGCGCTTGATTAATGCGGCCTACTGGACTTGGAATCTAAAGGACCCTAATTTACGTGGACTGGAGTGGTAAATGGTGGTCACTTGGTGAAAGAAAAATTGGAGAGTCTTGGCAAACCCGAAATAGATGCAAAGATTCCCAAATTCATTGCCAAAGTGCTCCCAAATCTTTGCAAGATTTCAAGGATTTACTTGCAGAGTTGTCAACACCAGCACATCTTTGCCGGTCTCGACAACTTCAACATCTCAAATCTCTAGTCATTAAAAGCATGTCTTGATTTCTTATTGACCTACAAGTGTTTGCGAAAATAATTAACATGTAAGTGCACTTGTGTCACAATTGTAGCTAGGGTAAACAAGTGTCACATCCGCATAAACTATTAAGTTATCGTGCTAAATATCAACATGATTTCTTCTAATTGAATTCTAACCAATTAATTAAGCAAGTAGTATATGTAGACGAGCAAATAAACTTTATATTATTAATTTAATTTGCTATTTTATATTTTAAAATTATCCTAAATTTAATTTCAAAATTAAATAGTTAAATTTAAATTAATATTATAATGTTTATTTTATCAACAAATCAAGTGATGACACGTGTCAAAGTGACATGTTTTGACCAATTAAATCAAGTCTTGCAGTCAAAGAAAGCCAAGACAAATCATATGGCGACATGTGGCGTATTGCATCACACCGACCAATCAAATTCAAGTCTTATTTGATATTATCTCTTTAAAAAATAAAAATATAAAGAGATAATTATTAAATAAACTTTGACTTGAGCAACAAGTCTTGAATCCTATGCCTATATAAAGAGGTCATGGGTTGTTCATTCAACACACAACACGAATTCAAGAAAAGCTAAAACCCTCTCTACGAATTCAAGAAAGGCTAAAAACCTTTCTACAAGTTCAAGAAAGGCTAAAAACCTCTCTACGAATTCAAGAAAGGCTAAAAACCTCTCTACAAGTGCAAGAGGCTAAAAACCTCTCTACAAGTTCAAGAAAGGCTAAAAACCTTTCTGCAAGTTCAAGAAGAAGGCTAAAAACCTTTCTTCCCCTAAGTTACCAAATCAAGGCGTTTGATCCGCTATCAAGGCGTTATATCGGTGAATCGGCGTTATAATCAAGCTAAATCCACGGAGTTACCGACGAGTTCATAGGCGTTCTTGGCGGAATTCTCCAAAATTCGGTGTTTGATTCGTAAATAAGTCGAAAGACCTACGAATTAACGTTATTCAAGTTCAAATCCCTCAAAATCCGGTGTTTGATTCGTAAATAAGTCGAAGGACCTACAGATTAACGTTATTTAAAGCTACATTTGAAGTTGAAAAAGATCAAACCATCAAATCCATCAAGGAGCGTTTGAAGATTCAACAATTTTAAATCCGAAGGAAGAATCAGAGGATCAAGCTGAAGATCGAAGACCTACTTTCACTTGAATTCTCAAATATTTGTATTATCTATTCGGTATTGACTAAAAATCAATAAACACGAATTTTTAGTGCAAACAGATTGGCACGCCCAGTGGGACAAATCTTACATCTCATCTCTTACCTTCACAAATCGAACTCGAAGTTCAATTGAAGATCAAAAGATATCGCTTCATCTCTCCAAAATCCATATGTCAAGTTATAAAAAGGAGCTACACCATGCAACCAAAACATGATGGGGGACAAAAGAAGTATCATGTATTATGAAAGAAATCAAATTCAACAAGTGGATACAGACCGCCAGGAAGATACCGGGGGCAACTAAAATTCAAGTGAAAGTTCAAACTCTCCTTGATAAGAGAATAAACTGTCATGAAAGCTCCTTGATACGAGTTTAAACTGTCTACAAATTCAAATCAAAGCTCCTTGACACGAGCATAAATTGTCTATAAATTCAAATTCTAATTCAAGACTCCTTGATATGAGGATAAACTATCTACAAATTCAAATTCAAGGCTCCTTAATACGAGTATAAACTGTTTAAAATTAAAATCAAGTACTCCTTAATACGAGTATAAACTGTTTAAAATCAAATGCCACTGATACTCCTAAATACGAGTATAAACTGTTTAAAATCAAATCCAAATCAATACTCCTTAGCACGAGTATAAACTGTTTAAAATCAAATTCAAGTATTTACTCCCTGACACGAGTATAAAATGTCAACAAGTTTGAAAAAAAAGTTGAACTACGTCATGACTTGATCCTCTTAATGGGGTACGTAGGCAACTTGAATTAAATTTCAAGCTCAGTCACATGTTGAAGAAAAGAATTTTTCTCTGGTAAGTGAGCAAACTCGAGTGCTTCAAGTCCCGTCTCCACTCAAATACTCAGTATGTTTTTCGCCGAGCCTTGAAGTGGCTGCATTTGTAGACGAGCAAATAAACTTTATATTATTAATTTAATTTGCTATTTTATATTTTGAAATTATCCTAGATTTAATATCAAAATTAAATAGTTAAATTTAAATTAATATTATAATGTTTTTTTATCAACAAATCAAGTGATGACACATGTCAAAGTGACATGTTTTGACCAATTAAATCAAGTCTTGCAGTCAAAGAAAGCCAAGACAAATCATATGGCGACATGTGGCGTATTGCATCACACCAACCAATCAAATTCAAGTCTTATTTGATATTATCTCTTTAAAAAATAAAAATATAAAGAGATAATTATTAAATAAACTTTGACTTGAGCAACAAGTCTTGAATCCTATGCCTATAT
The DNA here is from genome assembly GCA_037501455.1 of Lantana camara. NCBI lineage: Eukaryota > Viridiplantae > Streptophyta > Magnoliopsida > Lamiales > Verbenaceae > Lantana > Lantana camara. Next base: position 20,788,673 of record CM074859.1, read on the forward strand.
AAAGAGGTCATGGGTTGTTCATTCAACACACAACACGAATTCAAGAAAGGCTAAAACCCTCTCTACGAATTCAAGAAAGGCTAAAAACCTCTCTACGAATTCAAGAAAGGCTAAAAACCTTTCTACAAGTTCAAGAAGAAGGCTAAAAACCTTTCTTCCCCGAAGTTACCAAATCAAGGCGTTTGATCCGCTATCAAGGCGTTATACCGGCGAATCGGCGTTATAATCAAGCTAAATCCACGGAGTTACCGACGAGTTCATAGGCGTTCTTGGCGGAATTCTCCAAAATTCGGCGTTTGATTCATAAACAACTCGAAAGACCTACGAATTAACGTTATTCAAGTTCAAATCCCTCAAAATCCGGTGTTTGATTCGTAAATAAGTCGAAGGACCTACGGATTAACGTTATTTAAAGCTACATTTGAAGTTGAAGAAGATCAAACCATCAAATCCATCAAGGAGCGTTTGAAGATTCAACAATTTTAAATCTGAAGGAAGAATCAGAGGATCAAGCTGAAGATGTAAGACCTACTTTCACTTGAATTCTCAAATATTTGTATTATCTATTCGGTATTGACTAAAAATCAATAAACACGAATTTTTAGTGCAAACAGTATATGAACACTAAATTAACAATGCAATAAAATAAGTTATCAACAAATATGAATTAAATTGGATTACAATTTCACTCAACTAGTGCTTAACTCTCATTAACAATAATTCAGTCATCGTGTTGGATTTTGAAAGATTCGAGAACATAATTGTCTATAAGCTTCTATTGAAATTATATAAACATATAATTAGCTAACGGTTCTTATATGTTTATGGTAATCAATTAACTAATTATGCATTCAATTCCAGCAGCTACGTCAATACATGGCTAGCAAGTATATTTCTATCTTCCTAATGAATCAATCAATTTTTACTTAATTAATTGAACATGCATCGCTTAATCCTCATTCGACATTAACCTTTTTTCGTCAATACTCAGTTAATTATCTCAAAATAATTGATGACCGATCAATTATTACAACAAAATCAGATTAAATGATCAAATCAACCACGAACAAATTGAAATTACGAATCAAGATCTATTGTAATCTAAGAAAATACTTAACTAAACATGTTAAACATACTAAACTTCATCAACATGATAGAGTTCATTTTTACAAAAGATAAAAAGAGAGAAGAGAATAAGCAAAACTATAGATGTGAGGCGCTTTCGGATTCGTTTCCTTCTTCCTCCAATAATTTTTCAAAGTTGAGATTCTAAAATCTAGAGAACTAAAGCTTAGGAAACAATAATGAGTGATGAATGATGTCTAGATCTAAATTATGACCCTCTAAAAACAATTATCTCCTTTAAGAACCGCCTGACTGGATCGCCCCGGCGGGGTCACTCTGATGCATAGGTACTTAAAATTCTTGTGCAAATACTCAAAAGTATAGAAGGTGTTTTGCAGTTCTGCAGTATTTTTTAAATACCCAAATTTCTCTGTGTACATACTTTGCACCTTTTTAAATATTTTTCCTTCTCTTTCCTAAAATTAAACCAATAAACTTATTAAACTAATATTACACCACAAAAGAGTTAGAAAATATAGTATAAGCCCTATTAATAATATAAATTTAACCATGAAAATTCAAATTTATCAACAACTTTATGAATTTCCAATATTGGACTATCCTAAAATAGAAAACCTGCCAAAATTGAGATTTTGGGGTGGATTAAGTAGTAATTAATGGTGTCTTTCCGAGCCTCCGTACTTAGTGATTGTCAAATCCTAACAAATTTGCCATTGCTTCTTCACAGAACTCGTTTTCAATACTTAAAAGATCAACAGATATCTGGAAATAGTAGCGTTGCTAGGCCGTCTAAATGTTTCGGTTAAATCATATATTTGAGAATTGATTGCCTGGTTTGGGATTTTGGGCTTTTAGGGCTAAAATATATGTTGTTTTCTTTATTTTTCTTTCTAAGGTTTTTGTTTCCTTTTTTTCTTTGTCTTTGAGTTATTTATTATGAAATATATTAATTTTTGAAAATTGTCAAATGTTTGTGTGGTGTGAAAAAATATAATTTTGTGTCTTAAATGTAAATTTATATGGTACAAAGAAACATTATTTTTTTATTTTAAATATTGAAATTATAAATTTATGCTATATATTTATAATATTATATAATTGATTTATAATTAATTATTTATGACGTTACTTATACCAGTATGATCGATAGTTGATCGATCGAACCAGTTGAATCGATGATCAATATAGCTATCGGTTCGAACTTCGGCTTTGAAAACATTGAATGTACATTATAAAGAGTGATATTCTTGAGGGTAGATGCAGAAGAGAGGAAGGTGAAGACCGGCACCAAATAAGAACAATTCCAAAGACAGAAATTGACAATGCGGATATTTTGTGGAGATGAGAAAATTTTGAAAATAAAGTTATATTCACTTGCCAAATTATTGTGAACAAATCACAAATAGCTCATCTTGATGTGTCATTTCTTACTTAATTAGACGTTGTAGATTAATAGTCTTAATTGATGTCTATAATATTCCTAAAAATATAATATATTCTATGTAAATTAAAATGTATAAAAATAGTACAATATATTAAATAAATCAGTTTTTGCACATATATTATATAAATAATGAGTACAATTTATTAGGTAACTCAGTTAATTTAATTTGTTTTTTACATAGAGCAATTTTTTTTTTTTAATTTCTTTTACTTCGAACAATGGAGAACAAATGACCGTAGGAAATGCAATTTAACAGTTAAAATAGGAAATTCAATTATTTTTCTTTTCGAAAGAGTTGCACTTAATTATTAACTTATTAATATAAACGGATTACTCAATTATATTCATTAAGTTGATAATATCTTCAGTAAGTTTAAAAGACTTTGTTCAAATTCAATAATTAAACAATAAATATTAGAATTAAATTGCTACTTATACAGGTAGCAAATAAAAGACAAATATAGATAATAGATAAATATCAAATATGCAAATTGGAAGATTTACCATTATCAAGAAAAGCAATTCTTGCCCCTTAAAGCATGAATAAGTCTTGATTCTTCATCTACATGCATCATCAAAATGTTCTCTTCCAGCTTATACAGAATCATTCCCAGCCTCAATAGTTACAGAAAATATACACCAAGAGTCCAAGATACAGTCTCATTGAAAATAGTTCTGAGATGAAGAATGGCCAATCTGAATTCCTCAGCTATTCCGGCTGCATATTTCCAATTACCTCGTGAATTTCAACTCATAATTCAGATTCAGGAGAAAAATCTGCCACTCTGGCAGTACTAATAACACCGGCCAGATCCGTCACCACCTGCATTCATCTCATCCAAGAGAAAAAGGTCAGCTAGAGATCATGCTTAACATTTCTATCTAATGCGATTAAAATATAGGGATAATTACACAGAGATACCCTGAGGTCTACCCTAATTACACATACCTCCCCTGCAGTTTGAGAATTTACAAAAATGTCTCCCATCTGCCGAAGAACTTTGATGAAATTATCCCTAATTTATTAATTAATGATATTAATATTCCATTCACATATACTATTTAACATTTAACTTTAAATTCATGAATATAATAACATGCCTTAATGAGGTCAAACTTTACAGCATGCCAGGGGAAGTTTTGGTAAGTTTCCAAATTCCAGCAGAAATTTCTGTAATCAGAGTAATGATATACATGCATCATATGTTTGCTTCATCAAAATTGTATAAGATGTGAAATTCAAATAACAAAAATTACGTACTTTATGGAGTATATACTTTTGGGATCCCAACTCAGGCGTTAATCAGCGATACGAACTAATCTGTACTACTAGTAAACATCAACACTGTCTTGTAACAGAGGGTGTATCAATTCCATGTACTTCTTTTGCCTAAACTGTGGTCTAGCCTTTAAAACAACCCGTCTCGAGAAGCTTTCTCCATCAGTATCTTGTATAGTCTTTCTACCGGTTATCAAGTCCAGTAGAACGACCCTGAAAGAGTAAACATCTGCCTTGCTAAAGTGTACCCCGGTTTTGTTATATTCGGGTGCTAATGTTCGATAGCCCTAAGTATTTTAGTCCCTGACGATTGGCCTACGGCCTCATATTGATTGACAGCAAGCCCGTAGTAAGAGAGAAGTATTCATTTGATGCCATGTAGAGAGGATTTGTGACGACCCAATATGCAAAATCTTGCAATTTTGGGCATGTGTGGCTTAATCTTTAAAGCAGTGTTTTCAGGTGATATATAGGAAGCACTCGTCGCAGCCAAGAGCTAAGAAAAGGGCATCCGCCACAGTTTCGTTTGCTGACATCCAAAAGCAGTTTGATGGAGCCTATACAAATTGTAATAATCGAAACTACTTATGTAAGTGAAAATTTTGGTACGAAAAACTATATTAATTTAAGCCTATAAGGTAAACATATAGAGTCTCACTTCATTTTTATTCTCATTTTTATATATATATTTTTTATTTTTCGTGTTCATATTTTTAATTTATAGATAATGGTCAATAGTGTTGGTTCAAGTGGTTAAAAAGTTCATTTTCAGGGCAATGACCTTCGTTAGGATCCCACTTTGGGATGTGTGTTAAAAAAAACTATTTTATCTATAATGATTAAATTTACATTAAGATGTATAATTTAATTTTATATATTTAAATGATAATACTTTTTTATTTTTACGCGTATGGAGTGTGCAGAATTACTAGAATATGTTACTTACTTGGACTTAATTACATCTAGTTCCCGAATTAGATGAGGTACTCTACTTTTAGGTATAATTGCACTTACATCTCTCCAAAAAAAATTTAATTACATAAATATGTCCCATTTTTTACTTAATTAATATATTTTATATGAAAGCTATATGTAATTAATGCATTATTCCTATAATTATGTGTAATTAAAATTATCTAAAAAGAAATATAACTATAATTATATTTAAATATGAAATACCACTCCTAAGTCCTAATTACCCATCTAAATTGAGAATAATATAACTGATCCTAATTATCGGCGGTTATCTTTTGTTAAGAAATAGAAAACATGACATGACTAATATAGGAAATAAAAACGGGAAATTCCCGAAAAATCCCCATATGGGAACTCAAATTTCTCTTTACTCCCCACTTTCAAAAAAGTTCCTCTGAACTCCCCAGATGAAAATCAAAATTCCTCTTTACTCCCCGTTTTTTTGGAAGGTTGTATAAAAATTCAAGAATCGCGTACCCGAACCCCAAAATCACATACTTAAATGCCCAAATGATGTATTTGGCCATATGAGAACTCAAATTTCTCTTTACTTCCCACTTTCAAAAAAGTTCCTCTGAACTCCCCAGATGAAAATCAAAGTTCCTCTTTACTCCCCGGCTTTTTGGAAGGTTGTATAAAAATTCAAGAATCGCGTACCCGAACCCCGAAATCACGTACTTAAATGCCCAAATGATGTATTTGGGGGCAAATACATCATTTGGGTATTTAAGTACGTGATTTCGGGGTTCGGGTACGCGATTCTTGAACTTTTATACAACCATGGGGAGTTAAAGGGAATTTGGCCTGTCATCTAGGGAGCAAATGAGAACTTTTTTAAAAATGGGGAGTTAAAGGGAATTTTTTCAACTTTTAGGTACTATTCATAGAAAACCCTAATAAAAATGCATCAAATAGGACATGATGAATATGGCAAAATTCAACGAAATTACTAAGGCTTCATTTACTTTGGCAAATTATGGCAGGGATGTACGGTAATCTCCCCTTATTTCTTGTTTACAATTCATGTGCGCTGGCCTTGATCAAAAGCTCCGGCCTGTACCTTGTGCGTGATTTCAGAAAGGATATATCACATGCCTTTTTGGTATGTGATAAAAGTCATGAATTAACATAGGGATGGAAAAAGACTACTTTGCCCACATATTCCACACAATTACAAATTTGTTGGGAAAGAGACTCTCCGATTGCCATATTAAAAGCGAGGACATTTGGGTAATTTTAACAAAACCTCAATTATTTACCATATAAAAGTAAATGGCCATATTAATAGACATGGAAAATCATATACACAAAACATGATTAGTAAACAACTGAAATAATAATTATAACATTAGTATTACACCCTCTTATCCTAACATGCAAAAACCATCCTAGCAAGTGCATTACACGTGTGATAGTTTTTGTTACGGGTTTAGTTTGAAGTATAAGAATTCTTAAGGGTATCAAGTGCAATTAATCAACTCTTGGGGTCCTTCAGGGGTTAAAAAATAGCATATTCAACGACGACTATATTACTTTACTTGCCTTATCTGCCGACCGCAATTGGATTCAACTTCAGCTCAACCAAAAATCCAAACGAAAATATGGAAGCTCTCAAGGACGCGTATCGATCCATAGAATTCTCCGTTTTGGAGAGAATAAAATACATAATAATGGTTGAAAAAAGCGGCGACAAGCTATACGATGTCGTGGATAGTGTCACAGGCGAAACCTACTCGATGAAGGAATTCAACAGCGATTACAACTCAAGTTGAGATGATCAAGAAATCGGAGCTCCCCAACCTAATCAAGTGCCTCGAGTTGTTCGAAATAGGTGACGATCTATATTCTCCTCGAGCACATAAACCTCGGATCTCTCATCGGTGATGTCTATAGTGAATCAGACCTCGCTACGGTTACTCGTCCTGTCCTCTCGTGTTTGACTTATCTTCGCAGAAACAAAAATTCTCACGGTGATATTAAACCCTCGAATTTCTTCTTAAGTTCTAAGTTACAGGTCAAGGTTTTGTATTTGGGGAAGGTTTTGTCCCAGGCTCTGGTTGTGAGGGAAATTGGAAATTGGGGAAGTGCATGACGAGTTTTCTTGGGATGTGTGGAATTTAGGGTTGAGCATTCTGAGGTGGTACAAATCTTCTCCATTAGGAAAGGCGGTGCATAAACCATCGAAGGAGCTAGTGACGTTTCTAGCGTGTTGTATGCAGACCGATTTGTCAAAGAAATGGACGGCTGAAGAGCTCATTAAACATCCTTTTGTGATGGGGGTACGATGACACATTTAATTAGCTGCAATAAGAGCCTTTACCTCTTTGATCAGAAAATTGATTAATTATGCAACTTGAATGGTTAAAATATGTTGTTTATTTATTTCTCTGTTTCTCGTGTGTTGTATGCAGAAAGATTTACCAATCAGAAGTATGTCTTCGTATCCTTTACTCCCGGAGCAAAGTAATACTTCAAATCAAGTGTCGTCTGAGGGGTCTGTACTCACAGAACAAAGCATTGCTTTGAGTAACATGTATGAGATGTCTGCCATGCATCAAAGTCCCGTCTTGGTTGTTGATGATGTTAAAGCTTCATCACCAGACTTGATGGATGCTTTGTCAGTTTTGGGAGAGGTATAGTCCATTTTGATCAATTAGTGCTATAATAATGCTGAAAATTTAATATAGTCTACAACTCTTTTCACTATAAATTGGTTGAACTCTCTAGTGTGTAATTCATTTGCTAGTTTTCCTGCACAGTGAAAATAGCTTGACTTGAATCGAACATTTTGAAAATATTGAGCTTGATGTAGACTTTGTCTTTCTAATTCGACTCAAGTTCAAGTCAATTAAAAAGTTACACAGCTCGAGTATCTCCTTTAGGATTGAACAGAGGAGCTCACTTGTAAAGATATTGTTATATTTACTGAAAAAATAAAAACTAGTTGGTTCTTGATTGAGTATCACTAATATAGTTTTGTTATTCTTACCCTATTAACATGTTTATTCTATTATAGGATCACACCATCAAATTCATCATTTTATGGTGTAATTTTATTTGTATATTAAACTATTAGTATATTACCATGTTATTGATTTGTCACTTTGTCATCAAGTAGCTGTAATAGACTTATGGATTTTTCATAACTTTATTAATGATGAACTTCTTATCTTTCTTTGTGCCTTTAAGGAACTTCTATTTGGTGGAGAAGAGCAAATTAGTCGGAAAAGGAGAAAGTTCGACAATTATTCTAGGTATAAGGATAAATTCAATGTTGGGGAAGAAGTGAGAAAGAAATTCAGGCGATGTGTCCATTCAATTGGTGTCATTTCATTCTTGATGAAAAGAACAAATTATGCCGTGAGAAAGAAATTCAGGCGATGTGTCCATTCAATTGGTGTCATTTCATTCTTGATGAAAAGAACAAATTATGCCAAACATTCCCATGAAAGATGCATTCAACATCACTACTTACTCCAGATTGTGAGTTTGAAAAGGCTAAATTGGTTCAACTATGGATTGCTGAAGAATGCATTGAAGAAGAAGGGACAAAAAGAATGGAGGACGTGGCTGACTTATACTTCAACGGTTTAGTTCAGGAAGAAGTCATTATCCCTTTGAAGTTTGATAATTTTTACAGACACTTGAAATACAAAGTCAGCACATCTAAACCATCCAATTGGTTCGTCAAACAAGGTGACTATTTGAGAATCAATGAAAGTAATTTGGATGAGATATGCGGAGAAGCAATACACTTGACATGGCAATGTGGGCTTGATCAAACTTTATTTGATGCTCTCAAAAACTTGAAGCAACTGCGCACTCTCGTGGTTCGTGGGGATTGTGGCACATCGATCAACCAACTTCCTAATGATATTTTTATGGGCTTAAAGCTCTTAAAATCATTGGATTTGAGTGGCACCCATATATCAGAATTACCTAGCTCCATTGGAACAGTTAAGTCTTTACGGTTTTTGGACATATCTGAGACTCCCATCAAACGGTTGCCTGAATCAACAGATCGTCTTTGTTTTCTGCAAACTTTAAGACTAAAAGGCTGCAGTGGACTTTCTGCACTACCAAGAGGAATGACAAGGTTAATTAACCTTCGTCATCTGGATCTTGACGTTGTTGGGCAATTGAAGTCTATGCCTAAAGGGATGGGAAATCTAACAAAACTTCAAACATTACAGGCATTTCTAGTTGGAAAAAATGATGGATGTCGCATAGGAGAGTTAAAAAATATGAATGACATCACTGGCTCATTTTGTATCTCGAGGCTTGAAAACGTTGCCAATGCAGAGGAAGCAAAGGATGCAGCACTGGCAGATAAACGACACATAGATAAGTTGGAATTGAGATGGAGTGATCTTGAAAGTGACCATTCTCACGATACAACAGAGATCTTAGAGTGCTTGCAACCACATTTTCGCCTCAAAGAGTTGCAAATAACATTTTTTACTGGTTCGAGACTTCCAAGTTGGATAGGCAATCCATCCTTCATTGATCTTGCTAGCATTACCCTCTACAAGTGCATCAATTGTCACATCCTACCCTGCATTGGGGAACTTCTGGCTCTTAAGATTCTCCATATTGTAAAAATGAAAAATGTGAGGGATATTAACACCATTTTTTGCAGAAGTGAAGCAGCTCCAGGATTTAATGCGTTTCCTAAGCTAGAGAAACTGACCCTTGACAACATGCTTAGTCTCGAAGAATGGACTGGGTTGGAGGATGGTGACTTCCCCTGTCTTGGTCATATTTCAATAAGATATTGCCCAAAACTTCGTGTTCTTCCATCTCTCTCAAATCTTTGCTCTCTCCAACATTTGGAAGTAATTTGTTGCTTGCAGCTGATATCATTGCCTGAAGGACTATTGCCGAGTTCCCTTGAATCTCTAATAATAAGAGAATGTCCTAAACTAAATGTGCGGTGCCTCAAGGATGGCGGAGAAGATCGGTGCAAGATTGCGCATGTCAAAAACATATGGATGGTAAAATAAACAAATTTTCTTTCTTGTTTACTTGGCTTGTTAAATGCCAATTAATATTATAGAATTTCCCTTTCTGTCCCTCAATATATGACAACTAATGTAATTTGATAGAGAGAAGTGGGGGCAAATTTTGGATTGCGCCTCCCAATGAATAGCTGGTTAATTAGCAACTCATCTTGAGAGTTGCTATATGCCATGGTCGTTTCCAGTATATTATTGAGCCCAACATTTTACACAAAGCTTTATAAAGTATGAGATAAACTTCTATTAAGGGGTGTTAAATAACTAACACCCCCCTTTTAAGCTAATGTAAACGGATTCTAGGTTGTTTACCTTGTTAGACCCATTTCAATTGATTTGTGGTAAAATTTCAATATTGTCCTCAACAGATTGTTTTGTCATTTTTCTGGTTTTTGCCCACCATCCAAACATGAATAATGATGAAGGGCAGAAAAGTAAATCCACTCAGCCCATTAATTTGGGCTTAAATGATTTTGGAGTCAGGTAGATTGTCCATTATTCCCATATCATAGGGCCTGCGGGCCACAACAAGGCTTTAGCCCAACCAAAGTAAAACGCCCAAATACCAATTGGATTGAGACCCATCAAAGTAAATAATGTCTTGGGACGGTTTGAAATAACTCCCCATCAGTTTGGAATATTTTTATTTTACTCCTTATAAAATTTTACAACATAATAGGATATAAATACTGTATTAGAACGTTTTAGTACTACACTTTGTGAAAATATACAATATATTTTGAGAGTTATTTTAAGTACTACATTGTAAAAATTATACAATATTTTGCCAAAATGGAGAGTTAAGTAAAAATATTTGAGAATTTACACATTACCCGCTATTTCTTAACATATACTAGTAATTTTGGCATATTCTTTCCATATGCAGATTAAAAGGTTCTATGGTTTAAAATATATTAAAATTAATTTTTATATTAATATATATTTTATCATTATTTTTTTATATCATTATTAATTTTTATAAGGATCAACTATCCTTAATATTTTTTCTAAACCCCCCAACTTGAATTTTATATATTTAGAATTCCCAATACATAATACATTTTTTCTAAATCCCCCTAATCACCTAAGAAGTCTATTTTATCCCTATTTTTTTTTTACTTTTTCTACACCCTTTTTGCTTCCTCCACACCTCATCTTCGTCATCATCTCCTTCATCCTTGAAGCTCACTGGAGCACCGCCACCGCCACCACCGGGCCGCTGCTGAAAGTGGTCCAAAAATTCTTGAAATTTTTTTCCGGAAACGTATTCCTTGTCTTCGTTCCATATTTTCGATTAGTTTTTCAAAATTCGAAGCCACTTGTCCCCAATTTCAAATCTAATAATTTTAGATTAAAAAAAGAAATGGTCATAACTCCCAAACCGCTTAACGAAAATCAAATCCGTAATTTACAATATGTTCACCATGTCGAGAACTTCAAGATCCATACCATTTTCGTCGAAAAACATCGCCGGACGAAAAAACCATTTTCTATTGAAATTTTGTAGGTTTCCGGCGGTGCTTCCGACCATTTTCAATAGACGAGGTTACCACCAAGGAAGTCACATCGTCGAAATGAGTAAAAGCACGTAGCTCCCATCTCCAGAAAAGTGGCCGGAGATGGAGTCGGGAGGTCGCCAGAATGCTGCGATTTTTCAAGAGAAAAAAAAAATGAAGAAAGAAAAAAAATGGGGAAGAAGAAGAAAGGGGCATGAGAGTAATTTTTTATATTTTATCCAGGACATTTTGGTATTTTTGCTCAAACTGTGGGGTTTAGGAAACTTTAATGGATAATTGATCCTTAAAAGTTAAAACATGTAAAAAACCAATTGGGGGGTTTAGGAAAATTTTGATGGTATATTAGGGATGTTTTATTAATTATCCGATAAATAAATAATATAAAAGAATAAAACACCAAACAACACTATTTTTGAAAAAAAAAATTATGATAAAAAGAAAAGAAAAAGAATTGAAACGAGGTGAGAGAAAAGATAAATTAAGAAAATGTAACGTCAATTTGTAGCGGTTAGTGGCTTCATTCTCCAGGACAATGTCCCGAGTTCGAATCCCGTTTGGGTGTGCGTTTGTTAAAAAAAAATTAAGAAAAGAAAATATAATAGAGTAAATTCTCGAGTTCGAATCCCGCTTAAGTATACGCGTGTTAAAAAAAATTAAGAAAAGAAAATATAACAAAATAAATAAAAAAGAAAAGAAAAGAGAAAAACGCAAGAAAAGAAAACAGATAAAAGATAAATGAATAAAAATGAAAAGAAAAAGACGATATAAGAGACCAAAACGGTTATTATTTGAATCTCTCGCTTAATATATACTAAAGAAAAGAAAAGAGAAAAACAATTAAGAAAAGAAAATGTCATAAAATAAATAAAAAAGAAAAGAAAAGAGAAAAACGCAAGAAAAGAAAACAGATAAAAAATAAATAAATAAAAATGAAAAGAAAAAGATGATACAAGAGACCAAAACGGTTACTATTTGAATCTCTCGCTTAATATATACTAATAATGATGGGTCTGAATATGGGCACAGAGTCCAATCACTTTAGAATTTGTTTGAGTGGGGAAACCGTCGGAAGTTCGCCGGAAAAGATGGGGGTTCTACCTACTAGGACAAACACAAGAAAAGTCAGAAGGCCAAGCTGGGGGAACTGGGGGTGATACCCAGTTTGGCTCTCCGACGCTCAAGTCAGATGATGATCTGAAAGAGGAAAAGTAAGTTGTGTATGAGTTGCAGTAATGGAGATTGCTTACAGTGAAAGAGATGACTCAGCCTATTTATAGTTGAGGGTCAGGGACCCTTTGGTCATTTGCCTCATGTGGTCCTGGCCGAATGTTGCCCTAACACGTGGCGCTGCGAGAGAGAAACTTAGGAGGAATCTTCTGCAAAAGCGGCTAGGAGTTAGTGTTGGCAACAGTGGCAGGTAAGCGGGCACATACGGTGTGTCAGAGAGCCGTTTGGGAGGTTGGTAACGAGGGCTTAGGAGCGCGCTCGTGACAACCAGAAGCATTGGAGGCCAAGATATTCGCTAGGGGATGAGGGCTCCGGTGCGTGTAATGAGTCAGAAGGGAAGACCACTCTGAGGGATTGTGACGCTCGAAGAGGGCTTCCTTGACAATATGAGTGGCGCTCGTGAGAGAGCGGAGGCAAGGGGAGCGTGTCAGCAGTGACATGCGCTCTTGAAGGATGATAACGCTCGTTGGGCTTAACGCTCGTGTACTGATGGTGCCACCTTGGGGAGACAAATGTCATCGTCTCAGTAGTGCCACGTGTCGAAATGTGGGACGAGCGTATTTTGACTCCATCATTTTGCCCTCCAATTCTGTAGTCCTTAGTGATAAGGACTGTAGAATTCCAATGTGTTCTATCTTCTGAGCGTGACGCTCGTATGAAGCTTGGCGTGTTGAGCAATCCTTCTTCTGTTTGCGCCATTAATGCGGTCTTCTCATCTGACCGCTTGTAATGCTTCAGCATTAAATGTTGTGCTCTTTTTGACCATTCGAAGTGTCGGAGCATTAAATGCGGGGGCGCGTGGGGGCACGTGAATCTTGGGAAGTATGGGACGGTTCCATAATGTGGACGGTTTACTAAGCGGGAAATGATTACGATTTTGAATCCTTGCCGAAAAGGCACCAACTTCCATCCCTATAAATAAGGAATTCTGAAATCATTCCACTCTTTACGCATACTTATCTTCCAAGCATCCATTGCAGAAAAAACTTTCTTGCAAACCAGTTCTCAAAGCATCTCAAGCTTTCCTTCAAGTTTTTCCAGAAATCTCAAGGTAAACTCCAACGATATTCTTCTGACTTTGCTAACTCTAGATTCTGATTTAGGATTAGGCAATCCCTTAGGTTTTACTTCCCCTGAAATCCCAGATTTCTCCCAAAATCTTTCATTTTCGAACTCAAACAAACTTTTTCCCAAATCCAGCTTTATTATGGCTGACCAACATATTGAGGAATTCGTCCGTGAAGTCAACGAAATGGCCACCCAGAGTTCTTCTTCCCTAGATTCCCCTAGGGACGAGGAGTTGGGGGCAGCAGTAATGGCCATGGAAGAAAGGAATCCTGGCGGAGTGGAGCATCTCTTCGAAGAGATGGGCCTGGTAATAGAGACGGAAAGGCAAGCGGCAACTCTCCCAATAACCGAGAGTGCTACTCATCCCCACCGCCGTACTGTGACAGTGGCCATTGCGGCTCCGGTGCCGGAGGCTGAGTAAATAACAGGGTCTTCAGAACGAGCCCGTGATAAGGGAAAATCCAAGAAGACCAAGAAAGCCCAGAAGTCCAAGGGGCCTCACGAGGGTGAAGGATCGGGATACCAGGCTACCGAGCGCACCCCGGACGAAACTCCCAGCACCGTTACTGTGGGAGAGGTAAAGACAATGATGGCACCCATTTACTGGGACGAGCGATTCACATGGAGGATTCTTGAAAGCCACGAGCCTGCCAACCAACCGCCTCCCGGGGAAATGGCAGTCTATGTGGCCACAGTCAGCTCAGGAGGTTTGAGGTTCCCCATTTCGATCCCAATGGCCCACTTACTGAACGATTTGAACCTCTGTCCTTCACAAATAGTGCCCAACGGCTTGGCCCTTCTAACGAGCTTCGTGATTCTGATGAGGAGCGCTGATTACGAGCCCTTCATGCGGAATTTTAACGCACTTTTCCAAGTAGTCAGCTCGTCACGCTCATCTCCCGAGGCGGGCTTCTACTATATCCAAGCAAAGGCTCGTACAAAATTGATCAACTCTCCCACAAGCACTTATGGCCCCAACTGGAAGGAAAAGTTTATCTTTGTCAAGGCCCCCACAGAAGAAGGCTTTGGGGTGTCCACAAATTGGGGCTCGGTTGCAAAGAGCCGCTTGGAACCCGCCCTCCCCAAAGATTGGGCCAAGAGTCTGGCTGAGGCTCTGAGGGACGAGGGTCACCTCATTCAAGCGAAAGACTGGATAGACGACGCAAAGCTCATGTTCTTGTGTGGTCTTTCTAATGATCCTTATTACCTTAACAACCCTCCGGCTCGTGACATGGAGCGAGATGGTTAGATTCTTAGGGCACTAACTTTTAGATAGGAATACTGACTGCCTCTTTGTATCTGTAACTTGCATACTGAGTAATTTGTTTAAGGATTTCTAACCCTTGTATTTACCATCTTTGCAGGAGTATCAATATTAGCAATGGCCGGAGGTATTAGGCAGGCTGCTCGTTTTGCGAACGCGAACAGAAACCAAGCCCAACAGGGAGAGCAGCAGCAGCCTCGAAGCCGCAGTGGCAGGAGTGCCGCTCGAGGTGGCAATCAGGGCACTGGTTAGAGCGCAGCCTCAGGCTCCCAACCCCCTCATGGCCGGGGAAAAGACGAGCGGTCGACAGAGAAAGCCGGATTGTGGTGCGGCCACCTTCTTCATCAGATCCGAGGGGGGCTGACCCTCGAGCCGCTGACCAGGTGAGGCCTTCCACCAACTTGGTCATAAACGAGCCCCACCCGAACGCAAATAGACCTTCTCGTAAGAGGAAGTGAATGCCCGACGCTGTGGCAATAAGGGGCAAAGGGAAGCAGGTAGCGGAGGGCCCCAAAGGTGATGGAGAAACTTCCTCTTCAGAGGAAGAACATTTATGGGAGTTCTCCCGCCAAGGGGACAGGGACTTCACAGACGCCTCCGATGGCGGGCCAATTCTGCTAAGGCCCGGCACAGTCGCTGAAACCGTCAGCTGGAACCTCTACGATAGGGCCCAGTTCACGGCGGACCACAGGCATCTGTACAACGAGCCTGTGGAATCGGTGGCCTACGAGGCGGCCCACGCCTTGATTTCTGTAAGTCTTTACTCCCTTGTTACATTGCTATTCCTGTAAGTATCTCTTTGACAACTTCTTGCTAATACTTCCCTTCCTTCAAACCCATGCAGCAAGTACTTCCCCGCCTCAAGAATATCCAAATACGGGCGTCCACCTATGCCGATCGTAAAGCCAAGTACAAGAGGATGACGTGTGCTAACGATCCGGCGCAAATCCAAGAGGAGCTGGACATTGAAACAGCCAAATATGAATCCCTCAAGGATTTGCACGAGAGGACGGAGGAAGAACTGAAGAAGCTGAAGGAGGACTTCATGGCTGTGGAGAGCGCTCGAAACGGTTTGAGCGCCCAGTTGGCCCAAAGGGGAGAGGAGTTGAAGAAGGCAGAAGCCGAGCGCGAGAGCTGGAAAACGAGGGCTCTGGAGGCTGAGAGAAAGTTCACTGACACAATGAATGAGTGGCCTTAAAGTCTTAACCGAGCCAACAAGGAGGCCCTCATCAGGTTTTGTCACTCTAAAGCCTTCAACTTTGTGGTATCTCTGCACTGCTTGGACGAGGCTCAAAAGGCCTTCAACCTTGCCGTCGAGCAGGGTATCCACAAAGGGCTCACCAATCTGGCAATGAGGGAGGCGGAGGGCACAGGGTTCATGTTCAATGAGCGTTGTGAGGAGGATGATGAAGACCAAGATGACCCCGCTGACACCATCGCTGAGATGGAGTATGACTTTCTGGTCAAACTTCTCCAAGATGAGTACATGGATGCTCATCTGGCGGGTAATGCTCCTCCGGCCACACAGAATGATCCTCCTGAAAATGAATCCCAAGGGCCCAACATGGAGGATGCCCTTGCTCCATCTGCTGAAGGCGCCAGTGCAAATGCTTCTGAGGCCAATGAGCCCAACGATCCACAAGCGCCTGAACCACAAATCGCCCAACCTCAAGAGCCAGAAGGCCCTGTTCATGGTCCAGGGCTCAGAACATCTTGGTGGTTCTAGACGAGGATATTGCTCCTGCCGCTTGAAGCTTTTCTTTGCCAGTTTTTCTGTGTATTCTCTCCATTTTGTATAGATGTCTGTGGGCCTTTGAGCCCTTATTTTGTAGTTCAGGCCATGGCCTTTTATGAATAAAAATTACCTCTTTCTTGACTGCAAGTTTCCATACTGCGCTTGTTGTGAACAAATCTTGTGGGGGTAAGATTGTGTGTAACATGTTTAGCAGAAATTGCATTATTATGATAAGCCTTTTGGAACTTTGAGTAATTTTGTTAACTCCTATAAAACTTGAAAATTTTGACTAAGTCTTGAGTGATCACGAGGGTCTTATTGTGAAGTTGCCCCCATTCAAGACTTGCGTAAATTTTTGCTTTTGTTCTTAAAAATTTGGCTGAGCCTTGAGTATATACGAGGGTCTTATTAAGAGGCTACCCTCGTTCAAGGCTCGTGAAAGTTCTTCTTAATCTTGGGGGAATTTTGCTAAGTCTTGAGTATTTGCGAGGGTCTTACTGAGTGGTTGCCCTCGTTCAAGACTTGTGAAATTCCTTCTGCACCTTGGGGGAATTTTGCTAAGTCTTGAGTATTTGCGAGGGTCTTACTGAGTGGTTGCCCTCGTTCAAGACTTGTGAAATTCCTTCTTGATACCGAGGCCGTCATACGAGCGCTCTGGCGTTTGTCGTATTTGGGCTCTGTAGGAGATCCTATTTTCGAGCGCAAGGCGTTGTAAGAAACGGCCAAGGCCTACTAGGACTTTCTCTGTAGGAGATCCCGTTTTCGAGCGCAAGGCGTTGTAAGAAACGTCCAAGGCCTACTAGGACTTGCTCTGTAGAAGATCCCGTTTTCGAGCGCAAGGCGTTGTAAGAAACAGCCAAGGCCTACTAGGATTTGCTCTGTAGGAGATCCCGTTTTCGAGCGCAAGGCGTTGTAAGAAACGGCCAAGGCCTACTAGGACTTGCTCTGTAGAAGATCCCGTTTTCGAGCGCAAGGCGTTGTAATAAACGGCCAAGGCCTACTAGGATTTGCTCTGTAGGAGATCCCGTTTTCGAGCGCAAGGCGTTGTAATAAACAGCCAAGGCCTACTAGGATTTGCTCTGTGGGAGATCCCGTTTTCGAGCGCAAGGCGTTGTAAGAAACAGCCAAGGCCTACTAGGATTTTCTTCATAATCTTCTTCCAATTCGCCTAATTGGTTGTGAGCGTTACCAGTCTATCCTTATGAGGGCGTCCCCCATGTGGAGTAGAGTGCTGGCAAGCGTAACCCATACGAAATAACAACATACATATTGGAATGGGTTGCCAACCACGCTCGCAAAAACGAGGGACGTGGGACTTATCCATTCAAGCAACCAAAGAAACAGAAGTATTAGAGAAATTAAAAAGATTATGTTACCGCTTACTTGTGATTGGAAGTACATAGAACCCGTCAAAGAGGGTTGTTAAATCATGGTTTGCAAAGAGCTTTTAAACATAAAACCGGCGGAGGTTACATGCGTTCCAAGGGCGAGGCAAGCGCTTACCTTGAAGTGTCTCCAGGGTGTAAGTGTTGTTAGCTCTGATGTGTATAACCTTGAATGGGCCTTCCCAGTTGGGATCCAATTTCCCCACATGTCTGGAAACTTCCACCTTCTTCAAAACCAAGTCTCCCAACTGGAATGTCCTCTCATTCACGCGCTTGTTGTACTGTTGGGCCACGGTGGCTTTATAACTGTGAATCTTAGCCCAGGCCTTGTCTCTTCTTTCATCCAGCAAATCCAACTCCAAGCTCCTGTTGCCTTCGTTGAGCTGAGGCTCGAAATAGCCGACACGAGCGGATTCATTCACAATCTCCGCTGGTATCATTGCTTCCGATCCGTAGACGAGCGCGTAAGGTGTTTCTCCAGTGGCCGCTCGTGGGGTAGTGCGGTAAGCCCAGAGCGCTCCTTGCAGTTCTTCTGCCCATTCATTCTTCTTGCTTTCGAGCATAGTTTTCAAATGTTGCCAAATGATTCTGTTGGTAACTTCCGCTTGTCCATTGGCTTGGGGATGTCCCACAGAGGTAAAGCGCTGTTCAATCCCCAACTCCGAACACTATTCTCGCGTGTCTGCTGCTATGAATTGGGATCCATTGTCCGAGATAAGCACCCTTGGGATGCCGTACCTGCAGATGATGTTCTTCCAAATGAAGTCTCTCACAACCCGGAAGGTGATCTTTGCAACGGCCTCGGCCTCGGCCCACTTGGTGAAATAATCGACAGCCAAGATGACAAACTTCTTTTGTCCAACAGCGATGGGCAAGGGGCCCACAATGTCTATTCCCCACTGGTCAAAGGGCCAGGAAACATCTATGGGGATCATTTGAGCGGCCGGCAGCTGAGGGAGATTTGAATGGAATTGACACTTAGGGCACTTCCTCGAAAATTCAATGGCATCTTGGAGAACTGTAGGCCAATAGAACCCACTCCTCAGAACTTTCTTTGCCAACACGAGCCCTCCTGAATGGTTCCTGCAGCTCCCACTGTGGATGAGTTCGAGCGTCTCCTTCGCTTGCGAGGGTCTAAGACACCTCATCGGGGGTCCCTGGAATGATTTCTTGAACAGTCTTCCCTCAGAATCCAAAGAGAAACGAGGGGCCTTGTTTCGGACTTTCCGAGCTTCCACCTTGTCGGTGGGATAGACACCATCCCCAATAGCTTTGATGATGTCGTCAAGCCAACATGGCTCGTTCGGATTAATCATAGCGATCATCTCGGTGGCGATCTTTTCCTCGATCAAAGGCTCTTCGGTTCTAAGGAACGTGACAGAACGCTCGGAAGTGCCTTCTAATGCTGAAGCAAATTTTGACAGAGCGTCTGCACGCTCGTTCTCCGCTCGTGGTACCTGAAGTAGATGAAATTCCTTGAACTTCCCAATGATTTCTTTGGCTTTACCCAAGTACTGCACCATGGTGGTTTCTCGAGCCTCATATGTTCCTTCAATCTGGCTTGCTATTAACTGCGAGTCCACATAAGCGGTAATTCTGAAGGCTCCGTTCTGGAAAGCAATTTTCAATCCCTGCACGAGGGCTTCGTACTCTGCCTCGTTATTAGTGACTTGGAAGTCCAATCTGATTGCGAAGTCCAACTCAATCCCATTGGGGTCTCTAAGGGCCACTCCTGCTCCTCCCCCTTGAGAGGTTGAGGAACCATCTATGTGCAGGACCCATAGCCCCCCATTCTCCGAAACGGCAGGCTCTAAGCCAAAGCGTTCAACCAACAAATCAGCTACAACCTGAGCTTGTATCGCGGTCCTGGGCTCGAAGCATAAGTCAAACTGGCTCAATTCGATGGCCCACTTTATCAACCTTCCCGATACGTCCGGTTTGGACAAAACTTGCCTCAAGGGCTGATCGGTAAAGACCGTTATGGAGTGCGCTTGAAAATAAGGTCTCAGCCGTCTTGATGCGTTGATAAGAGCAAACGCAAACTTCTCGATTTCTAAATACTTCTTCTCAGCTCCTTGTAAAGTTTTGCTTAAATAGTAAACAGGCAAGTGTTTTCGCTCTCGTACAACGACCAACACCACGCTTGTGGCCTCGGAAGAAACGGAAAGATACAGAAATAGTCTCTCGCCTTCAACGGGTTTAGTCAGCAGCGGGGCGCTCGAAAGGTAAGCTTTCATGTCCTGCAGCGCTTTTTCGCATTCTTCCGTCCAAGCGAAATTTCATGCGTTCCTCAAAATTTTGAAAAAAGGAAGGTTTCTATCCACCGAGCGTGAAATGAACCTGTTCAAGGAGATGATCTTTCCTACCAAAACTTGTACTTCCCGCAGATTTCGAGGGGAAGGGATCACCAAGATAGCTTTGATTTTTTCTGGGTTGACGGTCCCTAGGACGAGCGTTCTTGGAGTCAACCCGTTCATCCCGACTAGGGAAGATCTGAGTTGATCGCCCTCGTGAGAGCTGTCCCACAATATCCTTTAAACCCTGTAGTTGGTCTTACACAGCCGCGAGGATGTCAGGATTCATGTCCCCTTGTTTGTCCCCTTGTCTGGGGGCTCGAGAGCCTCTTCTGGAGACATGAGATTCTCCTTCATTTTCATTAATCCTCTCCGTGGGCTCTCTGTTTCGGTCCACGGGGGGACGTTCGTTGCCGCCTTGCGGGGGCGTTTCTTTGGCTGGAGGGGGCGGCGGTTGTGCCCTCAGGACGGCCTGAGTTTCCCTGAGGGGAAAGGTTTGCAGTCCGCCCAAAGGGGCGGCGGTTTGAGTGGCCTGCCCAGAGGGAAAGTATATGGAATGGAACCTTTCCCATGCCCCCTGAGCCGCCTGAACCTCACACTGGGCGTAGAGAGCCCTCAGTTGCTGAGTAGTTAGTGGAGGTAACTCCACTCCTTCAATCTCCCTGGGGATCACCACCGGGAGCTGGATCTGTCCGGCATGATAGGGCTGGACCGGCGGTATCATAACGGTGGGGGTGAGTGTATAACCGAGTGGTGGCATCATGTAACTCTGCCCCCCTGGATTTACATGGGTATAGACCCATTGATTTGGCGGAGGATGTGGAGGAGCAGAGAAAGGGACTCCTCCGGCGGCGGCGGGAACTGGTGGTGCCGGCGGCGCTGGCGGAGGAACTGAGGTCTCGGCCTGCGGTGTCACTCCTACGGTGGGAAGAACACCACCATCAGCGGCAGTAAACGGCGGGCCACCGCCCACAGGGACAGTATTGACTTCATGAGAGGTGCTGTCTCCTCCTCCCACGACTCCAGATCTTGTTGCGACCATAGCTGTGATGGGTTTTGGGTGTTTGCTTTTCAACTAGCAGAAGAGAAGAAAAAGGTTGAGAGCTGGTTTCCCACAGACGGCGCCAAAAATGATGGGTCTGAATATGGGCACAGAGTCCAATCACTTTAGAATTTGTTTGATTGGGGAAACCGTCGGAAATTCGCCGGAAAAGATGGGGGTTCTACCTGCTAGGACAAACACAAGAAAAGTCAGAAGGCCAAGCTGGGGGAACTAGGGGTGATACCCAGTTTGGCTCTCCGACGCTCAAGTCAGATGATGATCTGAAAGAGGAAAAGTAAGCTGTGTATGAGTTGCAGTAATGGAGATTGCTTACAGTGAAAGAGATGACTCAGCCTATTTATAGTTGAGGGTCAGGGACCCTTTGGTCATTTGCCTCATGTGGTCCTGGCCGAATGTTGCCCTAACACGTGGCGCTGCGAGAGAGAAACTTAGGAGGAATCTTCTGCAAAAGCGGCTAAGAGTTAGTGTTGGCAACAGTGGCAGGTAAGCGGGCACATACGGTGTGTCAGAGAGCCGTTTGGGAGGTTGGTAACGAGGGCTTAGGAGCGCGCTCGTGACAACCAGAAGCATTGGAGGCCAAGATATCCGCTAGGGGATGAGGGCTCCGGTGCGTGTAATGAGTCAGAAGGGAAGACCACTCTGAGGGATTGTGACGCTCGAAGAGGGCTTCCTTGACAATATGAGTGGCGCTCGTGAGAGAGCGGAGGCAAGGGGAGCGTGTCAGCGGTGACATGCGCTCTTGAAGGATGATAGCGCTCGTTGGGCTTAACGCTCGTGTACTGATGGTGCCACCTTGGGGAGACAAATGTCATCGTCTCAGTAGTGCCACGTGTCGAAACGTGGGACGAGCGTATTTTGACTCCATCAAATAACTCTGGCACACCTTCAAATAAAAAAATATATTAAAATTAATTTTTATATTAATATATGGTAGAATTTTTCATATAATTATTTTAATAAATAAATAAATAATATAAATATGAGGAGGAAAAATAAAATTTTATAAAAAAGAAAAAATAAAGAATTGAGGTAGATGAAAGAAAAAAGGAGTTTAAAAGGATATTATATGGAGTGATAAAAAAATAAATAAAAAAAAATTTCCAGAAAACAAAATGGACAAAAAATACATTTAAAAAAAAAATCCAAGAGATGAAACGGTAGTCATCTTTTGTTAAGAAATAAAAAACATGCATCAAACAGGACATGAATAAAAAATAAAAATGAATCAAACAGGACATGAATATGGGAAAGATAAATAAAATTAAGTGCATTATATTTATATGTAGGGGTTTTGTGTGAAATATAAAAATTCTTAAGGGTATGAAGTGCAATTAATTAACTCTCGACTTGGCATACCACTGCTAATAGATTCAACTTCAACCAAACCAAACTATTGTCAGAATATGGAAGCTCTGATGGAAACATATCGGTCGATAGAATTCTCCAATTTGGAGATAAAAGCCATAATCATGGTAGAAGAAAGTGGCGATAAGCTATACGATGTCGTGGATCGAATCACGGGCGAAACCTACTCCATGAAGGAATTTAACCGCCACTACAAACCCAGCGATCGCGCAGAAATCAAACGCGAAATTGAGATGATCAAGAAATTGGATCATCCCAACCTCGTTAAGTGCCTCGAATTGTTCGAAATAGGAGACGGTTTCTACCTTCTCCTCGAGCGCATAAACCGCGGATCTCTCACCGGCGATGTCAATAGTGAATCGGCCCTCGCTACGGTTGCGCGTCCGGTCATCTCGTGCCTGAGTTATCTTCACAGAAACAAGATTTCTCACGGTGATATTAAACCCTCGAATTTCTTCTTAAGTTCTAAGTTCCAGGTCAAGGTTTTGTATTTGGGGAAGGTTTTGTCCGGGGAGTTGCTGGTGGTGAGGGAAATTGGGGAAATTCACGACGAGTTTTCTTGGGATGTGTGGAATTTAGGGTTGAGCATTCTGAAGTTGAACAAGCTTTTATCTTATCCGTTAGGAAAGCCGGTGCAGAAACCATCAAATGAGCTAGTTAGGTTTCTGGTGTGTTGTATGCATACCGATTTATCGAAGAGATGGACGGCTGAAGAGCTAATCGACCATCCTTTTGTGGCAGGGGTACAATGACACGTTTAATTGGCTAGTATTGCTATAATATTGCTGAAAATCTATTGTCTTTGCCTCTTTGATCAAGAAAGTTGATGATTTTGCAGTTTGAATGGTTAAAAAATGTTGTTTATTTGTATGTTTCTCGTGTGCTGTATGCAGAAAGTTTTACCAATAAGAAGGATTTCTTCGCATCCTCTACTCCCAGAGCAAAGTGATAACATCTCTGAGATGTCTGTAATCACAGAAGAAAGCATTGCTTTCAATAACTTCATGTCTGAGACGAATGAGATGTCTCTCACGCATCTAGATGTTGGAGATTTATCACTGTCTCTCACGCATCAAGATGTTGGAGTTTTTCCAAATCAGTTTGTCAATGACATTTTTTCCGGCAACGATATGTTGGTCTTGACAGAGGTACAGTTCCATTTTGATCATTTAGGGCTATAATAGTGCTGAAAATGTAATATAGTCTATATCTCTCTAATTATAAATTGGTTCAACTCTTTAGCGTGTAATTCAGTTTCTAGCTTTTGTGCACAGTTGAAGAAGCTTGACTTTAGTTGAAGATTTTGAAAATGTTGAGCTTGAGGTGGACTTCATTAATCTTGTAGCTCAGATTGAGTTCAAGCCAATTGAAAAGATACACAGCTCAGAGTATCTGCTTTAGGATTTTAACTGTGGAGCTCACTTCTAAAAGATATTATTATACTTCTTGAATAAATAGAAACTAGTTAGTTCTTGATTATCATTAATATATTTTTGTTATTCGTATCCTACTAGCATGTCTATATATTCTGTTATAGGATCACACAATCATATAACTTCATATTTGTTGAGAATAACAATGTTATCATTTTTGTTTGTACGGTGATTATCATTAAAACATTTGATTGTGTCGTTTTATTTGTATATTAAAATATTAGTCTATTACCATGTTATTGTTGTTACTTTTTGTCTTCAAGTAGCTGTAATAGCATTATGTATTTTTCGTAATTTGTTAATGATTAAACTTCTTTCTTTGTTCCTTTAAGAAAACTCTATCCGGTGGAGAAGAGCAAACAATTTCGGGAAAGAGAAGGAGATCACTCACATCGTATTTGGAATCAAGGCACCAAGAAGTGATAAAGAAAATCAGGCGTTGTGAAGAAGTGAGAAAGAAATTCAGGCTTTGTGTCATTTTGATTGGTGTGATTTCATTCTTGAAGAAAAGAACAAATTATGCTAAGCATTCAATAGAGGTACCTAGTGTACATTTTGGGCGTCAAAGTGCACCAAATTACCGTGAAAGATGCATTCAACATTGCTCACTACTTCTTCCAGATTGTGAGTTTGAAAAGGCTAAATTGGTTCAGTTATGGATTGCTGAAGAATGTATTGAAGAAGAAGTGACAAAAAGAATGGAGGACGTAGCTGACTTATATTTCAACAGTTTAGTTCATGAAGAAGTCATTATCCCTTCGAAGTTTGATAATTTTTACGGACACTTGAAATACAAAGTCAGTAGATCTAAACCTCCTAATTGGTTCCTCAAACAAGGAGACTATTTGAGAATCAATGAAAGTAATTTGGATGAGATATGTGGAAAAGCACTACACTTAACATGGCAATGTGGGCTTGATCAAACTTTATTTGATGCTCTCACAAACTTCAAGCAACTGCGCACTCTCCTGGTTATTGGGGATTGTGGCACATCGATCAACCAACTTCCTAATGATATTTTTATGGGCTTAAAGCTCTTAAAATCATTGGATTTGAGTGGCACCCATATATCAGAATTACCTAGCTCCATTGGAACAGTTAAGTCTTTACGGTTTTTGGACATATCTGAGACTCCCATCAAACGGTTGCCTGAATCAACAGATCGTCTTTGTTTTCTGCAAACTTTAAGACTAAAAGGCTGCAATGGGTTTTCTGCATTACCAAGAGGAACGACAAACTTAATTAACCTTCGTCATCTGGATCTAGACATTGTTGGCCAATTGAAGTCTATGCCTAAATGGATGGGAAATCTAACAAAACTTCAAACATTACAGGCATTTCTAGTGGGGAAAAGTGATGGATGTCGCATAGGAGAGCTGAAAAATATGAATGACATCACTGGCTCATTTTGTATCTCAAGGCTTGAAAATGTTGCCAATGCAGAGGAAGCAAAGGAAGCAGCACTAGCTAATAAACAACACATAGATAAGTTGGAATTGAGATGGAGTGATCTTGAAAGTGACGATTCTCAGGATGTAGCAGAGATCTTAGAATGCTTGCAACCACATTTTCGCCTCAAAGAGCTGCAAATAACATTTTTTAGTGGTTCAAGACTTCCAAGTTGGATAAACAATCCATCCTTCATTGATCTTGCCAGCATTACCCTCTACAAGTGCATCAATTGTCGCATCCTGTCCTGCATTGGGAAACTTCCGGCTCTTAAGATTCTCCATGTTGTAGAAATGAATAATGTGAGGGATATTAACACCATTTTTTGCAGAAGCGAAGCAGCTTCAGGATTTAATGCGTTTCCTAAGCTAGAGAAACTGACCCTTGACAACATGCTTAGTCTCGAAGAATGGACTGGGTTGGAGGATGGTGACTTCCCCTGTCTTGGTCATATTTCAATAAGATATTGCCCAAAACTTCGTGTGCTTCCATCTCTCTCAAATCTTTGCTCTCTCCAACACTTGGAAGTAATTTGTTGCTTGCAGTTGATATCATTGCCTGAAGGACTATTGCCAAGTTCCCTTGAATTTCTAATAATAAGAGAATGTCCTAAACTAAATGTGCGGTGCCTCGAGGATGGCGGAGAAGATCGGTGCAAGATTGCGCATGTCAAAAACATATGGATGGACTTCCAAAAGATTTCTTTAGATTAATGCTACCAGCAAGATTGCTCATGTAAAAAACATATGGATGGATTTCCAAAAGATTTCTTTAGATTAATGCTAATTAGCTCATCTGTACACCCACATTTTCAGAAATGTTCTCGAGTTGGTGAACAATAGAATTTTATTCCTCCCTTCAATTATCTCATTTATAAAGTAATTGCCGCCTGATTTTAATATAGAAGAGGCAGTACATTTCACAAGTCGCTCTAAATTATTCACACTTTTTATACACAAAAGGGATATATTAAAATTTCTCGTACATGGCTAATATACACATCTTACCCATAGGTTCAACAGTAAGGAAAATCAGCCCAATAGAGTTAGTTGGAGCTCCTTACTCCATTGCAAAAGATAAAATACAAAGAACAAAATCAAAGAAAGGAAAGCCAAGCATATGTGCAGAAAGTAATTCCAGAAATAATGCTTCATAAAGGAGATGGAATATCACTCCTGTTTTTCCAGTAATTCTTTCGAATCAGAACTCTTGCATGTATGAGTACCCCTGTATGTGACATCAACTACACAGGGCTCGTCATTCGAGCTCTGCACATATTTCGTAGCCATACAACCTTGAAGATGTCTTGAACATCTGTAATAGCCTCTGCAGACATAAAAGCTTCTGATAGTTCATGGGACACTTCAAGTAGTAGACTAATAACATAAATCAAAAGCCGTATAGTCAGGTGCATAAATAAAAAACTCTTGGGGCTATTACATGCACACGTTATTGCACTTTCGTTGTGTGATAACAGGACAATCAGAATTGATTTCATTTTCTCAGGTATTAAATAAGGATAAATTATCACCTTGGGTATTTCGCACCTAGTATATATTTCTGGGCATATTTCCTCCAACTATATCCATCATCTGGTGGTATTCCAACTGCACCATCACGGCTCACTCTAACCTTTTTAGTCCAGCTGGGGGTTTCTATTGAACTTCTGCAAAACCAACACAGCAAGGATTGAAGAAAACATGCCAGTGAAGAATCACCTTGTACTATGATTGATTGACAAATAGTTACCACCTTTTATGTTTGCCCCTCTCCGAAGATCCGGGAGTAACTGATAGTGGTAATTTCAATGAAAAATTTTGTCCTTCTGGATCGACATCGTTAAGGATTGCGAGAGCCTCCTCATAAGAAGCCAACATTCTCTCTAGAAGTTTCTCCTTGTCGCCCGAAGAAGATGCTCTGAGCCGTTTCACTTGCTCCATCCCTTTGCTGATCTCCGATCCGAGTGTGGTGAATCCCTCCGAAGACTCACTTTCCATTCTTGTACCTGTCAGAACATTGAGTAAAGTGATAAGAGCCAAAGAGAAAGAGACAAAACAAAATCCGGCCAATTATTTTTCGTGTTTCTTCATCAAGCTACTGTAAGATGATCATTCTAATATGTATTGATGAACCGATGTGCCTCTTCATAACCATACATGATTTTTTTTTCCTTCTTTTTTTTCACAGAACATTTCATCAAAAAGAGAAGACACACACACAGATGATATTTAGAACTAGCAGCAGAAAACAAACTGATTGTTCAAACTTCAAACCTTAGATTGACCCCGGTTAGGTAAATAAAATCTGCCAGAACGTCTCCATCAAGGAGGATTGCATAAACATTATGCAATGTAAAATCATACTCAATTGGGCAAAAGCCTTCTCAGAACGATTGGGTTCGATAATTGCCAAATTATTTCGATAAATTTGATATTGAGTTTTGGTGAAACTAATTTCAACATGAAACAACAATATATTATTATTAATAATTTTCCTCCATACCTTTGCTGGACAGGACGACACTGCTGCTCTGAGCAACTGATAATCCGAGAAAAATAAAGAATTGTTAAAGATGTGGCGAGAGAGAGAGGAGAGGACGAACAAGAGCAGCGTTTCTAGGGATTTCTTATCGAATTTGGGAAGTGGAATTGACATTAATGTACAAGGACTTTAGATGCCGATGGAAATGTGGTAATCGTCAAAGTCTACGTTGAAAAACCAAAAAAAAAAAAAAAAAAAGAAAGAAAGAAAAAAAGAAAGTTTAGTGATGCAAACAAGAGGAGAAGAGACTAGCTTTGACCCGACTCGTGAAGCTTTCCAATCGAGCTAGCGAGCTGAATTGTAATAATTGTAATTTAATATATCTGTTATTTCTATACTAATTAATGTTTTTCTTCTTTTTTTAATTAGGACATCCATATGGTGCAAACGAATCGAGCCGAGCTTGATCCAAAATGATTGACTTGATCTTGAGCTCAAAAAGGTTTTTTTTGTGTCCGAGCTTGTTGAGTTGGTATTTTTAAAGCTAGACCTAAGCTTGTGTTTAACTCAAGATCGGCTCGACTTGACTCGCTTAGACTCATCAGAATCATATATATAATATGTGATATATGACGGGGAATAATCTGGAGGGACAACTGTCACCCCGTAACATCACGTGACACCTGCTCAGGGCTTTCAAAAGGTCACCACGTGGCTTGTGTAGCCTGGCCCAACAACCTGCTCCAGATCTTCTCAATTAATACAAATTCTTGAATATTGGTGGCTTAATTTTCATCCAGCTCAACAAACCCTATTTAGACACAATCAATATGTATTTAGTATATTATTTTAATTTTAAACCATAGAAATATATAATAAAATATATAGTTGTATAAAAAATTTATACCTATATTATAAAGTAAATATATATTATATATATGTTATATGTATATATAATATAAAATATAATGTACATATATATAAATTATATATATAATTTTCAAGTTCGCGAGCAAACTTCTGAGCCACGAGCTTAGATACATTGGGATTGAAATGGATAGGGGGATGCAAACGAGACGAGTCAGCTCACGAGCCTGATGAGCAAGCTCGAGCCAAGCCCGAATCCAAGCCCCTTTGAGTCTGGCTTGTGGCTCGCGAGCCAGCTCCTGAGCTAGTATATTTAACTATAAAATAATATTTTAATATATATATATATGTAATATTATAAACATATATTTATTTTTATATAAAATTAATAAAAAAGTAATATATTTATTATAAATATGTGATCGAGCCAAAATCTCTGCCTGACGACTGATCGAGAGATCCGCCGCGATCACTCTATTTGTTGGTGGGGAAAAGGCCGTCTGACTGCTCGAATTCTGCAAAGGTCGACAAACATGAGCTTTAGGGCCAACTCGGGGAAGGTGGGTGTGAGACCCGGGTTGGCACTCCGATGCTCAAGTCAGGATCGGTGAGGATGATCGGAAAGGTTGAATGGTGAAAAGAGTTAGGTAGAAAAACTTACCGTGCAATAAATGAGGAGGGGGTATTTATATGGAGAGGATAGAGAAGTTACCGCATCGACGTGGCGGCGTGGGGAGCTGACAGGTGCCCCATTAAGGCCTCGCATTAAATGCTCGGTCGGCCACTATGCTAGTGGAATGATGTGCTGGTCAGTCGGAGATGATCGGTCGATCTCGACATATGCGATAAGTCCGAGCATTTGGGTCGATGCTCTTGTGAGGTAATTCTCGCGGGGTAAATGGGCCTCTGAGTGGGACGGTCGAAGTGTGATCCTCGAGCGAGACTTGACCTCCGGTCGTCCACGTGGGAGAAGGTGATTGGCTTAGGTCGGCAGCGGGTACGTGCCACGTCATAAGCCCCCCGAAACGCCATCTGCTAGGGCTGACGTGGCAGAGGCGTTTCAAATCCCAAGAGTGGGACCCGCTGTAATTATTACGCCGTTTCACCTTCTCGATTCCCGCTCATTTTTATCTTTATAAATAGTTCCCTCTGTAAATTCATTTGTTACTTTCGCGACAGAGAATTGAAGAGAGTTCCGAGCCATTTTCGATCGATAAAGAGTTCTTTGTGTGCTGAATCTCGAGGTCGTTTGCATTACAAAAGGACCGTTCGGATCTTCAGAAAACAAAAGGTAACATTTTCGATCTTTTGCTCGATTTTCTTTCTCTGTGCCTTTTATTTTTCTTTTCGCTGGCCTCGAGGGAGAGGTGTACCACTTCCCTCTTCGAAGGCTTCCTCTCCCTCGATTTGTTTGTATCCGAGCCACAACATGAAAATGAGGTTTTTGCCCTGTAGGATGTCAACAAATCGAGTGGAGACTGGTCCCGGAGTGGAGGAAGTGGTGACCGCGAGTGATAGGTCGAGTTCGGACACATCAGGGTCGAGTTCGACGTCAGACTCCGGCGAGACCATGGAGACGAGGTCGACGAATCCTCAAGGGAGGGATGAGTTCGTCGAGGTTGTAGAGGTCTCAGAGCCTCTGTCCGAGGATGAGACAACAGTGGTGTCAGTGCCTCGGGAGTCTGGGGAGGAGGCGTCGACTTCAGGTCGACTAGAGGAGGAGGAAGATGAGGATATGGAGAATTTAGAGCCAGAGGGTTGGCTACAAAATGACCCTCGAGCCATTACCTGCTCGATATCCGAAGACAAGCTTGGAGAGGTTCAGAACTGGTTATTTGGGGGGGCCCCGGAGTATGGGGGTTATCGAGTGATTAGGCCCCAATCAGGAGATCGCATGACCGACCCACCGCCCAATTGTATTGCGGTCAACTATTTGGCGGTCAAAAACGGGTTTAGGGTGCCCATTCCCGAGGAGATGGTCGGTTTCTTCAATACCCTTAGGATTAGCCCATTGCAGTTGATGCCCAACTCCTACGCCATGGTGAACGGATTGAGGGCCTTGTTGAAATGCTTGGGAATGAAGGTCAACATCTATTGCATTTCCGAGATCTTCCAAGCCGGCTTAACGACCGAGACCTCGAAGTCTGGCCCGGGATACATTCAGCTGCAATCGAAGAGTAATTATCGGATTGTTAGGTCGCCTACCTCATCGAATGGCAAGGGATGGAAGCAAAGATTTGTTTTCATCGAGAGTGAAAAGGGGTGGCCCGGTCTGAAATATCCGGGATGGAGCTGGGTTGCTCGATCAGACCTTCCGAGGGGGCATCCGGGTTGGCCCAACACCTTGATGGCGGCCTTGAGGAAGATGGGAAGTGTGGAGTCGGAGGACATGGTGGCTCCACAGTCATTGATCGAGCTGGGGCTCGCGCCAGGAGTTAGAAAACATTTCGACCCTGGTATTCCGGACGAATCCTTCGAGAGATCTCGACCATTTATTTGTTGTTGTTTTCCTTTAGGCTTGCTTTTGCTGCTGTCGTTTTGTTTTGTAATCGAGCGTCTTTTTGTGCAGAGCAATACATTATGTCGGCTGCACTAAATGCTAGGAGGAAGGAGATGGCCGAGCTAAAGAAGGCGGCCGAGAAGAAGAAGATGCCCCCTCCTACTCAAGCCGAGACGTCTGCATCGATCGATGCAACGGTCGAGGCGCTTCCGGACGTTCTGGCGTTGAGAACCAAGGACGCTCCTGAGAAGAGGGGTCGGGGCTCTTCCACCGACAAGGACCATGGAGCCCCCCAATCCAAAAAGCAAAAAACAAAAGGCCAGGCCAAGTCTGGGGCCGGGGCCGATAAAAATACGGGTCGAGAGAAGGGCCCAATGCTTCCGATGCCACCGGCGCTTGGGCCGATCGTTGAGGTCCAGGTAGGGGCCTATTCGACCCCTCCGAATCAAGGTCGAGGGGCAATAGTGCCTCGAAATGTGGCCAGCATCCTGGCTGGGGTGAGGAGGCCTGGCTCGGGGCCCTCGAGTGCGGTTCAATGGAAATCGAGCGAAGAGGAGAAAAAGCTATTCTTCGACTATCCAATTCTCGAGGAACCCCATTTCCCTTGCGGCCTGGCGAGCGTTAACGAGAGAGGCGAGCCCCGACGGGTCGGGACAGCTCCCAAAGATTATCAGGCGCTCGGAGCCCTTTACAGCTCGATCCAGACGACGGTCGATCACAAGGAGAGGATGGCGCTCTCCGACGACGAGATCGAGGCGTCTTGGGTCCAGAAGTACTTTGCGGTAAGCGTTGATAGGAATTATATCTGTAGAAATTATTTCATGTGTACGATCGGAGTTTTTAATGGTCGATGATGTTTTGCAGATGGGCCAGGACTTCTTTCAGGTGGCTCGAAGGGGGTGGGTGCATCGGCAGTTGAGGGCGAAGGCCGAGCGGCAGGTGGAGATGATGCGGGTTGAGCTGGAGGAGAAAGATAAGAAGCTGGCTGAGGCCACCAAGGACAAGGAGAAACTCGACCGTGAGCTCTTGGACGCCATAACTAACCTCTCTCAGGTCGAGAAAAAATTGAAGGTGGCCGAGGATCGGGTGGCTAGGTCGATCCAGGAGGAGGCTGAAGCGCGGAACCGCGGCCTGATCGAGGGGGAGAGGAAAGGTGCCAAGCTGGCTCTGGAGCGATGCAAGAGGGGCTTGGCTGAATCCGTGAACGACCTCGAGCGTCGAGGCGTCTATAGATTCATGAAGTCCAAGGCTTATGAGAAGGCCGTGTCGATCGCAAGCTTCAAGGATGTCGAGGAGGGCTTCAACTTGTGCTTGGCTCAGGTGCAGGCAGCCAAGTATCTTCCCCTCGATTATGATCAAGAGAAGGTTGGCCTGTTCCAAGATGACCCTCGTCCAGTTGATCCGGTCACCCGACCACCTACTCCCGAGCCAAACTGGGACACTGATGAATTCGGCTTTGCTGTGAAATTGGCTCGGTCGAGAGCGGCGGGGGAACCGGACAACATAGCCACGGAAGAGCTCGACCTTGACGCTTCCTTCGACCCCAAGGATATGTGCCCGGAGTACTTTGGGGAGAGTGCCATTGTTCCCATCGAGGAAGGGACCGGACCATGAGCGTTCGAGGATTGAGTCGGAGAGAATGGACTAGCCCTATCTCCGTACTCGGAGGACTGGTGAGAGAGAACCCACTTTTCCAGAGTCCCGACTGTTGGGGTCGGACTTTAGTAGTTGTCGGCTCGGGATTCGTGTGTAAATAGGTAGGAATCCGAGCGTTTGTTGCTCCCGTTGTAAAATCCAAATTTGTAAGGTTATGATCGAAGAGTTGCGATCCATGCAAACTTCCTTATTTTAAATATATTATGCAAGTTCTCTTCTTTTTGTTTTATGTGTTCTCTCGAGCTTTTTGGCGTTTACCTTTTTAATGTTAGTCGAAGTTATTGATCGAGAAGATGTTAAGGCAGGACGCTTTTAATCTTTCGAAGTATACAAGAAATTAGTACGAGCATCGTATAATTATAAGTATATGATCGACTAACATGGTTGCTAAGAGGCAAGAGAATGCTTTATCGATGAATCGACCATGGAGTTTACACGTGGTACCTAATTGACCGAAAGAAATTACAACGATTAATTACAAGTAATATTTCTTCAAGTTGTGAGCATTCCATGATCGAGGAAGAGGAAGTCCATCGAGATCCTCGAGATGATACGCCCGATTTTTACCTATTTCGACGACACGATAGGGTCCTTCCCAGTTAGCGTCGAGCTTTCCTACGTGTTTGGTAACTTCGACCCTTTTGAGGACCAGATCCCCGACTTGAAAGTGGAGAGGCCTCAGGTTTTTATTGTAGGCCCGAGCAGTCGTGGCTCGATACTGTTGCATCTTCATGTTTCCCTTTCTTCGAGTTTCATCTATTGTGTCAAGATCGAAAGCCCTTAGTTCATTATTCTGACCAAGCTGGAAGTGAGCCACCCGGGGAGACTGATGCATGATCTCAGCCGGGATCATGGCCTCCGATCCATATACCATGGCGAAAGGTGTTTGTCCCGTGGGGATCCGAGGGGTGGTTCGATACGCCCAAAGGACGCCTTCAAGTTCGTCGACCCAATGGCTCTTCTTCGCTTCGAGTCGCGTACAAAGATTCTGTATGATGGTCCGATTGGTAACCTCGACCTGACCGTTGGCCTGGGGATGTCCGACCGAGGTGAATCTTTGATCGATCTTA
Organism: Lantana camara; assembly: GCA_037501455.1. Taxonomy (NCBI): domain Eukaryota; kingdom Viridiplantae; phylum Streptophyta; class Magnoliopsida; order Lamiales; family Verbenaceae; genus Lantana; species Lantana camara. Next base: position 20,822,846 of record CM074859.1, read on the forward strand.
AAGTCGGAGCAATAGGTCCTAAATCTTGAACTCCGGAACTGTGGTCCGTTATCGCATATTATGATTCGAGGTACTCCAAATCTAGTGATGATGTGTTTCCAGAGGAAGTCTTGTAAGGAGTAGAAGGTGATCTTTGCCACTGCCAACGCCTCGACCCATTTTGAAAAGTAATCGATCGCTACGATGACGAACTGTCTCTGTCGGGTTGCTATCGGAAAAGGTCCAATTATGTCGATTCCCCATTGCTCAAAGGGCCAGCATGACTCGATCGGAATCATGTGTGAGGGGTGCTGATGGGTCAAATTGGCATGCCTCTGGCAACGATCGCATTTCCTCACAAAGTCGAGTGCATCCTTCCGCAGGTTAGGCCAAAAGAATCCGGATCGAGATACCTTTAGGGCTAGAGATCGCCCCCCAGTATGATTTCCGCAGGATCCCTCGTGGATTTCGGCTAGAACTTCTTGACCCTGTGATGGTCGAAGACACCGTTTAGTTGGACCGATGAATGAACGCTTGTACAGACGACCCTCCTGGTCCAGCATATAGCTCAACGAGCGTTGCTTGAGTCTCCTTGCTTCGATCAAATCCTCGGGTAGGGTGCCATCTCGAAGATATAAGACGATGTTATCGAGCCAACACGGCTCGGCCGCATCGATAGAGTTAATTTCGGGTGGAGTGTGATCTATCGACCGAGCTGATGAGGTCATGAAGGTGATTATCCGATCTTGGGTGCCGAGCGAACCACTGGCAAATCTAGAAAGGGCGTCGGCTCGACCGTTCTCCTCTCGAGGGATTTGGGAGATTTCGAACTCCTCAAATTCAGTGATTGCCTTTCTGGCCAAGGCGAGATATTTGATCATAGACTCTTCCCGAGCCTCGTATTCGCCCTTGACTTGGCTAGCAACCAATTGGGAATCGGTTAAAGCTCGAAGTTTTGTTATGTTCTGCATCTTTGCAATCTTCAGACCCGCTAAAAGAGCTTCGTACTCAGCCTCATTGTTTGTTGCAGGATACTCGGGGGCGATGGCGTATTCGACCTGTTGACCGTTTGTACCAATGATGGATATCCCGGCACCCCCCCCAGAAGAGGTTGAGGAGCCGTCGACCGAGAGGGTCCAAACGGTTGGGTCATTCTTTACTGTGGAGTGTAGGTCTTTCTCAACCAAGAAATCGGCTAAGATCTGGGCCTGGTATGCTACCCGGGGTCGATATGTAACCTCGAATTGTCCGAGCTCGATTGTCCACTTTGTGAGTCGACCGGAAACTTCTGGTTTGTCCATAACGGTCCTTAATGGTTGATCGGTGAGGACTACGATCGGATGCGCCTGGAAGTACGGTCGGAGTTTACGGGAAGCATGAACTACGGCTAGAGCAAACTTTTCGATCTCGAGGTATCGTAACTCCGGTCCATGGAGGACCTTACTGACGTAATACACGGGGAGATGCTTGCGTTCTCGAATGGAGACCAATACCGAGCTGATGGTCTCGTTTGACACGGCTAGATACAGATATAGGGTCTCCCCGTCGATGGGCTTTGCAAGCAGAGGGGGGGAGGTGAGGTACTTTTTTAGGTCTTCAAGAGCTTGGTTGCACTCCGGAGTCCATTCGAAATTCTTGATGTCGCGCAAGATTTTGAAGAATGGCAAGCTCTTTTCCGACGATCGGGCTATGAAGCGGTTAAGGGATACTATCCGACCCACAAGTCTCTGTACGTCGCGGATCGAGTTGGGGGCTGGCAAAAATTGAATGGCATTTATCTTTGCGGGGTTGGCCTCGATCCCCCTTTGGCTGACCATGTATCCGAGGAATTTACCACCGTCGACCCCAAATGTGCATTTGGCAGGGTTAAGTTTCAAGTTGTACTTTCGAAGGAGGTCGAAAGCTCTCTTCAAGTGGTCCAGGTGGTCGTCGGCTTTTTCACTCTTGACCAACATATCGTCGACGTATACCTCGATGGTATCCCCGATTTCAGACTCGAAAACTTTGTTCATCATCCTCTGGTACGTAGCACCCGCATTTTTGAGCCCGAACGGCATAACTTTGAAGCAGTAAATGCCATTGAATACTATGAAAGCGGTTTTGGGTTGATCCTCTAGGGCCATGAAGATTTGGTAGTATCCTTGAAAGGCATCCATCATGCTCAATCGTTCGCATCCGGCTGTGGAGTCGACCAGCTGGTCGATTCGAGGTAATGGATAGGGATCCATCGGGCACGCTTTATTCAAGTCAGTGAAGTCATTACACATCCGCCATTTCCCTCCTGGTTTGGGTACGAGGACAACATTGCACAGCCACTCGACGTACTGGATCGGCAGGATATATTGGGCGTCCAAGAGTTTGTTGACTTCAGCCTCGATGATGGCATTTCGGGAGTCACTCTGCGAGCGTAGCTTTTGCTTGACTGGTTTGTAGGAGGGATCAACATTCAAGTGGTGTTCGATCACTTTCCTGTCCACTCCCACTAGATCAGAAGCACTCCACGCGAAAACGTCGAGATTGTCCCGCAGGAACTGAATGAGCATGCACTGTTCTTTTCCTTTTCGACCAGCTCCAATATGAGTGATTTTTTCAGTTTGCCCCGGGATTAGTTGGATTTCTTCGAGTTCTCCCGTGGGCTCGAGCTTTTTGTCTTCTTGCTTCTTTCTTTTTGCCGCATGGGAAGAACTCATCTTCCGTGAATTCTCAGGGTCGATGGCCCCCGGGTCCTCGAACTCATCCTCGATGAAAGGATCGTCGATCGACAGAGGGACGTGCTTCTCCGAAGAAGGCTTGGGCTTGTCTAACGAGATAGAGTAGCAACTCCAGGCGGTTGGTATGTCACACCTTAATTCGCCGACTCCGGCTGGAGTGGGTAGCTTGATCATTTGATGGTAGGTGGATATGGCCGCTCGAAAATCGATGAGTCCTGGTCGACCAAAGATAATGTTATAGGCAGAGGGCATTTCGACGACGAGATATTCGATCTCACGAGTTGCCCGTCGGGGCAAGGTGCCCATGGAAGTGATTAGCCGAACTCGACCTTTGGTGTATACTTCTGCACCTCCGAATCCTGTGAGAGGGGTTCGAATGGGATCTAGGAGCAATTTATCGTGTAAATTCATACGAACAAGAGTCGAATAAAGGATAATATTGCTCGAGCTTCCATTATCGATTAAAGTGCGAGATACAGCAAAGTTGGCGACGTCGAGCGTGACAACCATAGGACAACTAGGTGTTTCGCTCGAGCGTCCCGGTAGGTCTATTACATCATTCTCGTTAAACACTATATCTTTGTTGATCCATGCGTCCTCCGGCCGAATATTCATCACTTCTCGGGGACCACAGAATCCTTGAGCAGCGGCCCGTCGCGTCTTTTTCCGAGCGGATCTTGAATCTCCACCTGAAGGTCCTCCTGAAATCATGTCAATCCGACCGAGGCATGGTCGGTTGTGAGGGTCTCTTTCCGTCGGTGGCTTAGCCTGCCTCTGTTTGGGTGGCGACCGGTCGGGGTGATCTCGGTTTCGAGCATGGTCATCCATTTTTTTCACGAACTCCTGGAGGAGGCCCCCTTTGATCAGTCGTTCGACCTCATCACGCAAAGCATTACACTCAGAAGTGTTGTGGCCTTTTTGCTGGTGGAAGTTACAAAATTTGCTGCTCTCTCGATTTTTGGGAGTGTCCCGCATAGGCTTAGGTTTCTTCAGCAGAGAAGGATCGATAACATTGTAGATTTCATCGAGTGGGCGTGTCAGCTGGGTGTAATGTTTTCGGGGGGTAGGCCCAGTTGGACCCTCTGGCCTGGGTCGGACCTCCTGCTTAATTGGTCGATGGATATCTGCCTTTCGATTGGGTATCGGGCTCCTTTGAGAACTCTCCAGTTCTTCGAGTTGCATCCAGTCGCAAGCGGCGGCCTGGATGTCCGCCAAATTCTTGGGTTTCTGTAGGAAGATGTACCGAGCAGCTTCGATGTTGACTAGGGCCTTGTGGACAATAGGCCTCAAAAGATCGATGCTTGGTTCTTCCGTTTTGACCACAGCTTGCGAGAAACGAGTGAAGAAATCTCGCAGTGATTCACCGGGAGCTTGTTTGACGGTGTATAAATAGGTCGGCGGAAGCTTGTCTCCCTTCATGGACGAGAACTGAGCCTTGAATCGATCGACGAGTACCTTGTAGGAGGTTATCGATCGGGGGGGAAGCCTCGAAAACCATTCAAGTGCGGGGCCATCGAGAGTGGTAACAAAGATCTTGGCCCAGATGTTAGGCGAGTGTCCAAACATGCTAAGTTGCATTTCGAGGCGCGATACATGCTTTTCTGGGTCAGTCGATCCGTTATATACGGGTAGTCCGGTAGGGATTTTCTCATCAGTAGTGGACTCAATGATCGAGTCACAAAATGGGGACTGAGCCTCTCTCTCACTGCGATACCTCCATGGGCGGACATGCCTTGGGTCCGACGGTGTACGTCGGGGTGACCTAGAGCGTTCACGCCTGACGGAGTGTGATCGGCGGGGCGATCGGCTAAAGGATCCCTGGCTTTCATTCCTCTGTCGATTATCCGGTCGATTGGACCGCGGGGGTATTTGATTTCGAAGGTCGTCTGACCTCACGATGCGACCTCTGTTCGATCTTCTGACCTGATTAGCCCGACCGCGTGGGCCCAGTCGGTTAAAGACGCCGTTCGATCCGTGTGGGGGTGAGTTGCGTTGAGTGGGGCTTCGATCTCTTTTGGATCCAGATAGTCTACGATCGCCATGTCTCTCATTGGGATGAGATAATCGAGTTTTTTGCTGCGACTCATCCTCCTCCCGACGACTGCCGCCCCGATGTATTCTAGTGTCAGTTGGAGTTCTGGAGTCGACCTCTTCCTCGGGTCGGAATGATAACCTGTCCTGAACTGACTTGCGTATATTCCCCTGAGAGGGTAATGGTTGTTGTCGGGGAAGCTGAGGCTGTACATTCTGCCCAATTCCAGCCCAATATGTTCCGGGCGGAGGGTACTGAACCGGTTGCAGGTATCCCGGATGACTTATTGGGGGTTGAAGTATCTCCATCGGGCGAGCCTCCGGGCATTCTGGCATACGGGGTTCTCTCCCCTCAGCGGCCGCGGCAACGGCCTCATCGCGACAAGCTTTCAAGTATTTTTCTATCTCGGGCGTCGAGTAGACTAGCTGTGTCGGAAGGGAAGGGGGGATAACGACTTGTAGGGGAACCTGAGGAATGACCTCCCGACCGTTTTCGTCAAATAGACGGTTGCTTGTAACGTTCCGAGTAGTCATGTTCGATGGCTTCTTGTTGCGCTTCCCACAGACGGCGCCAAATGATCGAGCCAAAATCTCTGCCTGACGACTGATCGAGAGATCCGCCGCGATCACTCTATTTGTTGGTGGGGAAAAGGCCGTCTGACTGCTCGAATTCTGCAAAGGTCGACAAACATGAGCTTTAGGGCCAACTCGGGGAAGGTGGGTGTGAGACCCGGGTTGGCACTCCGATGCTCAAGTCAGGATCGGTGAGGATGATCGGAAAGGTTGAATGGTGAAAAGAGTTAGGTAGAAAAACTTACCGTGCAATAAATGAGGAGGGGGTATTTATATGGAGAGGATAGAGAAGTTACCGCATCGACGTGGCGGCGTGGGGAGCTGACAGGTGCCCCATTAAGGCCTCGCATTAAATGCTCGGTCGGCCACTATGCTAGTGGAATGATGTGCTGGTCAGTCGGAGATGATCGGTCGATCTCGACATATGCGATAAGTCCGAGCATTTGGGTCGATGCTCTTGTGAGGTAATTCTCGCGGGGTAAATGGGCCTCTGAGTGGGACGGTCGAAGTGTGATCCTCGAGCGAGACTTGACCTCCGGTCGTCCACGTGGGAGAAGGTGATTGGCTTAGGTCGGCAGCGGGTACGTGCCACGTCAATATGTATATATATTTAATTAATATATATTATTATATATAAAAATATATTAAATTATTAAAAGAAACTAATTTTTAATTCAAAATAATATAATTTCCCCGAGCCTCGAGACGAGCCAAGCGAGCCTCAAGCCTTGTTCGAGTCGGGCTCGAGCCACGGAAAAAGAACAGGGCTCGGCTCGTTTGCATCCCTTATTGACTCAATGTCTAGCTTGGTTGTTGCCTAGTTGGAGCTCAGATCGAGCTCTTTTTAGTTCAATTTCGAGTTGAGCCAGTTCAAGCTCGTGAGTTGATTCGACTAATTTATAGCCCTAATCAATTAATAATTGTCTTGTTGAATTCTAGGACCTAACAAAAGAGGGAATTGGTTAGAAGATTTAAAGTGATTTTAAATTAACTAAATCTTAAACATAAAAGTAGTATTGATTCTAGGTCGTGTCAATATCAATCTCGAGTTAAAACTTTACCGACTCATGAGCTCGACTTGTTTGCAACCGCGCTCAATAATTCTTTGGCTGAGGCGCAAGTGGGCTTTCCTGGAAAGCACTCAGAAGTTTACGCCTTTACGGTCTTTTCACCTTAATATCAATCTCAATGAATTATTGCTTGCTGTGGGTGTTGACTTGGAGATGGACAGACTTCGAGTTTTTTTTTTTTGGAGAAGAGTTAAAGAAGATCAGCAACTTCAATCCTTAGCACATAAAGTACACTGCACTTAGCTCATATTCATGGATCCTATTTTTCAAGCCGGCGTTGTAGCAGCTCCATTGCAAGTACTGATCGACCGGCTTGCATCCTTAGCAGTGCAAGAGATCGGCCCTATTTTAGCCACCGATGGAGAATTCAGAAAGCTGCAAAGAACCCTTGAAAGAATCAGAGCAATGGTGGGTCACGTGGAAGAAAATCGTTCAATTTTCACAAATAGCATCAGCTCTGAGGCTTGGAAATTGTGGCTGGAAGATTTGGAGGAGCTCTCATATTCTGCTGATAATTTTCTCGATGGGATTCTGCTGGATCTGTCAAAACACAGGGCCAATCTCCCAGCCGACTCCAATGGAGATAATCAAGTAAGAAACATGCTTCTTTCATCCTTCAAAGTGACTGTGCCTCGTGAAATAACAAGGATTAGGCAAGAGTTGGAAGGGATTGCCAAAGAAATGGATGTGCTTTACATGACTGAGTTAACTAGATTGAGCTCTAACAAGAAAATTTTGAAATTCAGGCCGACTTATGGTAGTTATTCTTCTGCTAGGAGTTCTTTGGTGGATGAGGGGTCTGTGGTGGGAAGGGAGAGGGATAGAAATAATATTGTTGAAATGTTAATGGCTGAGAATTTGACCGGGAGCAATGTTTCGGTTATTCCCATAGTGGGTATGGGAGGGATTGGGAAGACCACTCTTGCACAAATGGTGTACAATGATGACAGATTGGTGGGAAAATTTGATCAAAGGATGTGGGTTTCAGTCTCCGTAGATTTTGACACCATTGGCATAACAAAGTCGATTATTGAGTCTGCATCGGGCGAAAGATGCGAGTTATCATATCTTGATCCCGTTCAGATTGAACTTTGTGATTTGATACGTAATAAGAAGTTTTTACTTGTGTTAGATGATTACTGGAGTGAGGAGTATGGCGATTGGGATGTGTTGTCTTCACCGCTCAAATTTGGGCTGAGAGGGAGCACAATTGTTTTGACCACTCGCAGCATGAAAGTGTCGCAAATTCTTGGCACAGTTCCTTCGTATTGTTTGGACGGGTTAACTGATGGGGATTGTTGGGAGTTGATAAAGCGAAGAGCATTGTCAAATAGAGTTTTTGAGTGCAATTCACAGTTTGAACAAGTTGGGAGGATGATTGCGAAGAAATGCAAAGGGTTGCCTTTAGCAGCTAAGTCTCTCGGTGGTTTGCTCCATTTTAAAGATAATCTGGCAGAATGGAACTCAGTTCTAAAAAGTGAGATATGGGACTTGCCACATGATAAAAATGATATTTTTCCAGCTTTAGCTCTAAGCTATCATCAACTTCCCACTCATTTGAAAAGTTGTTTTGCATATTGTTCCACATTCCCCAAGAACTATCACTTTGAAATGAATGAGTTGGGTTTGCTGTGGATCGCAGAAGGATTTGTTCGTCCCCGCGGAAATGTTAGGTTGGAAGATATTGGCAATGATTACTTCAAGGATTTGTTGTGGAGGTCTTTCTTCCAACTTTCGCATGAAGATGCTAATAGCCGGAACATTTATAAAATGCATGATTTGATTCACAGTATGGCTCAATTAGTCTCTGCTCACACCTGCTATCACCAAGAAGGCAACCAGCTAAATGAAGAATACCCACTCTTAAGAAATACTCGTCATTTTTCCTTGTACTATGATAGCATGCAACCAACGAGTTTAGAAGGCTCCATGTGGTATAAGAACTTGCGGACATTTAGAGTAACATGCGCAAATGGAAAAATGTGTGTCTCATACGACCTATTCTTGAAATTGAAGTTCTCGAGAGTGTTGGACTTGAGCCGTATTGGCCTGGATGATCTGCCTGATTCCATTGGTCACTTGAAACATCTTCGATATCTTGATCTTTCTGAGAACCACTTCAAAAAGCTGCCAGAATCAATCACAAATCTCTTTGGGTTACAAACACTAAAGCTTGAGCAATGCAAAAGGCTTATTGAGCTACCAAGTGACATGAAGAATATGGTCAATTTGAGGCATCTTGAGTTTGACTTAAAGCAGCTCAACCGCATGCCACCAAAGTTTGGCAGGTTAGTTAATCTTCAAGCTCTATCTGCGTTTATTGTAGGAAGAACTGAAGGATGCAATATTAGGGAGTTGAAAAACATGAGGTTCTTAAGAGGATCCATTTGCATTAAGAATCTTGAAAATGTGTCGAATGTGACTGAGGCGAGAGAAGCTATGTTAGACATGAAGCCATTCATTAATAGGCTCGAGTTGGAATGGAGTGACTCAAGATATAGATTCAATGATGAAGAAATTCTGGCAGGTCTTCGTCCCCATGAAAATTTGGAGGAGCTAATCCTAACAAATTATTTTGGTTTTCTATTACCTGCTTGGTTTAGTGTGTGCAAGATTTCAAGAATTCACTTGCAGAATTGTCAACACCCGCACATCCTTGCCCCCCTTGGGAAACTTCGACACCTGAAATCTCTAGTCATTGAAAGCATGTCCAATTGGAATCATATTGACCTACAAGAACCTGGATTTCCAGTATTGGAGTATCTCAAAATAGATGACATGCCAAATTTGACAGAATTTAGTAACAATGGTGATTTTCCTAGCCTCCGTACTCTTGACATCAGTGATTGCCAAATGCTGACTAATTTGCCATCATTTCTTCACACAACTCGTCTTCAATACTTAAAGATCAGCAGATGTCCGGAAATAGTAGCATTTCCAGCCTGTCTACCAACTTCGCTTGAATCATTGTCAATTACAGAGAGTGATATTCTTGTGGGTAGGTGTAGGAGCCAAGAAGGTGAAGACTGGCACAAGATAAGAGCAATTCCAAAGATAGAAATGGATAATATGGAGATTCAATGGAGTTGAGAAGATTTTGATAGTAAAGCTGAACTCTTTGTGATAGGCTTCCAACTTTGATCTCATCCTTGCAAACATTTTTTTTTCTAGTTATCGGAACGAGTTAATTTGAGCCTGGAGTTTTTTACTAGGGTCGCTCGATTTATTAACTAGGGTGGTTTTTTGACATCAAAAGTGTAAAATGTATAAAAATGCTACAATATATTAAATAAATCAGTTTTGCACATATATTATATAGATAATGAATACAATTTACTAGGTAACGGAGTCAATTTAATTTATTTTTTACATAGAGTAATTGAAACTTTAAAATAGAAAACGCAATATATTCTTATCGAAAGAGTTGCACTTAATTATTAATTATTAGCTTATTAATATAAATCGGATTACTCAATTATTCTCATTCAATTGATAAATATCATGTACGTTTAGAAAACTTTCAAATTCAATAATTAAGCAATAAATATTTGAATTAAATTGCTACTTACTTATAGAGGTTATAAAGTAATTACACAATAAAAAATATTTTTAAGTGGAAGCAAATAAAAGAGAAGCATAGATAATAAAATGATCAATATCAAATATGCAAATTGGAAGATTTTATCATTATCAAGAAAAGCAATACTTGGACTTAAAACATGAAGTCTTGATTCTTCATCTACATGCATGATCAAAATGTTCTCTTCAGCTTATAAAGAATCATTCCCAGTCTCAATAGTTACAGAAAAATATACACCAGTATACAGTCTCATTGAAAATAGAAGTTCTGAGATGAAGAATGGCCAATCTGAATTCCTCAGCTATTCTGGCTGCGTATTTCCAGTTACCTCGATTTCGACTCATATTTCAGATTCAGGAGAAAAATCTGCCACTCCAGCATTACTATTAACACCGGCCACATCCGTCACCACCTGCATTCATCTCAATGATCAGCTAGAGATCATGCATAACCTTTCTGTATAACGCAGTTAAATTATACGGACAATTACACCAACACACCTTGAGATCTGACCTGATTACACATACTTCCCCTGTAGTTTCAGAAATTACAAATATTTCTCCTATCTTGGCCGAAGAATTTGATGCAGTTATCCCTAATTTATTTATTAATAAACTAATTTTCCATTGACACTTACTAATCAAAATTTAACTTGAAATTCATGAATATGACATGCATTAGGCCAAACCTGATGGCATGTCAGCGGAAGTTTTGGTAATTTTTCTAAGTTCAGGGGGGAAGTTTGTGTAATTAGATCAATTATTTATTTATATACATGCATCATATCTTTGCTTCATCACTTGTATAAGATGAGCAATTCAAATAACAAAATTACCTTATTTATGGAGTATCTACTCTTGGGATCCCAACTTAGGCATTTATCTGCTATACGAACTAACCAATATCGTTTCGTTGGTAAACATCGACACTCTCTTGTAACACAGGGTCTATCAATTCCATGTACTTCTTCTGCCTTAACCGTGGTCTTGCCTTTAAAAGGAAAAAAAGAAAAAATCACAATTACACGTTAACGTAGTATTTAGCGAATAAGGATTTCGAATAGTTGTCCTAAATTTACCCATCTCAAGAAGCTTTCCCCATCAGTATCTTGCATTGTCTTTCTACCAGTTATCAGCTCCAACAGAACAACACCGAATGAGTAAACATCAGCCTTGCTTAAGTCTATCCCAGTTTCGTTATATTCCGGTGCTAAGTGTTCGAAAGTCCTAAGTACTTTAGTCCCAGACAATAGGCATAAGGCCTCGAACTGATTGACAGTAAGCCCGTAGTACGAGAGCTGATCAATGCCAGCTCACTCTAAACTAGGTTGATTTTCCATGCTGTTGAAACTATGCGTAAGATGTATATATTAGCTACATGAACGTGAAATTTTAATATGAGAGATCCCTTTGTGTAAGTACTTATCGAGATAATTATGTGTGTGGATAATTTAAAGTTATGAAACTCGCTGCCTATGCTATACTAAAATCGAACTAACTTTATAATGATTTAGAGTGAGTTATGAAACTCACTGCCTATTCTATATTAAAATCAAACTAACTTCATAGATGAGATAATATAAGGATGGAATAAAATTCAATTGTTCGCCAACTCAAGAACACTTTTGAAAATGCGGGCGTACAGATTTGCTAATAGCAATAATCTAAAGAAATCTTTTGGAAATCCATCCATATGTTTTTGACAAGAGCAATCTTGCTAGTAGCATTAATCTAAAGAAATTTTTGACATGGGCAATCTTGCTAGCAGCATTAATCTAAAGAAATCTATTGCAAATCCATCCATATGTTTTTGACATGAGCAATCTTGCTAGTAGCATTAATCTAAAGAAACCCTTTTGTAATCTATCCATATATTTTTGACATGTGCAATCTTCCACCGATCTTCTCCGCCATCTTCGCGGGACCGATCATTTAGTTCAGGGCATTCTCTTATTATTAGAGATTCAAGTGAACTTGGCAATAATCCTTCAGGCAATGATATCAGCTCCAAGCAACAAAGTTCCAAATGTTGGAGAGAGGAGAGATTTGAGAGAGATGGAAGAACATGAAGTTTTGGGCAATATCTTATTGAAATATAACCAAGACAAGGGAAGTCACCATTCTCCAACCCAGTCCATTCTTCAAGGCTAAGCATGTCGTCAATGGTCAATTTCTCTAGCTTAAGAAACGCATTAAATCCTGGCGTTGCTTCACTTCTGGCAAAAACAGTGTTAATATCCCTCACATTTTTCATTCTTACAATATGGAGAATCTTAAGAGCTGGAAGTTCCCCAATGCAGGGCAGGATGCTACAGTTGATGCAATCGTAGAGGGTAATGCTGGCAAGATCAAGAAGGATGGATTAGTTATCCAACTTGGAAGCTTCAAACCACTAAAAAATGTTATTTGCAACTCTGTGAGGCGAAAATATGGTTGCAAACATTCTAAGATCTCTACTGTATCCCGAGAATCTTCACTTTCAAGATCATGCCATCTCAATTCCAACTCATCTATGTGTAGTTTATCAACCAGTGCTCATTCCTTTGCTTCCTCTGCATTGGCCACATTTTCAAGCCTTGAGACACAAAATCACCCAGTGATGTCATTCATATTTTTCAACTTTCCTATGTGACAACCATCATTTTTTTCCACAAGAAATACCTGTAATATTTGAAGTTTTGTTAGATTTCCCGTCCCTTTAGGCATAGACCTCAATCGGCCAACGATGCGAAGATCCAGATGACGAAGGTTAATTAAGTTTCCCATTCCTCTTGGTAATGCAGAAAGTTCAATGCAGCCTTTTAGTCTTAAAGTCTGCAAAAAAGAAAGATGCTCTGTTGATTCAGGCAATCTTTTGATGTTTCAAGAAATCGTAAAGACTTCATTTTTCCAATGGAGTTGCGTAATTCTGATATATTAGTGCCACTCAAATCCAATAATTTTAAGAGCTTTAAGGACAAAAAGATATAATCGGGAAGTTGCTCGACCGTTGTGCCATGATCCCCAAGAACTAGGAGAGTGCCAGTTGCTTGAAGTTTTTGAGAGCATCAAATAAAGTTTAATCAAGCCTTCATCGCCATGTTAACTGCAGCGCTTCTCCACATATCTCATCCAAATTACATCAATCCTCAAATAATCACCTTGTTTGAGAAACCAATTAGAAAATTTAGACGTACAGACTTTGTATTTCAAGTGTCTGTAAAATTATCGTACTTCGAAGGGATAATAACGACTTCATGAATTAATTTGTTGAAGTATAAGTCAGCCACGTCTTCCATTCTTTTTGTAGCTTTTTCTTCAATGCATTCTTCAGCCATCCGTTGTTGAACCAGTTTAGCCTTTTCAAACTCATAATCTGCAGGAAGTAGTGAGCAATGCTGGATACAACGCCTGAATTTCTTTCTAAATTCTTTAGCAACATTGGATTTATCGTCGAGTTTTCTCTTTTTAAGACTAATTTGCTCTTCTCCACCGGATAGAGTTTCCTCCTTAAAGACATAAAGACGAATTATAAGAAGTTCATCATTAATAAAGTTATGAAAAATACATCACACTGTTACAGATAGTTGAAAAGAAAGTAACAAACAATAGCATGGTAATATACTAATATTTTACTACACAAATAAAATAGGGTAACATGGTAAACACGCTTCTATAATAGATTCTATCTTAGGATAAACATGCTAACAGGGCAAGAATAACAAAAATAATTTAATTATACTCAATCAAGAACGAACTAGCAAGCTCAATATTTTCAAAATGTTCAACTCAAGTCATGCTTCTTCAACTGTGTAGGAAAGCTAACAATGGAATTAGACACTAAAGAGTTCAACTAATTTATATGAAAGAGGTATAGACTATATTAAATTTTCAGCATTATTATAGCTCTAATTGATCAAAACGGAATTTACCTCTCTCAACACTAACACATCATCAAAGGAAAATTGTTGTAAGATATCCTCGACATGATCTTGCGAGGTAGACATCTCAGATATGTTACTTGATTTATTGCATTGCTCCGGGAGTAAAAGATACAAAGACATCCTTTTGATTGGTAAACCTTTCTGCATACAACACACGAGAAACATACAAACGAACAACATATTTAAGCCATTCAAACTGCATAATTGATCGATTTTCGAATCAAATAGGTAAAGATTTTATTAGATTTTTAGAAATATTATAGCAATACTAGCCAATTTAATCGTGTCATTGTACCTCTGTCACAAAAGGATGGTTAATTAATGAGGTTTTCAACCGTCCATCTCTTTGTTAAATCGATTTGCATACAACATGCCAGAAACGCCATTAGCTCTTTCGATGGTTTATGCATTGGCGATAAACCCTTGTATAATGTCAGAATGCTCAACCCCACATTCCACACATCCCAAGAAAACTCGTCGTGAATTACCCCAATTTCCCTCATCACCGGAGCCTGGCACAAAAGTTTCCCCAAATACAAAACCTGGACCTACAACCCAGAACTTACGAAGATATTCGAGGGGTTAATATCACCATGATAAATCTTGTTCCTGTGAAGATAACTCAGACACGAGATCACCAGACGTCCAATCCTAGCGAGAGCTGATTCAATCTTGACATTGCTGTCGGTGAGAGATCCGTGGTTCATGTGCTCGACGAGAAGATAAAAATTGTCACCAATTTCGAACAATTCCAGGCATTTAACGAGATTGGGGTGATCCAATTTCTTGATCATCTCAACTTCGCACCTAATTTGTGCGCGAACGCTGGACACGTAATGGTGATTGAATTCCATCATGGAGTAGGTTTCGCCCGTGAACCGATCGAGGACATTATGTAGCTTGTTGTCATCGATTTCTTTTACCATGGATGTGTTTTTTTAATCTACAAATGAGAGAATTCTACGGATCCATATGCTTCCATGAGAGCGTCCACATTCTCGCAATCGTTTGGTGTGGTTGAATTGAATTTGAATCTATTAGAAGTCAACGCAACGGTTGAATATGTTACTGTTTAGCCGTTGAAACGTCCATATACTTGCAATCGTTTGGTGCGGTTGAATGGAATTTCAATCTATTTGGAAGTCGGCACACCGGTTGAAGGGATAATGACTTTTTCATGAACTAACTTTTTGAAGTACAAGTCAGCCACGTCTTCCATTCTTTTTGTAGCTTCTTCTTCAATGCATTCTTCAGCCATACGTAGCTGAACCAGTTTAGCCTTTTCAAACTCATAATCTGGAGGAAGTAGTGAGCAATGCTGGATACAACGCCTGAATTTCTTTCTCAATTCTTTTGCAACATTGGATTTATCGCCGACTTTTCTCTTTTTCAGATTAATTTGCTCTTTTCCACCGGATAGAGTTTCCTCCTTAAAGGCACAAAGACGAATTATAAGAAGTTCATCATTAATAAAGTTATGGAAAATACATCACACTGTTACAGATAGTTGAAAATAAAGTAACAAACAATAGCATGGTAATACACTAATATTTTACTATACAAATAAAATAGGGTTACATGGTAAACACGCTTCTCTAATAGATTCTATCTTAGGATAAACATGCTAACAGGGCAAGAATAACAAAAATAATTTAATGATACTCAATCAAGAACGAACTAGCAAGCTCAATATTTTCAAAATGTTCAACTCAAGTCATGCTTCCTCAACTGTGTAGGAAACCTAGCAATGGAATTAGACACTAAAGAGTTCAACCAATTTATATGAAAGAGTTATAGACTATATTAAATTTTCAGCATTATTATAACTCTAATTGATCAAAACGAAATTTATCTCTCTCAACACTGACATATCATCAAAGGAAAATTGTTGTAATATATCATCGACATCATCTTGCGAGGTAGACATCTCAGATATGTTACTTGATGTATTGCTTTGCTCCGGGAGTAAAAGATACAAAGACATCCTTTTGATTGGTAAACCTTTCTGCGTACGACACACGAGAAACATACAAATGAACAACATATTTAAGCCATTCAAACTGCATAATTGATCGATTTTCGAATCAAATAGCTAAAGATTCTATTAGATTTTTAGAAATATTATAGCAATACTAGCCAATTTAATCGTGTCATTGTACCTTTGTCACAAAAGGATGGTTAATTAATGAGGTTTTCGACCGTCCATCTCTTTGATAAATCGATTTACATACAACATGCCAGAAACGCCATTAGCTCCTTCGATGGTTTTTGCATTGGCGATAAACCCTTGTACAATGTCAGAATGCTCAACCCCACATTCCACACATCCCAAGAAAACTCGTCGTGAATTCCCCCAATTTCCCTCATCACCGGAGACTGGCACAAAAGTTTCCCCAAATACAAAACCTGGACCTGCAACTCAGAACTTACGAAGATATTCGAGGGTTTAATATCACCATGATAAATCTTGTTCCTGTGAAGATAACTCAGACACGAGATCACCAGACGTCCAAACCTAGCGAGAGTTGATTCAATCTTGACGTCGCTGCCGGTGAGAGATCTGTGGTTCATGTGCTCGAGAAGAAGATAAAGATTGTCAACAATTTCGAACAATTCCACGCATTCAAAGAGATTGAGGTGATCCAATTTCTTGATCATCTCAACTTCGCACCTAATTTCTGCGCGATCGCTGGACACGTAATGGTGATTGAATTCAATAATATAGTAGGTTTCACCCGTGAACCGATCGAGGACATCGTGTAGTATGTTGCCGCCACTTTCTTCTACCATGGATATGTTCTTTTATCTCCAAATGGGAGAATTCTATGGATCCATATACTTCCATGAGAGCGTCCATATCCTCGCAATCGTTTGGTGTGGTTGAACTGAATTTGAATCTATTGGAAGTCGGTGCAACGATTGAATATGTTACTGTTTAGCCCTTGAAGCGTACATATTCTCGCAATCGTTTGGTGTGGTTGAATGGAATTTGAATCTATTTGGAAGTCGGCGCACCGATTGAAGGGATAATGACTTTTTCATGAACTAATTTTTTGAAGTACAAGTCAGCCACACCTTCCATTCTTTTTGTAGCTTCTTCTTCAATGCATTCTTCAGTCATCTCTTGTTGAACCAGTTTAGCCTTTTCAAACTCATAATCTGCAGGAAGTAGTGAGCAATACTGGATACAACGCCTGAATTTCTTTCTCAATTCTTTAGCAACATTGGATTTATCGTCGAGATTTCTCTTTTTAAGACTAATTTGCTCTTCTCCACCGGATAGAGTTTCCGCCTTAAAAATATAAAGACGAATTATAAGAAGTTCATCATTAATAAAGTTATGAAAAATACATCACACTGTTACAGATAGTTGAAAGAAAGTAACAAACAATAGTATGGTAATATACTAATATTTTACTACACAAATAAAATAGGGTAACATGGTAAACAAGCTTCTATAATAGATTCTATCTTAGGATAAACATGCTAACAGGGCAAGAATAACAAAAATAATTTAATGATACTCAATCAAGAACGAACTAGCAAGCTCAATATTTTCAAAATGTTCAACTCAAATCATGCTTCTTCAACTGTGTAGGAAAGCTAGCAATGGAATTAGACACTAAAGAGTTCAACCAATTTATATGAAAAAGTTATAGACTATATTAAATTTTCAGCATTATTATAGCTCTAATTAATCAAAACATAATTTACCTCTCTCAACACTAACATATCATCAAAGGAAAATTGTTGTAATATATCCTCAACATCATCTTGCGAGGTAGACATCTCAGACATGTTACTTGATGTATTGCTTTGCTCCGGGAGTAAAAGATACAAAGACATCCTTTTGATTGGTAAACCTTTCTGCATACAACACACGAGAAACATACAAATGAACAACATATTTAAGCCATTCAAACTGCATAATTGATCGATTTTCGAATAAAATAGGTAAAGATTCTATTAGATTTTTAGAAATATTATAGTAATACTAGCCAATTTAATCGTGTCATTGTACCTCTGTCACAAAAGGATGGTTAATTAATGAGGTTTTCGATCGTCCATCTCTTTGTTAAATCGATTTGCATACAACATGTCAGAAACGCCATTAGCTCCTTCGATGGTTTCTGCATTGGCGATAAACCCTTGTATAACCCCACATTCCACACATCCCAAGAAAACTCGTCGTGAATTCCCCCAATTTCCCTCATCACCGAAGCTTGGCACAAAAGTTTCCCCAAATACAAAACCTGGACCTGCAACTCAGAACTTACGAAGATATTCGAGGGTTTAATATCACCGTGATAAATCTTTTTCCTGTGAAGATAACTCAGACACGAGATCACCAGACGTCCAAACCTAGCGAGAGCTGATTCAATCTTGACGTCGCTATCGGTGAGAGATCTGTGGTTCATGTGCTCGAGGAGAAGATAAAGATTGTCACCAATTTCGAACAATTCCAGGCATTTAACGAGATTGGGGTGTTCTAATTTCTTGATCATCTCAACTTCGCACCTAATTTCTGCTTGATCGCTGGACACATAATGGTGATTGAATTCCATAATGGAGTAGGTTTCACCCGTGAACCGATCGAGGACATCTTGTAGCTTGTTGCCGCCGGTTTCTTCTACCATGGATGTGTTTTTTTTTATCTCCAAATGGGAGAATTCTATGGATCCATATACTTCCATGAGAGCGTCCATATTCTCGCAATCGTTTGGTGTGGTTGAATTGAATTTGAATCTATTAGAAGTCGGCGCAACGGTTGAATATATTTCTGTTTAGCCCTTGAAGCGTCTATATTCTTGCAATCGTTTGGTGTGGTTGAATGGAATTTGAATCTATTTGGAAGTCGGCGCACCGATTGAAGGGATAATGACTTTTTCATGAACTAATTTTTTGAAGTATAAGTCAGCTACGCCTTCCATTCTTTTTGCAGCTTCTTCTTCAATGCATTCTTCAACCATCCGTTGTTGAACCACTGGAGGAAGTAGTGAGCAATGTTGGATACAACGCCTGAATTTCTTTCTCAATTCTTTAGCAACAATGGATTTATCGTCGAGTTTTCTCTTTTTCAGACTAATTTGCTTTTCTCCACCGGATAGAGTTTCCTCCTTAAAGGCACAAAGACGAATTATAAGAAGTTCATCATTAATAAAGTTATGGAAAATACATCACACTGTTACAGATAGTTGAAAACAAAGTAACAAACAATAGCATGGTAATACACTAATATTTTACTATACAAATAAAATAGGGCAACATGGTAAACACGCTTCTATAATAGATTCTATCTTAGAATAAACATGCTAACAGGGCAAGAATAGCAAAAATAATTTAATGATACTCAATCAAGGACGAACTAGTAAGGTCAATATTTTCAAAATGTTCAACTCAAGTCATGCTTCTTCAACTGTGTAGGAAAGCTAGCAATGGAATTAGACACTAAAGAGTTCAACCAATTTATATGAAAGAGTTATAGACTATATTAAATTTTCAGCATTATTATAGCTCTAATTGATCAAAACGGAATTTACCACTCTCAACACTGACATATCATCAAAGGAAAATTGTTGTAATATATCCTCGACATCATCTTGCGAGGTAGACATCTTAGACATGTTACTTGGTGTAATGCTTTGCTTCGGGAGTAAAAGATACAAAGACATCCTTTTGATTGGTAAACCTTTTTACTTACAACACATGAGAAACATACAAACGGACAACATATTTAAGCCATTCAAACTGCATAATTGATCGATTTTCGAATCAAATAGGTAAAGATTCTATTTGATTTTTGGAAATATTATAGCAATACTAACCAATTTAATCGTGTCATTGTACCTCTGTCACAAAAAGATGGTTAATTAATGAGGTTTTCGACCGTCCAACTCTTTGATAAATCGATTTGCATACAACATGCCAGAAACGCCATTAGCTCCTTCGATGGTTTCTGCATTGGCGACAAACCCTTATACAATGTCAGAATGCTTAACCCCACATTCCACACATCCCAAGAAAACTCGTAGTGAATTCCCCCAATTTCCCTCATCACCGGAGCCTGTGACAAAACTTTTCCCAAATACAAAACCTGGACCTGCAAGTCAGAACTTACGAAGATATTCGAGGGTTTAATATCACCATGATAAATCTTGTTCCTGTGAAGATAACTCAGACACGAGATCACCCGACGTCCAACCCTAGCGAGAGCTGATTCAATCTTGACGTCGCTGCCGGTGAGAGATCCGTGGTTCATGTGCTCGAGGAGAAGATAAAGATTGTCACCAATTTCGAACAATTCCAGGCATTTAACGAGATTGGGGTGAACCAATTTCTTGATCATCTCAACTTCGCACCTAATTTCTGCGCGATCGCTGGACACGTAATGGTGATTGAATTCCATAATTGAGTAGGTTTCACCCGTGAACCGATCAAGGACATCGTGTAGCTTGTTGTCGCCGCTTTCTTCTACCATGGATATATTTTTTTATCTCCAAATGGGAAAATTCTATGGATCTATATACTTCCATGAGAGCGTCCATATTCTCGTAATCGTTTGGTGTGGTTGAATTGAATTTGAATCTATTGGAAGTCGGCGCAACGGTTGAATATGTTACTATTAGCCCTTGAAGCGTCCATATTCTCGCAATCTTTTGGTGTGGTTGAATGGAATTTGAATCTATTTGGAAGTCGGCGCACCGATTGAAGGGATAATGACTTTTTCATGAACTAATTTTTTGAAGTACAAGTCAGCCACGTCTTCCATTCTTTTTGTAGCTTCTTCTTCAATGCATTCTTCAGTCATCCGTAGCTGAACCAGTTTAGCCTTTTCAAACTCATAATCTGGAGGAAATAGTGAGCAATGCTGGATACAAAGCCTGAATTTCTTTCTCACTTCTTTAGAAACATTGGATTTATCGTCGAGTTTTCTCTTTTTTAGACTAATTTGCTCTTCTCCACCGGATAGAATTTCCTCCTTGAAGGTACAAAGACGAATTATAAGAAGTTCATCATTAATAAAGTTATGGAAAATACATGACACTGTTACAGATAGTTGAAAACAAAGTAACAAACAATAGCATGGTAATGCACTAATATTTTACTATACAAATTAAATAGGGTAACATGGTAAACACGATTTTATAATAGATTCTATCTTAGAATAAACATGCTAACAGGGTAAGAATAACAAAAATAATTTAATGATACTTAATCAAGAACGAACTAGCAAGCTCAATATTTTCAAAATGTTCAACTCAAGTCATGCTTCTTCAACTGTGTAGGAAAGCTAGCAATGAAATTAGACACTAAAGAGTTCAACCAATTTATATGAAAGAGTTATAGACTATATTAAACTTTCAGCATTATTATAGCTCTAATTGATCAAAACGGAATTTTACCTCTCTCAACACTGACATATCATCAAATGAAAACTGTTGTAATATTTCCTCAACATCATATTACGAGATAGACATATTACTTGAAATAGTGCTTTGCTCCGGGAGTAAAGGATACAAAAGACATCCTTTTGATTGGTAAACTTCTCTGCATACAACACACGAGAAACATACAAATAAACAACCATTCAAACTGCATAATTCATCAATTTTCGAATCAAATAGGTAAAGATTCTATTAGATTTTTAAAAATAGTATAACAATAGTAGCCAATTTAAACGTGTCATTGTAACTCTGTCACAAATGGATGGTTAATGAGGTTTTCGGCCGTCCATCTCTTTGATAATGCCATTAGCTCCTTCAATTATTTCTGCATTGGCGATAAACCCTTGTACAACGTCAGAATGCTCAACCCTGCATTCCACACATCCCAAGAAAACTCGTCGTGAATTCCCCCAATTTCCCTCATCACCGGAGCCTGGGACAAAACTTTCCCCAAATATAAAACCTTGACCTGCAACTCAGAACTTACGAAGATATTCGAGGGTTTAATATCACCGTGATAAATCTTGTTTCTGTGAAGATAACTCAGACACGAGATGACCAGACGTCCAACCCTAGCGAGAGTTGATTCAATCTTGACGTCGCTGCCGGTTTCAGATATGCGGTTGATGTGCTCGAGGAGAAGATAAATATTGTCTCCTATTTCGAACAATATTTACAGGCATTTAATGAGATTGGGGTGATCCAATTTCTTGATCATCTCAACTTCGCGCCTAATTTCTACGCGATTCCTAGAGATGTAATGGCAACGGAATTCCAACATGGAGTAGGTTTCGCCCGTGAACCGAGAACATCGTGTAGCTTGTTGCCGCCACTTTCTTCTACCATGATTGTGTTTTTTTATCTCCAAAGCGAAGAATTCTATGGCTCCATATGCTTCCATGAGAACTTTCATATTCTCGCAATGGTTCGGTATGGTTGAATTGAATTTGAATCTATTGACAGTCGACGCAATGGTTGAATATGCTACTGTTTAGCCTTGAATTGAAGGTCTCCAAGAGTTGATTAATTGCACTTCATACCCTTAAGAATTCTTATATTTCATACTAAACTCCTACATAAAATGCAATTAATTTTATTTAGCCATTTTATTTCCTATTCATGTCCTGTTTTCTTTCTCTGGTAAATAATATATATATTTAGACTTAATTACTTTATTTGGCAAATACAAAATGATCATTGTTTATGTAGGATGATATTCACCGTCATCGATTACATTTTCCATCTCTGTACTTAGCCTTTGCAATCTGCTATGATGCACGGATACGGACACGGCGACACGGACATGACACGACACGGATACGACGACACGGATTTTTTCTTGAATTTCCCACGTGAGGAGTGTCGGACACGGTGTCGGACACGACACGACACGACACGACACGACAAAATGATATTTTTAAAAGTATCCGTGCATCATAGGCAATCTGTTATCAATCAATTACCAACAGAAAACTATTATAGTTGGAAAATGTTAATTATGCAAGGTTTTTATTTTTATTTTTGGTTAATCTCAATCGAGATTATTAGCTCAAATTAAGTTGAGCAACTAACATGAAACTAGATAAAATTAAATTAGACAAAAAGAACTAATCAATCATATCTACACTTTTCTATACTTTTTTATGGAATTACTGAGCAGATTATTGTGGAAAATCACATTCTTTCAATACGGTATGATCATTTTCTTCTCAAAAGCCCTAACCTTCAGAAACCTGTTAGCTTATCACTCACCAACCAAAAGGAGAAACAATACCGCGTGTGATTTATTTTTTTAGACAACATACAGTGTGTGATTTATTGCTGGCTTTTCCTTCGACCAAAAAAAGGGGGAAGAATAAATTCAGTCACAAAATGTCAAAGGTGGAAGTGTGGAACCAAACGACTTTGGCTTTGTGATGAGTGCCAAAAATGGCGGCGGATACCAGCAACACTAGCAGATCAAATTGAAGAAACTAACTGTGGAAGGTAAATACTGATTATTGCATGATAATTTATTGAGCTTAGGAATGTTGGTTTTATTAATTTATTTTGAAAAGGTGCAAATCTAGTTAGTTAGGGAATGAAGTAGTAAAATACTTTAGTATTACTGATTGACAGGAGCATTTGATTTTGAGCCTTATTAGGCTGTGCTACGGTGTTAGTTACTCCAGTCTTTTGATTTGTGTTTTGTTTATCTTGTTAGAAAGTGGCTTATGGATTTGGTATCTTCTTTTCTTAAGGACTTGCAAAGATAATGTGGACAAAGGCTTCGCTGACTGCTCTGTTCCGCAAGAGAAGTCAAACTCATAAATCAATGAGAAGCTGGAAATATCTGATGGATTGTGTGAGGAAAATGCTTGTAGCTATATGGTTCTGCAAGAGTTTGATAAATTATGGCTTTATAAGATTGACTTGTAGTATGCTTGATTGGAAATTAGAAGAAATTGTATAGTTTTGCAAAAGTTTGTTGGATTCGTATTATTTTTATTACATCAGTTGTAGTATAGCTTGGATCCAATGTGAAGAATGTTTTGAAGATTTTGAGTATAAAAAATGTATTTGATTTTTGATATTTTGATTAGTCATACAAAATGTATTTCAGATTTTTTAAATTTAGGACAGGTATAATAATTAATGAAAAAAATAAATTATTTTTTATTTTCCGAGGGAAATTCCGAGGGAATTCCCTCGGATAGTTTATTAAATAATTTTTTCAATTTTATTTTCCGAGGGAATTCCCTTCCCTCGGAAATCTTTTTGTTCAATTTAAGATTTAAATTTAAGATTTCCGAGGGAATAACTTCATTTGGTATATTCCGAGGGAATTCCGAGGGAAATAAAAATTAATTCATTTCCCTCGGAATTCCCTCGGAAATATTTCCCTCGGAACCAATTCCGAGGAGTGTTTTTCCGAGGGAATGATTTCCCTCGGAATTCCCTTGGAAAATGTCATTTTCCGAGGGAATCCCTCGGAATTTCCCCGGAAATTTCCCTTAGAATTCGCCTGTTTTCTTGTAGTGCCACCGGATTGAGTGAGAGACTAACGGCATTTCTAGAGTTTGATGCGGATGTCCTTGGGCTCCATGTTGACATTGTGCGACTAAATTTGTTGTCATTTGGCTTTCCCCTTAGACTGCCATTTCCGCTCTTCTGACTTTCGCCTTGCAACTTAGCTTTGAGCGAGATGCCTTTAGTTACTCTTCTTTCATGGCCGAAGCAAGAAGCTAGCAAGAAATCACAAACATTGTAATTTATGGTGATTTTCTATTTTCCTATTATTGTTTTTCTTTTTTTGAATGATAGGCCGTTGGTTTGTGAAGACTGGCATTTGAGAAAAGGATAATATAGTAATCTACGCAGTAATTCACCAACAATAATAGTTTTCTATGTTAGTAATTGTTCGATAAGATATTGCAATGGCCAGTATAGAGACGGAAAATGTAGTTTTTGAGTGATGACAATGAATATCATCCTACATAAAAAATGATCATTCTGTTTGATGATACATTCTGTTTAAAGCTTAATTGTTGTATTATTGTTTGGGCCTGGAAATTATGCATGCAAAAAGTCCAACTTGAAAGACTCAAATAGTAGAATCCACCGCGTGAGGCCCAAAAGTTTTGTGGCTGTTGAAGAATAGAACTCACATTTGCCTTTGGGGCCCTATAGGGCTGTCAATGGGGCGGATTTTAATCCGAATTCGATTCGAATCCGATCCGAATTTTATCATATCCGTCCGATAAAAAAGTTCGATGGATCATATCCGATTATAAATATTCGTTATCCGAAATAAATGGACCGGATATGGAATTAAGGAATCCGATCCGTTAAAGATCCGAATCCGATTTTTTTATAATATTTTATTAAATTAATTATTTTATTAGTAAAGAATATTAAATAGAATAATTAAAATTAAAAATTTCACATATCTTCACTATAAATAATAATAAAATTTAAATTATTTATTCTAAAAAATATGTTTTTCTTTATTAAAAATATTAAATTAACCTATTTTAAATGCATATACACAAAACCATTAAAGAATTCATCAAGTAATAATTATTTGTTAAATATTATATATTTATATTTATATTTTTTTATTTATTTCTTTATAAAAAAATTTTAAATTTTATTGTTAATCGGGTCGGATCTTTTATCGGATCTGATCCGACCCGTTAACATACGGATTTAGTATTAATGAATCTGAATCCTATAGGATTCGGATTCGGATCCGGTTATCGGATCTTCCTGTCGGATTCAGATCCGGAATTTCCTGATCCGGTCCGAATCCGACCCGTTGACAGCCCTAGGGCCCTATATTAATGGGTGGGCCTTAGATAGTTTAGCAAAATACTATCTTATATAGCAACTCCTTAGAGCTCGTTTACTTTTATGTAATCTGACAGATAAAATTAATTAACTCTCAAAATCTGTCATTTACTTTTCAGGTTGGTTTTTCTGTCAAAATCTCTTCGGCCCGTAGGATAGAGAAGATTTTGTTGGTTTTCTCTCACATGGAAAAATGCCGTGTTTGAGAAATCATGAGTTTTATCGGTATTGGCAATTTACTTATTTACCCAAATCTTTGATTTATTTATAAATTTTTGCTATTATTATTTATTAAAAAAAAGAAATTATATTTTTCTTTATTTATGTTAATCCGTTTTCTTTTTTCACGTTCTTTTCTCTTTTTTTTTTATCTATTTGTTTATATTATCACTTCAAAAATATATTTCTAACTTATTTTTTCTCTTATCTCATTTAAATTTTTCTTTCTTTAATATATAATTTTTATCTTTTTTTAAAGATAATGTTGTTTGGTATATTATCTTTTCATGCTATTTATTTATTATAATTTAATAAATATATTAAAAAGAATTATAAAATATATAATAATATAAAAATGATTATAAATATATTTAAATCATAAAAAAAAAATAATTTGCACACGCAATGAGTGTGCCACAATTACTAGTCTCGATTATACCCACGACGCAGAGCCCTAGAATTCCCGCGAAACAGAGCTCAAAATTCATCAGAGCCTATTAATTTGAAGGATTTTCCAATTGCAAGAGTCTATTACTTTGAAGGAGATCCTCGATGAGATGCTCTAGTTGGAATATTTGAGGGGATTTTTCAGGAAGAAGAATCCAATTTGTTTGAAATAATTGAGATTTCCAGTGACGACAACTGACGGGGATGCCGACATACCAATGATGAATAATGAAATAATTGAAATTGATAGAGGCGCAAACTGATTCTAGCTAAATAAGTTCGTTTTTTTTTTAATTTTCTTGGTCACAATAAGTTAGATTTTTAGTTTCATTTTATTATTGAATGTTAGTTTTTTTCTTTTTTTTTAAATTCAACATATTAATAAAAGAATTACATTTTCTACTATGATTGTATTGCACTCAATTAATGTAATGTGATTCTAAATTTATTTAATAATAATTAATGATACTTTACTGCCCTGGAATTTAAAAGAAAGAAAAATGTATAATGTATATACCAATGATCGTTAAAAGAAGGAAAAATAATTTAAAAAAATTATATATTAAATAAGATTATTATATGGCTATTTTGGTAAAATTATTAGTTAAAGTATTATCTTCACATATAAAGTAAACGACTAATTCAAGAAAACATGATATTTATCTTTAAAGGTAAACAATAGATAATGTTCTGTTAATCCATTAAAAAAACCTCCATTATCTTATCTGTCCAAAACCTTTCCTGGGAAAGTAAACGACTTCTTAATATATAACAAAAAAAATTACTATTCATTTTCTAGCGTCATTAGATAGTTTTTTTTTTTTTTGAGCGAAGCGTCATTAGATAGTTAAATGCCCAAGTAAACACTCTCTAAAGTTCAACCTATTTTCTGGAGGTTCCTCTTACTAGTAGGATTTTTATCACATTTAGCCCGCGATTACTTTTTCCCATCATGATTTCCCATGATAACAGGGACAAAGTCAGGATTTAATATTTTGGGGGGACGAAAATTTAAAATATAAAAAATAAAGGGGCAAAATCTTTAATTAGGATACAAAAAATTAAAATATTAAAAAATTAAGGACAAAAATATAAATATATTAAAAATATACATATAAAAATTAAAAAATCTCAAAATTTAGAGGGGGGGGGGGGGGGGGGGGGGAGGGGGGGGGTTACTTTGGTTGATATTTTTCATGTTTAGAGTATAATACCTACCCAAAATATCCCTCATTATAAAATCATTATTTCTATTTTCTTTTTTCTCAAGGTTTGCTACAAAAAGGATAAATGTAAGAATTGAAGTTAAAAATAATAAT
This sequence comes from Lantana camara, assembly GCA_037501455.1. Lineage (NCBI taxonomy): Eukaryota > Viridiplantae > Streptophyta > Magnoliopsida > Lamiales > Verbenaceae > Lantana > Lantana camara. The sequence goes on from CM074859.1 coordinate 20,850,471, forward strand.
TGTTGACGACTAATCTAAATTTAAGTTAAAAACAATAATTGATTTCACATTATTATCATTAGAAATACGCGGGCAGTTGCAAGCCGAATTGAAGAACAAAAAAGTATAGTAAATTGAGCCAACTTTTGGACAAAATGGTAATTTGAAATGCCATGCTTAAATTCATGTGGTTTAAACACGCCTCAAAAGGCGTGTGCTATATCACATGACAATTCATGCTTATGTTACAGGCTGACCCATTTACTACGGGCCATGGTATTGTAAAAGTAAACACATGATTTTGTAAGACAAAAACCACAAACAAGCATTTGTAGATAACGTAAACGCGGCCTTAGGAGTCAAGAATTTCCAAGAACACAAACCCAAGCCTAATTTCAATTATAGTTTTATTGGTTTTAGAAGGCCTCTGGCTGAAGTACTACCCACTCTCTGTACCTTTTATCATTTTTATTAATTTGTTTGGTATTTCATCTTTCTCATTCAATATTATTAATTAGCGCGGTTCTAACAAATTTTGGGGAAATTCGTGTCCGATCCATGCACCCCTTATTATTTTAATGAAAAATATATATATATATATATATATATATATATATATATATATATATATATATATATATATATATATTTTAATTTTTTCTTGTCTTTTATTTAATTTTTTCTTATTAAAATAACGGGGGTAGATGCACCGGTGCAAGAATTTTCCCAAATTTTGTATGCATCACTTGCGTATGCCAAAAAATAAAAATAAAATTATTTATGTGCTTGAAAATTTCCAATTGGATTTATGTGCTTGAAGATTTCCAAATGGTGTAGGTACGTATGCGGTATGCGCATCTTTAGAAAGTACTCGAGATACGATGAGATGTTTTACTTTTAGAAAATACTTTAAGAAATGGTGTATAACCTAGGTCACATAATACGGATGCACGAGAGAGTACGGGTAGTGCGAATACGCTAATTCGTAAAATTTTAATAAAACGAGGGTACCGGAACGCGTTAAAGCGTTTAATAAAAAATATTAAAAATAATTATATTTATAGTATAATTTTATTTTATTTAACTTTATAAATAAAAACTTGATTTTATTTAATTATTGATAATAATAATTTAATTTCATTATTTTATAATACTCATATATTAAATAAAAAAATTAAAATTCATACATATTATTATATGTGTGTATTAAATAAATTTTAAGCTTTCTTAAAGCAAGAAATGTGCACAAATTCGTCAATGCGAAGAACTAAAATTTTAAGTCGTCTTAAAGCGAGCAATGCGCATAAATTCGCCAGTGCGGAGAACTAAGTACGAGTACGTTGAGTATAATAGAAAGATTATGTGATCTAATGTATAACTGTATATTATGAGATATTTTATGTGGAGTGAGATGTTCATATATAATAATAAAATTAAATTAAAAAAATAGAGATCAAATTTAAGAGACCACAAGTAGATCGGGAGCTTAATAAAAGAGAATAGATTATGGGTTAATTACATTAGCACCCTTTGGAGATTCGGATATTATAATTGAACCCTTTTAGTCATTTTATAAGATTTGATCCATTCTTAAATTTAGCTTGACGTTATAGATTTTGAAACTTAATTCTCCCATTTTACCCCTTCCTTAATAAGTAATTTATTTATATCAAGTTTAACCAAAATTTATGTTACGAGTAAAATAAGAAATTCAAATCACAAAATATATGAGGTTAGCCTAAATTTAATAAAAAATTAATTTGATATAATTTAAAATTTTAAAACTGACTAAAATAAATAAAATAACTAATAAGGGTTCAATTGTAATATTCAAAACTCCTGGTTATTTTTTGTTAAGAAAAAGAAAACATACATCAAACGGGACATGAATTATGAATAGGAAATAAAAATGCATCAAACAGGACATGAATATGGGAAAAATAAATAAAATTAACTGCACTATATTTTCCGTTCGGGTTTAATGTGGAATATAAGAATTCTCAAGGGTATGAAGTGCAATTAATTAACTCTTGGGGACCTTAAGGGTAAAACCGTAAAAGACAGCATATTCAACCACGACTATATTACTTGACTTGCCTTCTCTGTTTTGGCAAAGAGCTGAGAGGGTTAGAAAAATAAGAAGAGGAAATGGCAGCAAGTTCAAAAGTACGATTGGTGCGTAGCCCGAAGAAGGGGATTTTGGAAGAAAGGTTGCCTGAGGTATATGATGATGATGTTAAAGGAAGTGGTATTTGTGGACAAGATATTTGACGTGGCCCCATCCAGTACAGCCACGCTGGCGACACGTGGACCACTATCCACGAGACACGTCGGGTGGCAGACCGGTCAAAGGTGCGACGCAAGCCTCCCAATCAACCACGTCCATCGGCAAACCCTTCAAGAAGATAAGTGCTGACCATTCAACCGTGTCGACTCGACTACCCTCAGGAATAGTCGAAACACCATCGACTGTGCCAAGACAAGTCGGCGAGTACTCGACCGTATAGTTCCTAGGTCGAACTGGGGTCGACCTTCCCCGGGGGCCCACTCCGCCGTTTCCTGCATTTAATGAGGCCTGACAGGCAGTACGAAGCAGGTGACGCATTTAATGTACCTGTAAGTCGCACTGTACAGGTAATCATTACCTTAATAGGTATAAATACCCCCCCCCCCCCCTAAATGCCATTTAACACACAACTACCACATTAAAAGCGCACAAGTTACTCGATAAGCTCCCAGCCACTCGATACTAACTTGAGCGTCGGAGTGCCGACAAAGGGAATCACCCCTCCCGTCCTTTGTTGGTCCGAAGTTTACGTTTGTCACTCTCCCCAGGTCAATCCCATACCGAGCTCTGCCCCACCAACAAATCTCAAGTGACTCGAGTCGATCATTACAGGACACAACCACGTCATCGATCCGGATCCGACACGATCATTTTGGCGCCGTCTGTGGGAACCGAGCGAGAAGTCGAAGGGAAATGGAATTACGCAGTCATCGTACTCTGGGGGGTGACGTCCCCGATACGGAAACCCAACACAGGGTGGACGGACCGAGTCAGACCCCGAGACGACCGAGGGCCGAGATAATGGCCGCCCCTGCGCCAATGGTGTACGCAACTCCCGATTTAGACGCCTACCTAGAGAAGTGTCAAGCCGAGGCAGTAGCGGCGGCGGCCGAGGGTAGAACCCCAGTCTTCCCAGAGAAGCCTCAAGCAACACCGGCCGTCCCGCCGACAGGCCAGTATGCATACTACTGCGGGCCGCCCGCTCATTATGGGTATCCGCCCCCTCCCCATTGGGGGTATCAGCCCGGCCCTATAGTATACCATCAAGATCCCTATGGCATGCCCCCACCGCCTGGTCAAAACCAGTGGCAAGGGGCAGGTCAGGAGCCACAACAGACCGAGGTGTTACCTCCCGACCAAGAGGCCCAATCAGCTCGGCGCCCAGGTAAACGCCCAGTCGATCAAGAACATCAAGGTGCTAGGTCAAGAACCAAGGGAAAGGGAGGAGAACCAAGGACCGCCCGAGGATCGAGGGATGCGAGGGAATCGAGGAGCCCCTCTCGCCATGAGAAAGAGCAGCGACCAAAAAACTCCAGGGTATTCGATCGACTGGGGGCTAGGGCCTCTCCGGAAGCCCCCAGATTGTCGAACCGAGGACTCCCCGTGGGGCGGAAGGATTTGAGACATCGCTTGCCTCGAAGGGGAGATTCCCCCCAGCGGTCCAGACATGGTAAAACTCCCTCTCGGGTCGATGATGACGAGGAAATATCCTACAGCAATCGGTCACCCCCACCCAGAAGGAGGCCGACTCATCAATACCGGAGCTCTCGCGAAGTGCGATCCCCCTTTTGTGAAAGGATCTTGGCAGCCATGGCCGCGGATAAGATGCCCACCAATCTCCCGACGTATAATGGCGTGTCCGATCCCGAGCGGCACGTAGATCGCTTTGAAATTGAGATAAGTATGTTCGGCCATTCGTCCGATGTGAGAGCTAAGATTTTCGCCACCACTCTCATCGAGTCAGCCCAGGACTGGTTCTCAAGGCTGGCTCCGAGAAGTATCCAATCATACGATGAGTTGATAGAGCGCTTTGTGGCTCATTTCTCCTCTGTAAAAGGCGACAAGTTGCCGGCCACTTACCTCTACAACATTGTGCAGAGAGAGGATGAGACCCTGAGAGATTTTTTCACTCGATTCTCTCGAGCGGCGGTACAAGTTCAATCTCCAAGTATGGACATGGTTATACCTACCATCCACGCCGCTTTAAGAGATCGAGAGTGTGCTCGACACATCGTCCGGAAAAATCCCGCCTCGATATCTAAATTACTGGATATCGCCTCCTCCTGGATGAGGGTGGAGGAGGTCGAGTTGGCACAAAAAGGGGCCGCGAATCGTAAATCGGAAGCCATCCGGCCAGCGAAAGGTGAGCTCAAGAAGGACCAAAAGAATCGAGTCGACCACACCTCCGGGAGCAGCTCTAAAAGGCATTATACGCCGTTAAATCGGTCGATTGAGGAGATTTACAACATCGCCAACAAAAAGCTGTTCAAGAGTCCCAAAGCCATCAAGGAAACTCAGAAGAACAGGGATTCGGGGAAGTTCTGTCATTTCCATCGACAGTCCGGACACAACACCTCGGAGTGCTTCGCCCTGCGGGATGAAATCGAGAGATTGATCAGAGGAGGGGAGCTCCAAGAGTTCGTTAAAAGGCTAGACGAGTTAGCCACCCGAGCCGACGATCGCAGTCCGCCTCGACGCAGGGAGGCTAAACCCCCGACCGAGAGGGATGATCATAACCTCCCCTGCCTTGGTCGAATCGACATGATCGCCGGCGGGCCAGCTGGGGGTGACACAAAAACTGCCCGAAAGAGGACCCGCAGAGAAGCCCAGAGAAACTACTACGGCCCCTACGAGGTGATGGAGATCGAGTCGGGTAGAGAGTGGGCAGATCAGGATATTAGCTTTAACAATAAGGACCTAGTCGGCATGCCACCACGGGAAGGCGATACGCCTAGTTGTCCGATGGTGGTTACGCTCGACGTGGCCAATTATGCTGTATCAAAAACCCTCGTTGATAATGGAAGCTCTGTAAATATTATTTATCTCTCGACTCTAAATCGCATGAATCTTGCCAAAAGTTTGAACTTGGAGCCTCTCAAAACCCCTTTAACAGGGTTTGGAGGGTCCGAGGTATACCCTAAAGGTCGAGTCCGACTGATCACCTCCATGGGAACGCTCCCTAAGAGATCGACTCTCGAACTGGAATATCTTGTAGTCGATCAGCCTTCAGCATATAACCTCATTTTAGGGAGGCCTGAATTAATCGACTTCAGGGCAGTTATTTCCACTTACCACCAATTGATTAAGCTCCCCACCCCCGCCGGAATAGGCGAATTGAGGTGCGATGTGCCCGTGTCCTGGTCTTGTTACTCAATTTCCATGGAGAAGGTGAAGCTGCCCGACCGCCGGATCGTCCCCGTTTTGGGCCTACCCGACGGAGAAGAGGATCAGATCGAGGACATGGAAGCTCCTAGTGACGAGCCTATCCGCAAATCGAAGAAAGCTAAGAAGAAGCAAAAGGTCTCGGATAATCGACTCGAGGCATCCACTCAAACGGTGGAAGTCGAGCTCCTTCCGGGACAAAGAGAGAAAATCACTCATGTGGGGCTCCCCGAACCGGGGAAGGAACACGAGCAAGTACTCCTAATTCAATTTCTTCAAGAGAACGCCGATGTCTTTGCATGGAGTGCCAACGATTTAGTGGGAGTCGATCCCTCCGTGATTATGCATCACCTCAATGTCGACCCATCCTTCAAACCAATCAAGCAGCGGTTGCGAACCCAAAGCGCCAGAAGGAATGAAATAATTGAGGAAGAGGTGAACAAGCTATTGGACGCTGGATACATCACGCCTGCCATGTATGTCGACTGGCTTTGTAATGTGGTTCTGGTAGCCAAGTCAGGAGGGAAGTGGCGTATGTGCAACGACTTTACAGATCTAAATAAGGCATGCCCGAAGGACCCCTATCCCCTCCCAAATATCGACCAGCTAGTCGACTCGACTGCGGGATGCGAGCTAATGAGTATGATGGATGCCTTTCAAGGCTACTATCAAATCTTCATGGCACCCGAGGACGAAGATAAGACCGCCTTTATAGTGGTGAAGGGTGTTTACTGCTTCCGAGTGATGCCCTTCGGACTCAAAAACGCGGGGGCTACATACCAGAGGCTGGTCAACCGAATCTTCGGGGAAGAGATTGGTAAAACCATGGAAGTTTATGTCGACGACATGATTGTACGGTCGACACGGTCGAGCAACCACCTCAAAGACCTAACGAGATCGTTCGAGCTGCTCAGGCAGTACAACTTGAAGCTCAACCCGAATAAGTGCACCTTCGGGGTGTCAGGGGGAAAATTCCTTGGTTACCTGGTTAGCCATAGAGGGATCGAGGCAAACCCCGAGAAGAGCGATGCTATCCGCAACTTGTCCAGCCCGAAAATGATTCGAGAGGTACAATGTTTAGTTGGACGAATTATTTCTCTTAACAGGTTTATTTCCAGGTCAGCCGAAAAGAACCTTCCTTTTTTCAAAATCTTGAGGAATGTTAAAGAATTCAAGTGGACCGAGGAATGAGACCAGGCTTTCGAGGCGATGAAAAAATACCTCGAGTCACCCCCACTCCTAGCTAAGCCAAAACAGGGAGAAATTTTATACCTCTATATGGCCGTGTCGAATGAAGTGATCAGCTCGGTCTTGGTTGCTGTAAGGGAGAGGAAGCACCTGCCGATCTACTATGTTAGCAAAATTCTGCACGGGGCAGAGACACGATATTTGGAAATCGAAAAATTTGCCCTTGCTCTTGTGCACACGGCCAGAAGGTGCGGGGGTGTCATTGAGAAGTACTGACGACGATGAGCTCGACTTCGCCATCTGTCTAGACTTCCCCGCCACGAACAACGAGGCCGAGTACGAGGCGCTCTTAGCGGGCATGAGAATCGCCAGAGAACAAGGCATCGAGAGCCTGGCGGCTTTAACCGATTCACAGTTGGTTGCTAGCCAATATGCTGGCTCTTATGAGGCAAGGGAAGAATCGATGGCCAAATACTTGCAGAAGGTCAAGGAATGGGCCGCGAAATTCAAAAACTTTAGGCTTGAGCAGATACCTAGGGAGGAGAATGAGAGAGCCGATGTCCTTTCCAAGGTGGCCAATGGACTCAGGGGAACAAGGGATAGGTCGATTACCTTCCTCACAGTCACAGCTAGATCGATCGAGGAAGGGGGAAAGCCGGTACACAGCATCGACCCCGTCGAGCCATGTTGGTTGGACGATTTGGTCTTACATCTAAGGGATCGCTTCTTGCCCGAAAACAGAGCAGAGAGGCATCGATTGATAGCCCGGGCAGCAAGCTACTCACTCGACCCAGAAGGCGTGCTATACAAGAGGTCCGTCAATGAACCGGCCAAGAGGTGTCTAAGACCCTCCCAAGCCAAGGAGGTCCTCGAAGAGGTGCACGCCGGATCCTGCGGAAACCACTCGGGAGGCCGAATACTCGCTAAGAAGGTCTCTCGGGCCGGCTACTACTGGCCGACCCTCCTGCGAGATTCGATCAATCTGGTAAAGAAATGCCCCAGCTGCCAAAAACATTCGAACCTCACCCACCAACACCCGAGGGAAATGACCCCGGTCGACATTTCGTGGCCCTTCGATCAATGGGGAATCGACATTGTCGGGCCTTTTCCCCTCGCCCCAAGACAACACCAATTCGTTATTGTCTGCGTGGAGTATTTTTCTAAATGGGTCGAAGCAGTCTCTGTCCCCAGGATCACCCATACAGTAATGACTCGATTTTTATGGAAAAACATCATATGCCGATTCGGGGTGCCAAAGACTTTGATTTGCGATAATGGCCCCCAATTCCGAAGCAAGATGTTCAAGAATTATTGTTCCAAGTACGGCATCAGTTTGCGTTTCACTTCGGTCGGCCATCCTCAAGCCAATGGCCAAACCGAAGTCACCAACCGGATAATCGTGCAGAATCTGAAGACCCGACTCGACGGGAGCAAAGGAACCTGGGCCGAGGAACTTGATGGCGTCCTATGGGCCTATCGAACCACCCCCCGAACCGCTACCGGGGAGACACCATTTTCAATGGTCTATGGTTCCGAGGCGGTGGTCCCCGCCGAGTTGATACACCAAACCGATAGAGTGTCCCATTATCAACTCGATCGCAATCAAGAGAATCGACAGTTCGACTTTGACATGATTGAAGAAGCAAGAGATCGGGCGTTCCGACGGATGCAGCAGTATCGAGCCGCGGTGGCCAGAAGCTACAACAAAAAGGTCCTTCATCGAGGATTCCGAGTCGGTGATCTCGTCCTGAAATGGGTCGATGTGACGAGACATGTCGGAAAGCTCGACGCCAACTGGGAGGGTCCTTTCCGAGTCTCCAAGGTCGGGAAAAACCACGCCTACCACCTCGAAGAAATGAATGGCAATCCTATGCCTCGATCATGGAACGCCTACAACCTTAGGGCTTTTTATGTTTGAGAAGATGTAGTCTCCAACATGTCAATCAATAAAATTGGAGTAGTTTTTCGACCTAAAAGGTTGTCATATCCTTAATGGGTTAAATAGCCTAATCGATATCCTCGACTAAATTTATCTCTTAAAATCAACCTAACTGCTTGACGTCCTTCTCGCAAGGGGCTAGAGCAATTTATGTTGTCGACTTGAGGGTATTGTTTGATTTGAACATGCATACTCGAAAATGCTAATTCGAATTTAACCTTGAAGCAAATTTCATTGAGATTGGTAAAACAATTACATTTGGATTTTCCAGCGGGAACATTGTTCGACCACCCTGGGTCGACTTACTACATCAAAATTCAAAATTTAAAATAAGAAAAGAATTACATTAACAGAAACGGTGCAGGAAATCGGGAGGCCTAGTCTATTTCTTCGTCGGAGGGAGTGTTCGCGAGTTTCTCGAAGAAGAGCTCTGGGAATACTCGGGCGTGATTCAGAACCATGGGGTCGGCCCCCTGAGGCATCTGACTCGCATCCTCCTCGATTCCGCCGACTAGAGACTTGGCCAGCGGGATAGCGAACCCAAACTCGTGCTTTGACCAATCCTCTTCAGGATCTTCATCAGCTTGTGGGGGCGGGGGTCGAGGATCTGGGCACATGACGCCAATTTTGGTCGTATTATAATCGACCGGAAGATACCCCTCGGCACGACATTGGGCCAAGCATAAGTCAAACCCCTCCTTCAGGTCAGACATCCCAAAGGTGGCAGTCGATCTTTTGAAGGCCGTCGACTTCATGAATCGGTAGGCCCCGAACCGCTCCGAGTCGGCGATGATTTGGTCATAAACTTGCTGGCATCGCTCAATGGCAGCCCTTGCACCTTTCACCTCCCCTGCCGATTCTCCGTCTTTGAAAGCGTTAAGGGTCTTCTCGGCCTCTTTGTCGAGCTTCTGGAGAGCCTCGTGCAGTTCCACCTTCTTAGCCTCCAGCTGTTTTTTGGTTTCCTCGAGGGCCCTCTCCGCTTTCTCTTTCCCCAGGGTCGCTGCCTTCGCGCTCGAACCGAGTCCCGCCTTCTCCGTTTCCAACTCCTGCACCCTCCTCTTCAGACCTTCGACCTCCGAGTCGATCCCTGCCTTAGCCTCCAAACGTGTCCTCCCCTCCTTATAGATTTGGGCCCTCCGACTCATGTGATAAATATCCTGAGCAAGCTGTGACACGAAAAGAAAAGGGGGTTAATGGTCGGACTTAAAGCGAACCGATAGATAGGGAAGAGCTCGGATTCTTACCCCAATGATCTTCACCGCAGCCGACATTTCCAGCTCCACCTCTGACATTTTCCATCTCGACTCATGGTCGACTGGGACCTGGCAACAGTGATACACCGCCCCGGCAGCACGGTTGTCCCTCGGGATCGACCCTATCCTTCGAGGCTTACCATCGTCCCCGATCAGCTTATAGCCCCCAGGAAGGTGCGGCTCGGAGATCTTGAGCATTTTGAAGAAGTCGGCTAGATCTTCCGCTTGGGGGTGGAATGGAAGGTGTGCCAATCTAATGGCCTCTGAGGAGAAGGGGGCCGGCGCCTTTTCGGTCCCTGAAGGAGTCGACGGGATCGAGCCGGTGGAATTCGTACCCCTCGACTGGCTACCCCCAGCACTAGGATCGATGTTTCCGGCCGGCTTGGGGACAGACGCTCCTTTCGGATCCCTGTCCTTTTTCGACCGTTTCCTATCAGGCTCAGGGAGGGGGGCTTTGTCTTTCCTTTTTAAGGTTAGGGTCTGCGGCGTTTGACTCGGCTCGGTCCCTGCCTTATCCGCCCCCCTCGGGAGAACGACATCCATGGTTTTGTGGGGCTGTGCCACCTCGGCCGCTTTCGCAAGAGCATGTTTAGCTGCGAGCTCTTCCATGTCGGCCCTCATCTTCGCCAAGCGACTCATTATTACTTTATCTGAGAAGAAGAAAGGCGAATGTTAGAATCGACTAAAAAGATGAGAAATGCAATTATGAGTGTAAAACGATCAGCCTGACTCGACCACATGATTTACCAGGGTCGAACATCCGACTAATATGGCCGGGGGCTAAGCCAAAATCGACCAGTACTTTAGTCTCGATCAATTTTTTGCAGTCAAACTGGCCGAGGGATAACATGTCCCGGATGAAAGTGTTGGACCACCGTGTAGCTGCAACCGGTAATGTCGAGCTCGGCCTCCAACACCACATTCTGTTCCATAAATTCGGCCAACCCGACTCGCTCTCGACATATACGAATTGGTGTTTCCAAGATTGTCCGTTTGAAGAAGTCGGCGACGTTGTGAGTTTGCGTTTCTGTTTAAACGAAAGTTGCACGAACCCATAACCCGATCCGGACCCCTCCTTGGTCACACTTACATTAAAAAGGTCCTTGGCTACCCCAAGCATGGGAATCCCAAAATACTTCATCAGAACTCGGATGCCGTTAAGCATCGCATAACTGTTCGGCATTAACTGGACCGGGCTGATATTCAAGTGGTTCAGAATGTCGAGGACGTCATCATCTATCGGGATTCGAAACCCTGCTTGGATCATCTTCCAAGTTACGGTGATGCAATTTCTCGGGGGGTCGGTCATGGATTCCCCCCTTCGAGGTCGAACTAAACTGTATCCCCCCAGCTCAACATCTCCCCCAAACAAAATCTCTCTCATTTCTTCAAACATCTTGGCCGATACTTTGCTTTCGACTAGCCTAGGGTCCTTATTCAAAGTTCGGCTAGGGGATTTCCTACCATAAGGGATATGTACGCCACCCTCTCCTTGATTATCCGAGGTTGACGGCCCCGTGTCTCCTACTCGACTCGCGAATTCCGGGCCAAGGCTCATCCCAATTGGTGGAATCGCCGCTATGGGTTCTGCAGAGGCTACGAGACTCGAAGGAGAGGCCGACTGTCTGTCCTCAGAGTCCCCCGATACTTCCGATACCTCTACCCTATCGGAGTCCTGCGATCTAACCGACTCCTCCTCACTCGACGTCGAGGAGAGCGAGTGTACATCATCCCCAGGGCCCGGGATCTTATCTGACAGGTCTGAACTAGTCGAGGTAGAAGAAGTCATCCCACCGCTCAACAGTTCTTCGACTAGATTCCCTTGAAGTTCGCCTTCTCCTTGAAATAAGGGTTAAGGTTTTTCGTGTCAGGGATCGAGTCGAAAGCGATTCGAGATGGGGTTCTTCTCACTCGACTCCAGACTCTCCAACAGATAGAAAATAAAGAAATTAAAGCGGTAAGAGAGAAAGAAGTTGAGTCGAAAAAGGCTTACCGGAAAATTTCGCAGATGATTTGGTCGACTCGAAGTATCCGGAGGCTGGTCTCGAAAAGCTTTTAAGGACTCGAACTGCTCTGGAAATTTCTAAAGAAGTGAAGGGTGCAAATGAAGGCCGTAAGAGGCTATTTATAGGGGTTACCTTGGGCGGGAAAATCGAAGGCGAACCGTCGCCATCATTACGCCTGGGGCCCACTTCTCGAAAACCGAAAGGACACTGCCACGTCATCGTGGCACCGCCTTTCCGGGGGCTAATGACGTGGCCCCATCCAGTACAGCCACGCTGGCGACACGTGGACCACTATCCACGAGACACGTCGGGTGGCAGACCGGTCAAAGGTGCGACGCAAGCCTCCCAATCAACCACGTCCATCGGCAAACCCTTCAAGAAGATAAGTGCTGACCATTCAACCGTGTCGACTCGACTACCCTCAGGAATAGTCGAAACACCATCGACTGTGCCAAGACAAGTCGGCGAGTACTCGATCGTATAGTTCCTAGGTCGAACTGGGGTCGACCTTCCCCGGGGGCCCACTCCGCCGTTTCCTGCATTTAATGAGGCCTGACAGGCCGTACGAAGCAGGTGACGCATTTAATGTACCTGCAAGTCGCACTGTACAGGTAATCATTACCTTAATAGGTATAAATATCCCCCCCCCCCCCATAAATGCCATTTAACACACAACTACCACATTAAAAGCGCACAAGTTACTCGATAAGCTCCCAGCCACTCGATACTAACTTGAGCGTCGGAGTGCCGACAAAGGGAATCACCCCTCCCGTCCTTTGTCGGTCCGAAGTTTACGTTTGTCACTCTCCCCAGGTCAATTCCATACCGAGCTCTGCCCCACCAACAAATCTCAAGTGACTCGAGTCGATCATTACAGGACACAGCCACGTCATCGATCCGGATCCGACACGATCAATATTGACAAAGTTATTGACAGATTTACGGTTTCTGGAAGTGGTGATGGTTTAATCGAAAACTTAGTGCCGGGCCGGCTGAACTTTTTAAAGCAATGACAGATTTGGATCCAAATAGGAAAGGCAAAGGAAACGCAGTAGATTCAACTTCAACCAAACCAAACGATTGTCAGAATATGGAAGATCTTGAAGAAGCTTGTCGATCCATAGAGTTCTCCGATTTGGAGATAAAAAACACAATCAGGGTAGAAGAAAGCGGCGACAAGCTATACGATGTTGTGGATCGAATCACGGGTGAAATCTACTCCATGAAGGAATTCAACCGCCATTTCAACCCGAGTGATCGTGCAGTAATCAGACGCGAAATTGAGATGATCAAGAAATTGGATCATCCCAACCTCCTTAAGTGCCTCGAATTGTTCGAAATTGGAGACGATTCCTGATATCCGCTGTAAAGGGATTGCGAAAATTTGAGCCTTCTTTATCAGTACTAGTAACCGGGCACGCCGTCCCTCCGTGCATAAGTTAAAGCGGATATAAATTGTCTTTTGCATACGTCTTACCTAGATAGTAGATAGATTTAAAATAGGATTAATTTTCTTTTGCACCCCAATGTTTGGGGTATTAACACTTTAATACCTGACCTTTAAATTTTTATACTTTAGTACTGAACCTTTGAATTTTATTGCACTTAACTATCAAAATATAAAAATTCAAAACTTAGGTACTAAAGCGTAAAAATATTGAAAGATTTAGGTGCAAAAAAATATTAACCCTTAAAAATATATTCAAACTATATGGAAAATAAATATGGCCTAAAATTATCTATACAGATAAAAAAAAATTTGATACTAAAATGATATATTAATTTGTTCTCTAATGGTTGACTAATAGATATTATAGATCACATATTGATAAATAATTTTCCATATACTATTTAAGTGAGGTTTAAAAGACAAATTAATAGAATATAATATCACAATTTTTATTTTTTAGGTGCATTTGAGTATTTGTCATTATTATTCTACCAAATTGATATACAATTCCATTGCCTTAGAAATTGATATTAAGTCTAAAGCAAAATAAAATATTAAAAACATAGGCAATACTTCCGACCATGTATCGTAATCAGAATTCAACCTCCAACCCTGTAGTATTACTTTGAAAGTCATGTGCAAATAAAGTCATGTAAGGAAAATAGAACCAAACCATGGGGCTTAAACTTATTAAGCCTCTCTAATATTTCATAAAATTCAAATCTTAATTAAATATCCATGAAAACCAATGCTTTATGTTTCACAATGATACATCAATCCAAACAAAATAAACTTTCCTTTTTTTTGAGAAAAATATCGAAACCAAATAAGCTTTCTCTTCCTTCCTACCCAAACATCTTACGGAATGATTGGTATAAATGAATGGAATGAGGTAAGAAAAGAATGAACTTTGTAATGGAATGAACAAAGGAATGGAATGACTTTATTATGGCATTGCTATGATTTATACGCCAAGTAATAAAGTTAGGAATGAAATAAAAATTTTAAACTTATTTCATTAATAATAATTGATGGGGTCAAAATACGATCGTCCCACGTCAAGACACGTGGCATCACGAAATAATGACATCTGTCCCCCAAGGCTGCACCATCAGTTCACGAGCGCTGAGACCAACGAGCGCAAGTCTTCTTCAGGAGTTAAGCCAACGAGCGCTATCCCTCCCACGAGCGTCCAACAAACCAAACGATGGGTACGCCTACATGCCAAGGGAACCCTCTTCGAGCGTCACACTCCCTCAGAGTGGTCCCTCCTTTGGCTCGTCATTTGAAATGGAGCCAACATTCCCCTCAGCGGATATCTTGGCCTCCAAGACTCAAGGTTGTCACGAGCGCGCTCTCAAGCCCTCGTTACCAACCACCCACATGGCTCTCTGACACAACGTACATGCCCGCGCACCTGCCACTGTTGCTAGCACTAACTTTTGGGCCGCTTTTGCAGAAGATTCCTCCTAGGTTTCTCTCTCACAGCGCCACGTGTTAGGGCAACATTCGGCCAGGACCACTTGAGGCAAATGACCAAAGGGCCCTTGACCCACAACTATAAATAACCCAAGTCATCTTCTACACTGTAAGCATTCTTTAAGCTTTCTTCATCACTGCAACTGTGACTGAACTTGCATTCCCTTCATACACTGAACTGACTTGAGCGTCGGAGAGCCAAACTGGGTATCACCCCCAGTTCCCCCAGCTTGGCCTTCTGACTTTCTTGTGCTTGTCCCAACAGGTTGAACTCACTTACTCTTTTCCGGCGAAGCTCCGGTGGTTTCCTCCACAAATATAAATTGTAAAGTGATCGGATTCGGACCATCCATTTCCGGACCCATCATTTTTGGCGCCGTCTGTGGGAAACCAGTCCTTCATCTTCTTCCTTTCTTTTGTTGGTTGAAAAGCAAGCACCCCCTTTACCTTTAGCAGTCATGGTTGCCACTAGATCTGGAGCTGTGGGAGGAGGAGAAAACACCTCCCAAGATGCGAACATCGTTCTTCCCTCCACCGCTACTGGTGGAGCACCACCTCTTTCCGTCGCCGCTGGTGGGGCACCTCCCGTCGCAGGAGTGAATCCACCAGCTGAATCTTCTGCGCCGCCGCCTGCACCGCCGGTGATGCCCACTCCCACCACCGCGGGAGGAGTTTCTCTCCCAGTCCCACCGCCGCTTGCACAGAATTCCTGGGTCCATCCCCAGATGAGCCTTGGGATACAAGGTTACATGATGCCTCCTCCTGGCTACACTCTTACTCCGGCTATGATGACGCCGCCGGTCCAGCCATACCATGCCGGACAGCTCCAACTCCCAGTGGTGGTCCCCAGGGAAATTGAAGGAGTGGAGCTACCTCCGTTGACCACTCAACAATTACGGGCTCTTTACGCCCAGTGTGAGGTTCAGGCGGCTCAGGGGGCATGGGAAAGATTCCATTCCATGTACTTTCCCTCTGGGCAGGCCACTCAGGTTGCGGCCCCATTAGGCGGACAGCAGAACTTTCCCCTCAGAGAAGCCCAGGCTGTCCTGAGGGCCCAACCACCACCACCACCAGCGAAAGAAGTGCCCCAGCAGGAGGGCAACGAGCGTGCCTCCGTGGGCAGGAACAAGGAGCCCACGGAGCGGGTGAACGAAAACGAAGGAGACTCTCATGTCTCCAGGAGGGGCTCACGAGCCCACAAGGACAAGCAAGTAGAAGTAAATCCTGACGTCCTCGCGGCTGTGCAAGACCAGCTGCAGGGCCTCAAGGATATGGTGGGACAGCTCTCACGAGGGCGCTCAACTCAGATCTCCCATACTCGGGGATGAACGGGTTGACGCCAGGAGCACCCGCACCAAGGATCCTCCACCGAGGGTCCCCCGTCGGAAGGAGCCGGAGGAAAACTTCGGCACGTACGAATATCACCCGTTGGCGAGAGGTTCACCCCTCGTCGAAGAAGTTTTGATGGCCCAAGCCGGCATGGCAAAAGTCCCCACATCCATCAACAGATACGACGGGACAACCGATCCAGCGGAGCACTTGGATCATTTTGTGCATCTCATGCACCTTTACGAGCATTCCAGCCATTACTGGGCGAAAGTGTTTATCACTTCCTTGGTAGGGATGGCTCAAGAGTGGTACAAGCGCCTGCCGCCACGCTCGATCCACTCGTATGAAGAGCTGGCCGATGCCTTCCTCAACCACTTCAACTCTTTGAAGGCACCAGTCACCGCACCCACAGCGCTTTACAACGTGGTGCAGGGCAAGAGCGAATCACTGCGCTCGTTCTTCGCCCGCTTCAATAAGGAGATCTTGCAGGTGGAAAGGCCCTCGATGGACTTCTTGATCCCAGTACTCTTTCAGGCTGTGGATCACAAACAATATGTGAGCAAAAAATTTGCTGATGCCATCGTGGAGAGAAGGCCTGGGACCCTCATGGGCCTGAGAGAAGTAGCCGAGCCGTTTTTCGCGCTCGAAGATATGTATGGGACGAATGGTCCCCGACATCACAGCCCGGCCCGAAACGAGCGACCTCATCACGAGCGGGGGCGAGATGTGGCAGTCAAGAAAGAGCGCCCTCAAGAGCGCAGGAGGTCGCCACCACCCCCTCGTCGATTCGAGCGCATTCCGCTCACCCGGCCTAACTCAGAAGTCTACAATCTCTCCGATAAGAAGCTCTTCGAAAGACCCATCAAAATGAGAGAAACAGACTCACTTAGGCGCTCGAACAAATACTGCGCCTTCCACAAGCAGAGGGGGCACGACACGGACGAGTGCCGCCAGTTGGAGGCTGAAATCCAAAGGCTCGTTGCAGGGGGCCATTTGAAAGAATTTGTCCGGGTGCTCGAACGCTACGATGAGCAATGCAACGAGCGCTCCGGAAGGAGAAGAAGGAGTCCTTCCCGGTCAAAGAGCCCAAGGGGTAGGGGACCCCCTGAAAGCAGCAGTCGCCGAGGCAACAAAGGCAAAGCCCCTGAGCAAGAAAACGAGCCCTTTGCAGTCATAAATATGATTGCAGGAGGCTCATCAGGGGGGGATTCAAACGCCTCCCGACGGAGGCACGTTCGGAGCTACAACCAACGCCCAGCAGTGCCCAAGCCTATCTACGCTGTCCAAAGATCAAGCGCTCCGAAATCAAGAGAAAATGATGTAATAGGCTTTGATGATAGGGATCTAGAACATATTGTAACGCCCCATGGGGAGGGTGTAACCTCAGATTGCCCCATGGTGGTTAGTTTAGATGTTCATAACCATGTTGTAAAAAGAGTATTGGTTGATAGTGGGAGCTCCGTTAATGTTTTGCCTTACTCTACATTCTTAAAAATGAAGGTTGATCTCCCGCTCGAGCCTCTCAAAACAGCCCTCATTGGCTTTGGAGGCTCAGAAGTGGTCCCACGAGGGCAAATACGTCTGGCTACATCATTCGGCCGAGCCCCTCAACGCAAAACGCTCTTGGTGACGTATGCGGTGGTGGAGATCGACATCCCTTACAACATCATAATTGGGCGCCCAGCCCTCGTGGATTTCAAAGCCATCATCTCCACCTACCACCAGAAGATTAAATTCCCTACTTCCGAGGGCGTGGGAGAAGTGCTGTGCAATGTTCGAGAGGCTTGGGAATGTTACATGCTGTCCCTCAGAAAGCCAAAAGCGGAGAAAACCTTCCAGGTGGGTTCCACCAAGAAGTCAGTAGATTTCCCCAACTTGGATGAGGATAGCCCAGCACGGAAAAGGGCAAAATTGAACAAGAAGAAGAGTAAGAAGAAGAGCGGAAACAACGAGGAGAATCCCCTCGAGAATGTTCCCCCAGGGACCGTCGGCGGATCGTCCTCAGAAGGAGACGAGCCGGGAGAGAGTGAACCAGCCTCTGGCGATCGTCTGACGGGAAAGAAAAGGGCGCTCGAACTTCCTCGCCCTGAGGTGAGAATCGAACCCTCGGAAAAATTCCTCACCATTGAGCTGGAGCCTGGAAACAAAGACAAGACTACCTAGATAGGCTCAAACCTCTCAGGGCCTTCTCAGATCATGATGATTGATTTTCTAATGGAGAACAGGGATGTATTCGCGTGGAGAGCCTCTGATCTCACCGGGATTGACCCAAGCGTCATTGTCCATAGGCTTAATGTGGATCCATCTTTCAAGCCTATCAAGCAGAAAAAACGGGATGTACATGGCTTTCGAAAGAAAGCCATTGAAGAGGAAGTCAATAAGCTCTTGGAGGCTCAGTATATCGAGCCCATCTTGTATCCGGAGTGGCTATGCAACGTCGTCTTGGTGCCCAAAAGCGCAAATAAATGGCGCATGTGTAACGATTTCACGGATCTCAACAAGGCCTGCCCTAAAGATCCATACCCGTTGTCCCGAATCGATCAATTGGTGGATTCGACCGCCGGCTGCGAGCTCATGAGCATGATGGATGCTTTCCAGGGATATTACCAGATCTTTATGGCCCCGGAAGACCGCCCCAAAACTTCGTTCGTCGTCCATATGGGGGTGTATTGCTTCTTAGTCATGCCCTTTGGACTTAAGAACGCCGGAGCTACCTATCAGCGGCTCGTCAATAAGATGTTCGAAAGGGAAATTGGGAGGTCCATGGAGGTCTATGTGGACGATATGATTGTCAAAAGCGAGCGCCAGGACTCCCACTTGGAAGATCTTAGGCGCACCTTTTCAATCCTGCGACAATATGGAATGAAGCTGAACCCCTCGAAGTGCACCTTTGGAGTACAAGGGGGAAAGTTCTTGGGATACATGGTCAGTCAGAGGGGAATTGAGGCCAATCCGGAGAAGATCAAGGCCATCTTAGAAATTCCCTCCCCTCGAAATTTGCGGGAAGTGCAGGTCCTAGTAGGCAAAATCATCTCATTGAACAGGTTTATTTCGCGCTCGGCAGACAGGAACCTTCCCTTCTTTAAAATTTTGAGGAACGCTCGTAACTTCGATTGGACAGAGGAATGCGAAAAAGCGCTACAGGATATGAAGGCTTATTTGTCGAGCGCGCCACTGCTGACCAAGCCCGTCGAAGGCGAGAGGTTATTCGTGTATCTTTCCGTTTCTCCTGAAGCCACGAGCGCGGTTCTAATCGCTGTGCGGGAGCGAAAACACTTGCCCGTTTATTATTTGAGCAAAACATTGCAAGGAGCTGAAAAGAAATACTTGGAGATTGAGAAATTTGCGTTCGCCCTTATTAACGCCTCAAGAAGGCTAAGGCCTTACTTTCAAGCGCACTCAATAACGGTTCTCACCGACCAACCCTTGAAGCAGGTGTTGTCCAAGCCAGACGTATCTGGCAGATTAATCAAGTGGGCCATCGAATTGAGCCAGTTTGACTTATGCTTCGAACCCAGGACCGCGATACAGGCTCAAGTTGTGGCGGATTTGTTGGTTGAGCGTTTTGGTTTCGAGCCCACCGTTGTGGAGAATGAGGGGTTATGGGTACTGCACACAGATGGTTCCTCAACCTCTCAAGGGGGAGGAATAGGAGTGGCCCTCAGAAACCCCGATGGGATTGAGCTGGACTTTGCGATCAAGCTGGACTTCCAAGTCACTAATAATGAAGCGGAATATGAAGCCCTCGTGCAAGGGTTAAACATAGCTTTTCAGAATGGAGCCTCCAGAATCACTGCTTACGTGGATTCACAGTTAATAGCGAGCCAGATTGAAGGAACATATGAGGCTCGAGAAACCACCATGATACAGTACCTAAAGAAAGCTAGAGAAATCATTGGGAAGTTCAAGGAATTTCACCTACTTCAAGTGCCGCGAGGAGAAAACGAGCGTGCGGACGCTCTTTCAAAGTTCGCTTCAGCTTTAGAAGGCACTTCCGAGCGTTCTGTTACGTTCCTTAGAACTGAGGAGCCTTTGATCAAGGAAAAGGTCGCCACCGAGATGATCGTCATGATTGATCCAAACGAGCCCTGTTGGCTCGACGACATCATCATTTTCCTGAGGGATGGAATTACTCCCACCGACAAGGTGGAGGCCAGGAAAGTCAGAAATAAGGCCCCTCATTTCGCTCTAGATTCCGAAGGGAGATTGTTCAAGAAATCATTTCAAGGACCCCCAATGAAATGCCTAAGGCCCTCACAAGCGAAGGAGACGCTCGAGCTCATACACAATGGGAGTTGCGGGAATCATTCCGGAGGGCGTATCTTGGCGAAGAAAATTCTGAGAAGTGGGTTTTATTGGCCTACGGTTCTCCAGGATGCCATTGAATTTTCAAGGAAGTGCCCCAAATGCCAATTTCATTCAAATCTCCCTCAATTGCCAGCCGCACAAATGATCCCGATAGATGTCTCCTGGCCGTTTGACCAGTGGGGAATAGACATTGTGGGCCCCTTGCCCATGGCTGCGGGACAAAGGAAGTTTGTCATTTTAGCCGTCGATTGCTTCACCAAGTGGGCCGAGGCTGAAGCCGTTGCAAAAATCACTTTCAAGGTTGTAAGGGACTTTATTTGGAAGAACATCATCTGCAGGTACGGAATACCGAGGGTGCTCATATCTGACAATGGATCCCAGTTCATAGCAGCTGACACACGAGAGTGGTGCTCTGAGTTGGGGATAGAACAGCGATTTACCTCTGTAGGACATCCACAATCTAACGGACAAGCAGAAGTTACCAACAGGATCATTTTGCAACATCTGAAAACCATGCTTGAAAGCAAGAAAGGTGAATGGGCTGAGGAGCTGCAAGGAGCGCTTTGGGCTTATCGCACCACCCCACGAGCGGCTACCGGAGAAACACCATACGCGCTCGTTTATGGATCAGAGGCAATGATACCTGCGGAGATAGTAAATGAATCCGCTCGTGTCGGCTATTTCGAACCTCAGCTCAACGATGGCAACAGGAGCTTGGAGTTGGACTTGCTGGATGAAAGGAGAGACCGAGCGTGGGCTAAGATCCACCACTATAAAGCCTCTGTAGCCCAACAGTACAACAAGCGTGTGAAGGAAAGAACTTTCCAGCTGGGAGACTTGGTTTTGAAGAAAGTGGAAGTATCCAAACACGTGGGCAAGCTGGACCCCAATTGGGAAGGCCCATTCAAGGTCATACAACTCAGAGCTAACAACACTTACACCCTGGAGACACTTCAAGGCGAGCGCTTGCCTCGCCCTTGGAACGCATGTAACCTCCGGCGGTTTTATGTTTAAAAGCTCTTTGCAAACTCTGATGTAACAACCCACTTTGACGGGTTCTATGTACTTCAAATCAAAGTGAAAGGTAACATAATCTTTTTAATTTCATTAACATTCCTGTTTCTTTGGTTGCATGAATGAATAAGTCCCACGTCCCTCGTCATTGCGAGCGTGGTTGGCAACTCATTCCATTGTGTATGCTGTTATCTAGTATGGGTTACGCTGGCCAGCACTCTATTCCGCATGGGGGGACGCCCTCATAAGGATAGACTGGTTACGCTCAAAGCCAATTAGGTAAGTTGAAAGAAGATCGTGAAGAAAATCCTAGTAGGCCTTGGCTGTTCCTTACAACGCCTTGCGCTCGAAAACGGGATCTCCTACAAGAACTGATCCTAGTAGGCCTTGGCTGTTTCTTACAACGCCTTGCGCTCAAAAACGGGATCTCCTACAAGAACTGCTCCTAGTAGGCCTTGGCTGTTTCTTAAAACGCCTTGCGCTCGAAAATGGGGTTTCCTGCAGAACTAAGAAAATGATAAGAGCCAGAGCGCTCGAATGATGGCCTCAGAATCAAAAAGGAATTGCTCAAGTCTTGAGCGTAGGGGCAATCCCACAGTAAGACCCTCACGACCGCTCAAGACTTAGACAAATTTTCAAAAGGAAAAGTTTATGCAAGTCTTGAGCGTAGAGGCAATCCCACAGTAAGACCCTCACGACCGCTCAAGACTTAGACAAACTTTTAAGATAAATTTACAAAGGGAAAATTTATACAGGTCTTGAGCGGGGGGGCAATCTCACCATAAGACCCTCACAAGCGCTCAAGACTTAGGCAAATTTTCAATTTCAAGAGCAAAAACAAAATTTACACAAGACTTGAGCGTAGGGGCAATCTCACCATAAGACCCCCACGATCGCTCAAGACTTAGACAAATTTTTCATCACAGAAGCAAAACATCATCACAAGGAGTAAAGCATTCACAGGAGTATGCTACGCAGTCCTACTATATGATTCGTAAATGGACAAGAAGAACAACAAAGTCATCGAAAAAGAGGCATTTTATTCATTAAACAAGGGGGGAACTATTACAAAGCTAAAGGGCTCAAAAGCCCATGAAATTCTAAAACAAGAAATAGCAGAAAAACTGAGAATTACAGGAA
The DNA here is from genome assembly GCA_037501455.1 of Lantana camara. NCBI lineage: Eukaryota > Viridiplantae > Streptophyta > Magnoliopsida > Lamiales > Verbenaceae > Lantana > Lantana camara. The sequence goes on from CM074859.1 coordinate 20,873,005, forward strand.
AATTGATAAAGGAAGGATTTTAAGCAGCTGGGGCGACATCTTCATCAACAATCACCAGAACTGGACCCTGAATTGGGCCCTGAACTGGGCCGTGAATGGGACCCTCAGGCTCTTGCGGATCGTTGGGGGCATTGGCAGGAGCAGGCTCATTGGCATTTGGAGCGTTGGCATTTTCAGCGATTTGAACGGGGGCATCCTCTATGGCCGGCGCTTGGGGCTCGTCTTCATGGACATCAGATGGACCCGCACCCCTTTCCCTGTGGGCATCAGTGTACTCATCCTGGAGCAGTTTCACCAGGAAGTCGTACTCCATTTTCGCTATGCTGTCTGCGGGGTCGTTTGGATCTTCATCTTCCTCCTCGCAGTGCTCATTGAACATGAGCCCCGTGCCCTCGGCCTCCTTCATGGCGGGATGGGTTAGCCCTTTGTGTATGCCCTGCTCGATGGCCAGATTGAAGGCCTTCTGAGCCTCCTCCAAGCAATGCAGGGAAGCAGCAAAGTTGAAGGCCTTGGAGTGGCAAAATTTGATCAACGCCTCCTTGGTCGCACGCTCTAAGCTCCGAGGCCATTCGCTAATAGTATCATTAAACTTGCGCTCGGCCTCCAGAGCCCTTGCTCTCAAGCTCTCCCTCTCAGCCTCAGCCTTCTTGACCCGCTCGTTAGCTTGGGCCAGCTGGTTGCCCAAGTTGATTCGAGCGCCGTCCACAGCCACAAAGTCTTGCTTCAGCTTTGACAGCTCCTCTTCATTTTTGTTGTACAAACCCTTGAGGGTTTCGTACTTGGCTATCTCGGCATCCAGCTCCCCTTGGATGTGAGCCGGGTCATTCGAGCGGGCCATCTTCTTGTACTTGGCCTTGCGCTCGGCGTAGACGGAGGCTCGTATTTGCACGTTTTTGAGCCGGGGAAGAACTTGCTGCACAATCGAAAGGAAAAGTGTTAGCCAGAAAATGGTAATTTACAGAAGATAAAAGAGTGCAAGGAGTGGTTACTTACAGAAATTAGGGCGTGGGCCGCATCGATGGTCACCTTCTCCACAGACTCATTGAAGAGATGCCTGTGGTCCGCTGAGAATTGAGCCCTGCTGAACACATCTTCAGTGATAGTCAGGGCGACCGAGCCTGGCCTCAGCAAAACCGGTCCGCCGTCGGTAGCGCCCGAAAAATCCCTATCCCCTCGCCGGGGGAATTCCCATGCATGTTCCTCCTCTGAGGAGGAAGTTTCGCCCTCGCCTCGGGGGCCCTCCACAACCTGCTTGCCCTTGCCTTTGATCGCGGCAGAATCGGGCATTCTCTTCCTCTTGCGGGAAGGCCGGCTTGCGCTCGAGGGAGCCTCAGTGATAGCCAGAGTAGTCACTGGCCTTAGTTGTTCCACGGGAGGGGGGGCTTGAACATCGCCCGCTCGTTCAGCAGAAGACCGCCTCCTTGAATCGCTGGTGGTCAACCTCCGCTCCCCTCGCCCACGAGGGGGTTGGACCTCTGGTTGAGCGCTCGAGCTAGCGCCACTACGAGCGTCCCCGCGACGGATGCGAGGGCGCTGCTGGTCGCGTTGTTGATCCCCCTGTGAGGCTTGGTTCCTCTGGGCATTTGCAAAACGAGCCGCCTGTCTGATTCCGCCTGCCATTTCGAGTATAGAGGCTCCTGCAAAAATGAAAAATTTTGAGAAGTTAGAAATCTTCAAATCATATACTCAAATTGCAAATTACAAGTACAAGAAAAGAAGTTAGTATTTGTCCCTATCTAAAGTCAGTGCCCTAAGAATCTAACCGTCTCTCTCTATGTCACGAGCCGGAGGGTTGTCAAAGAAATGAGGGTCGTTGGTAAGACCACACAAGAACATGAGTTCCGCATCGTCTATCCAGTCTTTTGCTTGTATAAGGTGGCCCTCATCCCTTAGGGTCGTTGCCAGGTTTTTAGCCCAGTCTCGGGGGAGTGAGGGTGGCAAACGGCTCTTTGAGTACGAGCCCCATTCCGTGATCACCCCAAAGCCCTCTCCTACTGGAGCCTTGACAAAGATGAATTTTTCTTTCCAATCAATGCCATAAGTGCTAGAGGGCGAGTTGATCAGCTTCATGTGGGCCTTCGCTTGGACGTAATAAAAACCCGCCTCAGGAGAAGAGCGAGAGGAGCTGACCACTTGGAAAAGGGCATTGAAGTTCCGTAAATAGGGCTCGTAACCCGTGGTCCTCATCAAAATTACGAAACAGGTCAGGAGGGCCAAGCCGTTGGGCACTATTTGGGATGGACACAAGCCCAAGTCGTTCAGCAAATGGGCCATTGAGACGGAAATGGGGAACCTCAGGCCTCCTGAGCGCACGGTGTCCACGTACACTGCCATTTCCCCAGGAGGCGGATTATTTGCACGCTCGTGGTTTTGGGGAATTCTCCAAGTATACCGCTCGTCCCAGTAGATGGGGGCCATCATTGTCTTTACATCTCCCACAGTAACGGTGCTGGGAGTCTCATCTGGCGTGCGCTCGGTAGCCTGATAACCTGAGCCCTCCCCCTCGTTGGGTCCTTTGGATTTCTGGGTTTTCTTACTCTTGCCCTTGTCACGGGCCCTTTCCGAAGGCCCAGGTACGGCTTCCGCCACGGGAAGCGGATTTGCAACACGGGCCCTTTCTGAAGGCCCGGTTACGGCTTCCGCCACTGGAAGCAGATTTGCAACGGCCACGGTCACTCTATGGCGGTGGGGATGCGTGGCACTCTGAGTTATGGGGAGAGTGACCCCTTGTCTCTCTGCCTCTATCACCAAATCCATCTCCTCAAAGAGAGGATCCACACCGCCTGGGTTTCTGTCTTCCATAGCCATTACCGCCGCCCCCAACTCTTCATCTCTGGGGGAATCGTGAGAGGAAGAACTCTCCGTGGCCATCTCTTGGATTTCACGGGCAAATTCTTCAATGTGTTGGTCGGCCATGGCAGAAGCAGAGGTTTTGAAAGTTTTTCTTGGAAGGAGATTAGAGTTCAGGAAGGCGAGAATCGGAGAAGGTTATGAAATCCTAAAGTCCGAAGTCTACGGTTAGCAAAGTTAGCAAGTTACAATGGAGATTTACCTTGGAAGCTTTAGAGAAAACTGGAGAAGAGGTTGAAGATGCTGAAGATGCGAGAGAATTTTTCTTGCAAAGGAGACTTGGAAAGTTTTGAATGCGTAAAGAATGACAAGATTTCAGAATCCCTTACTTATAGGGATGGGAGTTGGTACCGTTTTAGGCAATAAATTCAAAATGGCAATCATTTCCCGCCTAGGAAACCGCCCACTTTATGGAACCGGCACATGCTTCCCAATGCTCACGCGCCCCACGCGCACCCGCATTTAATGCCCTGACTTTTCAAGGGCTTCAGAATAGTACCAGCATTTAATGCGGAAGTGATACGAACGGTCAATTGAAAAGACCGCATTAATGGCGCATTCAGAGGAAAAATTGCTCAACACGCCAAGCTCTACATGAGCGCTATGAACAAGAGATAGAGCGTGTCAAAATTCTACAGTCCTTATCAAAAAGGACTACAGAATTGGGGGGCAAAATGATGGGGTCAAAATACGATCGTCCCACGTCAAGACACGTGGCATCACGAAATAATGACATCTGTCCCCCAAGGCTGCACCATCAGTTCACGAGCGCTGAGACCAACGAGCGCAAGTCTTCTTCAGGAGTTAAGCCAACGAGCGCTATCCCTCCCACGAGCGTCCAACAAACCAAACGATGGGTACGCCTACATGCCAAGGGAACCCTCTTCGAGCGTCACACTCCCTCAGAGTGGTCCCTCCTTTGGCTCGTCATTTGAAATGGAGCCAACATTCCCCTCAGCGGATATCTTGGCCTCCAAGACTCAAGGTTGTCACGAGCGCGCTCTCAAGCCCTCGTTACCAACCACCCACATGGCTCTCTGACACAACGTACATGCCCGCGCACCTGCCACTGTTGCTAGCACTAACTTTTGGGCCGCTTTTGCAGAAGATTCCTCCTAGGTTTCTCTCTCACAGCGCCACGTGTTAGGGCAACATTCGGCCAGGACCACTTGAGGCAAATGACCAAAGGGCCCTTGACCCACAACTATAAATAACCCAAGTCATCTTCTACACTGTAAGCATTCTTTAAGCTTTCTTCATCACTGCAACTGTGACTGAACTTGCATTCCCTTCATACACTGAACTGACTTGAGCGTCGGAGAGCCAAACTGGGTATCACCCCCAGTTCCCCCAGCTTGGCCTTCTGACTTTCTTGTGCTTGTCCCAACAGGTTGAACTCACTTACTCTTTTCCGGCGAAGCTCCGGTGGTTTCCTCCACAAATATAAATTGTAAAGTGATCGGATTCGGACCATCCATTTCCGGACCCATCAATAATAATAATAATAATAATAATAATAATAATAATAATAATAATAATAATAATATAATAATAATAATAATAATAATAATAATAATAATAATAATAAAAGTGTACAATTAAAAATATTTTTATATTAAATATATATTTTAAATTTTTTATTTTGAGTAACTATATATTTTCATATATAAATATATTATTACTATTTTATATCGGGCGTGTTATATATATGACATTTACTATATGTACTATATATATGTGAGTGCGAGAGTGAGTTTGGTATATATATATATATATATATGTACTATTTTTTTATTGATACATAGATTATGTATTAATTATTTATTATATTTAATATATTTTTTGACATTTAAAAATAAATTTTAATATAAACATCAAAATTTGTTCTTTATAAAATATTTGAATTTATAAAATTTTATAAATAAAATAATATTTTGAACGTGTTTTTTAAATATATAATCTATTTATATTTATATATATTTAATATAATTTATTAAAATTTTAACATGATTAATAGTATTTAATTTTTATTTATGAAAATAATAAAGTATAATATGTATTTAACAAATATGTGACGACAATATAAAAATAATAATAAATTTTAAATATTGGGAATGACTAGCTAATACCATGGGGGACCAAAGGAATGGGTACTCCCATGCTTGTGCGAATGAGCATTACCGAGTGAATGACTATTCCTAATCATGTTTTGGTACCAATCATGGGTTTAGGAATGGACGTAGTAATGCCCATTCCATTCCACCCCATTTCATCATACTAATCATACCGTTAGTGCATCAATATCAGCATCTTTGCAGCTCTTGTGTGTTTTTCCCTTCTCATTAGTTCTTGAATGACATTACCAAGAAAAAGTTTTCTACACATCAAAATATGTTCAATGCACAATTGCAAATACTCTAATAGAAGACTTTAAAATTTTGAGTTAACTGCACCTAACCCCCAGTGTTAGTTTCAATTTGCAGAAAAAAACCCTCAGTTATGAAAATTAGCTAAAAAAACCCTGCGTTATTTTAAATTTTGCACACCGCCCCTCGAACTCATTTGGTCAAATGTAAAATGTGATAACCCTAAAATACCCTTACTTTATATATTAAAATAATATTAAAAATATAAATATTTAATGTATTAAGAATAAAAATATTATAACTATATTATTTTTTAAAATATACATATTTAATATATGCATATTATATTAAAAAAATAAAAAATATATAAATATTAAAAATCATTTTTAATAATTTTAAATATATATATTAAAATATAGATATAAATGAATAATTATTTTTAAAAATATTATTAATAAATAAAAATATACATCGATATTATTTATATATTTTCATTAAAAAATATATTATATATATATATATAGACACAATTACTTATACATAAATATACTAAATAAATATATACGTAATACTGATAGGGTCAAAATACGAGCGACCCACGTCTTACGCTCGGCCGACGATTGGACACGTGGCATTCTGGAAAAGGAACACGTGGTCTCTTGTGATAGGGACCAGTTCTCAAACAAGCGTCCCTTTATTCGAGCGTTATAACCCCTGAGGAACACGTGTCGTCTCTGACATGCAACCCGTGATTTCCACCTCCGCTCATCACACGAGCACACTTCACACTACAATGAGGCCCAAGCCTATCCAAGGAAGCACCCTACAAGCGCTATACTCTCTCCGAGGAGCCTCTGCATTCCCTTGGGAAACAGGACTTGGAGTCAGCCTCCATTCAGCATTGCTAACCATCTCAGGCCCATGGTTGACACGAGCGTGCTATTAGCCCTCGCTACCAACGCCCCAAAAGGCTCTCTGACACCCCGTACACACCGTACACACCCGCGCACCTGCCACTGTTGCCAGCACTCTCTTTCACCAGCTTTTGCAAAAGATGCCTCCTAGGTTTCTTCTGCTTGCGCCACGTGTTAGGGCAATATTCGTGCAGGACCACAGAGGGTAAATGACGAAAGGGTCCCTGACCCTCAACTATAAATAAGCTGGATCATCTCCTTCATTGTAAGCAAGCTTCCATACTTGAGCTCTGCAAATTATCTTCATATTTTTCAGTTCTTCAACTGACTTGAGCGTTGGAGAGCCAAACTGGGCATCACCCCCGGTCCCCCAGTTTGGCCTTCTGACTGCCTGTTCTTTGTGTTTGTCCCAGCAGGTAGAACCCATCCCGTTTCCCGTGAACATTCATCAGTTTCCCCACCTCAATCAAATAGAAAGTGATCGGAGTTTGACACTTTACGCTTATACCCCATCATTTTGGCACCGTCTGTGGGAAACCACCTTCTTCCTTTTTGTCTCGCTCGTTGAAAAGCAAACACGCTCTCAGACATGGTTACCACACGTTCCGAAATAGCAGGGGGAGGAGATAATCTTCCCCAAAATGAGAACAGTCGTCCCCCTCCGCCTATGATTGGCGGCGCGCCCCCAGTAGATGGATCCATCCCTCCCTTGGAGACGGTTGCTCCCCCCGTGGATCCTCTCTCCACCGCCGTCGCAGGAAGATCTGGAGTCCCTGTTTCCCAGGGTCAAATCCACCACCGGTCCAACCTGGCGCGTATCCCTATATGATGCTGCTGCCGGGGTACACCTTGACCCTGACTCCCATGATGCCGATGGTCCAACCGTACCATGCAGGACAGATGCAGCTGCCCATCATCGTCCCCAAAGAAATCGATGGCGTGGAACTGCCGCCTTTGACTCCAGAGCAACTGAAAGCTCTGTATACGCAATGTGAAATACAAGCCATCCAAAACGCTTGGCAAAATTTCACCACCGCCTACTTCCCCCCAGGGACAGCCGCTCAAATGACCCCTCCACGAGGGTGGCAGGTTCATCCTCTAACGGCAGTTCAAAACGTCCTGCAAGCCAGACTGCCGCCTCCGCCTGCCAAAGAGAAGGATGCCCCAGGAAATGGAGGTGACGAGCGCCCCCAAGCCAGCAAAGGTCAAGGCCCGGCGGATAGAATCAACTTGGAGGATGAAGGAGATTCCTACGCCTCCAAACGAGCTTTCCAAGCCACAAAACAGGGGGACAAAGAGAGAGATGGAAATCCTAACCTCCTCGCGGCTGTGCAAGACCAGCTGCAGGGGTTAAAGGATATGGTCGGACAGCTCTCTCGAGCGCGGTCTCAGATCTCCCATAGCAGGGATGAACGGGCCGATGCCAGAGACGCTCGTCCCAAAGACCGCCAGCCGCGAATCCCCCACCACCAGGAGCAGGAAGAGAACTTTTGCACTTATGAATATCATCCACTTGCGAGGGGCTCCCCCCGATCCCCCACCGTAGAAGAAGTTTTAATGGCCCAAGCAGGAATCGCTAAAATCCCCACCTCCGTCAACCGTTATGATGGGACAACAGATCCAGCGGAACACCTGGATCATTTCTTACACCTGGTGCACTTGTACGAACATTCAAGCCACTACTGGGCCAAAGTCTTTGTCACTTCCTTAGTAGGAATGGCCCAGGAGTGGTATAAGCGGTTGTCGCCACGCTCGATACATTCACATGAAGAGTTGACCAACGCTTTCCTAAACCACTTCAACTCTTTGAAGGTCCCCGTCACTGCGCCCACAGCACTTTACAATATAGTGCAAGGCAAGAATGAATCTCTTCGCTCGTTCTTCGCCCGCTTTAACAAGGAGATATTGCAAGTGGAGAGGCCTTCCATGGATTTCTTGATCCCAGTGCTCTTTAAGGCTGTGGATCACAAGCAGTATGTGAGCAAAAAGTTTTCTGACGCCATTGTGGAAAGAAGGCCAGGATCCCTTATGGCCTTAAGAGAAGTTGTCGAGCCATTCTTTACGCTCGAGGATATGTACGGGACAAATGGGCCCCGACACCCGAGCCCAGTGAGACGTGAGTGCCATCAAGAGTGCGGGCGAGAAGATGCTGTCCGGAAAGAGCGCAAGAAATCTCCTCCTGCCCCTCGCCGTTTCGAGCGCATCCCTCTCACAAGGCCGAACTCAGAAGTATACAATCTCTCCGACAAGAAGCTTTTCAAAAGACCCACCAAGATGAGGGACACTGAGGCCCTGAGACGGTCAAACAAGTACTGCGCCTTCCACAAGCAGAAAGGGCACGATACAGATGAATGCCGCCAGTTGGAGAATGAAATTCAGAGGCTTGTCGTCGGCGGCCATTTGAAGGGGTTTGTGCGAGCCCTGGAACGCTATGACGAGCGCGGTACTGAGAGATCTCGGGATAGAAGAAGAAGCCCATCACGCTCAAGGAGCCCCCGAGGGCGAGGCCCTCCAGAAAACAGCTCTCGTGGAAAACAAAAAATGGCTAAGTAGGAGAACGCCCCCTTCGCTGTCATCAACATGATCGCAGGAGGCTCATCAGGAAGGGACTCCAACGCTTCCCGGCGTCGACGCATAAGGAGCTATGATCAATGCCCCTCAGTGCCCAAACCAGTCGACTCCATCAAGGACTCCAGTATTTCGGGCCCTCGAGAGAATGAGGTCATAGGGTTTAGCGATAAGGATCTAGCTCATGTTGTAACGCCCCATGGGGAGAGTGAAACCTCTGACTGCCCCATGGTGGTTAGCCTAGACATACACAATCATATTATAAAAAGGGTGTTGGTAGATAGTGGAAGTTCTGTTAACGTTTTGCCTTACTCAACTCTCCAAAAGATGAACGTCACCAATGTATCACTTGAACCCCTTAAAATAGCCCTTATTGGTTTTGGGGGCTCTGAGGTTGTCCCCCGAGGGCAAATTCCACTGGCCACCTCGTTTGGTGGCGCCCCGCAGCGAAAAACGCTCATGGTCACATATGCGGTGGTGAAGATTGAGATTCCTTACAACGTCATCATAGGGCGGCCCGCCCTCGTTGATTTCAAAGCAATCATCTCCACCTACCATCAGAAAATCAAATTTTCCACCACCGAAGGTGTCGGAGAAGTTTTGTGCAACGTTCGTGAGTCCTATGAATGCTACATGTTATCCCTGAAAAAGCCCAAAGCAGAGAAAGCGTTCGAGATAGGATCCACCAAGAAGTCTATAGATTTCCCCAATCTAGACGAGGACGGTCCTGTGCGCACGAGGGCCAAATTGAACAGAAAAAAGAACAAGAAGAAGGGTCCCGATGACAAGGATACCCACGAGGCTGCCTCGCCAGGGACAGTTGGAGAATCTTCCTCTGAGGAGAACGAGCGTGATCAAGGGGAGCCTATGAATGATAGCCATCTGGCAGGAAAGAAGAGAGCGCTCGAACTCCCTCGTCCAGAGATACGGATCGAGCCTGCCGAAAAGTTCCTCACTATTGAATTGGAGCTAGGGAACAAGGATAAAACCACACAAATCGGCTCCAGCCTCTCGGGCCCCGCACAGGTCTTAATGATTGATTTATTGAGGGAAAACGTGGATGTTTTTGCTTGGAAAGCTTCGGACTTAACGGGGATAGATCCGAGCATTATCGTTCACAGGCTCAATGTGGACCCCTCGTTTAAGCCTATTAAACAGAAGAAGCGAGATGTGCATGGCTTCCGAAAGAAAGTTATTGAGGAGGAGGTTAAAAAGCTTCTTAAAGCTCACTATATCGAGCCCATACTGTATCCAGAGTGGTTATGTAACATGGTATTGGTACCCAAGAGCGCGAATAAGTGGCGCATGTGCAATGACTTCACAGACCTTAACAAGGCCTGCCCCAAGGATCCTTACCCATTACCGCGGATAGATCAATTGGTGGATTCAACCGCTGGCTGTGAGCTCATGAGCATGATGAATGCCTTCCAGGGGTATTACCAAATCTTTATGGCACCAGAAGACCGCCCGAAAACTTCGTTCGTTGTGCATATGGGGGTTTATTGCTTCAAGATTATGCCATTTGGGCTCAAAAACGCGGGTGCCACATACCAGCGCCTCGTGAACCGAATGTTTGAAGAAGAAATTGGGGGCTCGATGGAGGTCTATGTAGACGACATGATAGTCAAGAGCGAGCGTCAAGACTCGCACCTGGAGGATTTAAGGAGCACCTTCAACATCTTGCGCCAGTACGGCATGAAATTAAATCCCTTCAAGTGTACGTTCGGGGTGCGAGGGGAAAAATTCCTGGGATACATGGTCAGCAAGAGAGGGATAGAAGCTAATCCTGAGAAAATGAAGGCTATTCTGGACATCTCTTCCCCTCGTAATCTTAGGGAGGTGCAAGTACTGGTGGAGAAGATCATCTTTCTGAACAGATTCATATCGCGCTCGGCAGATAGGAACCTGTCGTTTTTCAAAATCTTGCGTAATGCCAGAAATTTTGCATGGACAGAAGAGTGCGAGAAACCGCTGCAAGACATGAAGGCGTACCTCTCGAGCGCTCCACTACTTACCAAACCGATAGAAGGAGAAAAGCTGTATGTTTATCTCTCTGTCTCCACAAAGGCAACGAGTGCCGTATTGGTCGCTTTGCGTGACTGTAAGCACCTGGCCTGTCTATTACTTGAGCAAAACATTGCAAGGGGCAGAGAAGAAGTACTTAAAAATCGAGAAGTTTGCTTTTGCTCTTATCAACGCGTCAAGGAGGTTGAGACCCTATTTTCAAGCGTATTCCATCACGGTGCTCACGAATCAACCGCTCAGGCAGGTCCTTTCTAAGCCTGATGTTTCTGGGAGGCTAATCAAGTGGGCCATTGAGCTGAGCCAGTTTGACTTAAGCTTCGAGCCAAGAACTGCTGTACAAGCGCAGGTAGTAGCCGATTTGTTAGTTGAGCGTTTCGGTTTAGAGCCTATGGCGCATGAGAATACAGGCTTGTGGGTCCTGCATACGGATGGCTCCTCGACCTCTCAAGGGGGAGGGGCAGGAGTGACCATTAAAGATCCACAAGGAACAGAGATAGATTTTGCAATCAGGCTAGACTTCCAGGTCACAAACAATGAGGCGGAGTACGAGGCTCTTATCCAAGGATTGAAAATTACTTTTCAAAACGGAGCCTCCAGGATCACAGCCTACGTAGATTCACAACTGATTGCAAGCCAGATTGAAGGAACTTATGAGGCTCGAGAAGCCACCATGAGGCAGTACTTAGGAAAGATGAAGGAAGTTATTCGGAGATTCAAAGAATTCAACTTGTTACAGGTCCCACGTGCAGAGAACGAGCGAGCCGATGCTCTATCCAAATTTGCCTCCGCGTTGGAGAGCACCTGTGAGCGGTCAGTCACATTTCTCAGGATTTAAGAGCCTTTGATTAAGGAAAAAAGCATGACACAAGGGGTACTTATGATTGATCCTGATGAGCCTTGCTGGCTCGATGACATTGTTAAGTTTCTCAGAGATGGAACCTGTCCAACTGACAGAGTAGCGGCCCGGAAGGTCAGAAATAAGGCCCCTCGTTTTTCTCTGGACAACGAGGGCAGACTTTTCAAAAAGTCATTCCAGGGCCCACCAATGAGATGTTTGAGGCCCTCCCAAGCCAAAGAGACCCTTGAGCATGTACACGGAGGGAGTTGTGGGAATCACTCAGGAGGGCGCATCCTTGCCAAGAAAATACTAAGGAGTGGATTTTACTGGCCTACTGTTCTGCAGGATTCCCTCGAATTCTCCAAAAGGTGCTCCAAATGTCAATTCCATTCGAACGTCCTTCAGTTGCCAGCAGCCCAGATGGTCCCCATAGACGTCTCGTGGCCTTTTGACCAGTGGGGTATAGATATTGTGGGTCCACTGCCAATGGCGATCAGACAAAAGAAATTTGTCATCTTAGCCGTTGATTATTTTACAAAGTGGGCCGAGGTTGAAGCAGTCGCGAAAATCACCTTCAGGGTGGTGAGGGATTTTATATGGAAGAACATCATCTGCAGATATGGCATTCCGAGGATGCTTATATCGGACAATGGGTCACAGTTTATCACGGCGGATACTAGGGAATGGTGCTCCGAGTTGGGTATTGAACAGCGCTTCACTTCCGTGGGCCACCCGCAAGCCAACGGGCAAGCAGAAGTCACCAACAGGATTATTCTCCAACATCTGAAAACCATGCTGGAGGGTAAGAAAAGTGAATGGGCTGAAGAACTACAAGGGGCTATGTGGGCTTATCGCACGACCCCACGAACCGCAACAGGCCAAACACCGTTTGCCCTCGTTTAGGGGTCGGAAGCGATGATACCTGCGGAAATCGTACATGAATCCACCAGGGTAGCCTACTTCGAGCCCCAGGACAACGGGGCTAGCGGGAGCCTTGAATTGGATTTACTAGAAGAGAAACGAGAGAATGCATGGGTAAAAATGCATAGATATAAAGCGGCTGTGGCGCGACAATATAACAAGCGTGTTAAGGAGAGAACCTTCCAGCTAGGAGGCCTGGTCCTGAAGAAGGTGGAGGTATCCAAGCATGTGGGAAAATTGGACCCCAACTGGGAAGGTCCATTCAAAATCATGCGAGTCAGAGCTAACAACACTTACGCCCTGGAGACACTGTAAGGCAAGCGCTTGCCTCGTCCTTGGAATGCGTGTAACCTCCGGCAGTTCTATGTTTAAGTTCTCTAAAATAATGATGTAACAATCCCACTAATGGGCTCTGTGTACTACTTCAAATCTCAAGTAAGCTATGATACATTCTCTTGAATATTTCTATACTTCTGTTTTTAAATTGTGCTAATGGATAAGACCCACGTCCCTCGTTACTTCGAGTGTGGTTGACAATCAATTTCAATACACCCGACATTAATGCACATGGGTTACGCTCGGCAGCGCTTTACTCCGCATGATGAATTAAAGAAGAACGCGCTCGAGGAGAATCCTAGTAGGCCTTGGTTGTTTGATACAACGCCTCACGCTCGAAAAGGGGATTCCTCATGCCGTAGATACAAGAACTCAAGGCCCCAAATACGTTCAGGAAAGTCCTAGTAGGCATGGTCAACAGCCAACGCTCGAGAATGGGACTCTTGAAAATAAAAAATCCTAGCAGGCCTGAGACAACACTCAGCGCTCGAGACGGGATCCTTCAAAATGAGAAAAGAAGACCACGAGCGGCACCTTTGGATTGTAGTCCTCTCATGCGTCCACGGAATGGCACAAATTCATTACACATGAATTTGCATAAGTCCCAGTTATGAGGGTTTCCTCAAGGGGAAACACCTACGCCCGATTATGGGACTTGGCCAATCTTAGGCCCCCTGACCCAATTGCATCCTTGTAAACCGCCATCTCGCCTGGGGGCGGGCGATTCGCACGCTCATGCTTGGCTGGGATTCTCCATGTATACCGCTCGTCCCAATATATCGGGGCCATAACAGTCTTTATCTCTCCCAGAGTGATGGTGCTGGGAGTCTCGTCAGGGGTATGCTCGGGCGCCTGCATACCCGAGCCTTTACCCTCGTCTGTGCTTTTGGATTTCTAGGTTTTCTTGGATTTTTTGGTCTTCCTCTTCTTTGGGGGCGCCTCCGAGGGCCCAGTCTCCTCATTCCCCCCTGGCGTCGGAGCCGGCATCGCCACGGTCACGGTATAGCGATGGGGATGAGTGGTCTTCTCTGTCACCGGAAAAACTTCCCCTTGCCTCATCGCCTCCAACGTTAAATCCATCTCCTCAAAAAGAGGCTCTACACCCCCTGGATTTCTCTCTCCCATAGCAGAAACTGCCACCTCCAACTCCTCATCCCTGGGACTAGCCGTCTCATCAGTTTCCCAGACAAATGCTTCTATGCGATTTCCAGACATGATTTGGGAAATGTTCTAAAGGATTGGGAAGAACTGCGGAACGCAGAAATTCTGGGATTGAAAGGAATTCTGGGAAGGAGATCCTAATCTGTTCTAAGGTTAGTAAGTTAGTAGTTTTTGTCGGATGATTACCTTAGATTTTCTGAAAAAAAAAATGGAAGAAGGTTGAGAATGCCTGGAAATCTGCCCTGCAAGAGTTCTCACAAATATATGCTCTGAAAGTTTGTTCGCGTAAAGAACAAAATGATTCTTGAATCCCTTAGTTATAAGGAAGGAATGTGGTACGTCTCTGACAAGTAATTCAAAAAGGCAATCATTTCCCGCCTAGGAAACCGTACACTTTGTCAAACCGTCACACGATTTCCCAGATTCACGCGCCCCACACGCATCAGCATTTAATACGGAATACTTTGAGCGGTCGCTTGAGAAGACTGCATTTAATGCATGGTCAGAACGCAGTATTGCTCAACACGCAAAGTCGCTTCAACGAGCGTCACCCTCGAAAGAAAGTGTTATGTTGAATTCTACAGCCCTTATTTTAAGGACTACAGAATTGGGAGGCAAAATGATAGGGTCAAAATACGAGCGACCCACGTATGACGCTCGGCCAACGATTGGACACGTGGTATTCTGGAAAAGGAACACGTGGTCCCTTGTGATAGGGACCAGTTCTCAAACAAGCGTCCCTTTATTCGAGCGTTACAACCCCTGAGGAACACGTGTCGTCTCTGACATGCAACCCGTGATTTCCACTGCCGCTCATTACACGAGTGCACTTCACACTACAATGAGGCCCAAGCCTATCCAAGGAAGCACCCTACGAGCGTTATACTCTCTCTGAGGAGCCTCTGCATTCCCTTGGGAAACAGGACTTGGAGCCAGCCTCCATTCAGCATTGCTAACCATCTCAGGCCCATGGTTGACAAGAGCGTGCTATTAGCCCTCGCTACCAACCCCCCAAACGGCTCTCTGACACCTCGTATACAGCCGTGCACCTGCCACTGTTGCCAGCACTCTCTTTCACCATCTTTTGCAGAAGATGCCTCCTAGGTTTCTTCTGCTTGCACCACGTGTTAGGGCAACATTCGTGCAGGACCACAGAGGGTAAATGACGAAAGGGTCCTTGACCCTCAACTATAAATAAGCTGGATCATCTCCTTCACTGTAAGCAAGCTTCCATACTTGAGCTCTGCAAATTATATTCATATCTTTCAGTTCTTCAACTGACTTGAGCGTCGGAGAGCCAAACTGGGCATCACCCCCAGTCCCCCAATTTGGCCTTCTGACTGCCTGTTCTTTGTGTTTGTCCCAGCAGATAGATCCCATCCCGTTTCCGGTGAACATTCATCAGTTTCCCCACCTCAATCAAATAGAAAGTGATCGGAGTTTGACACTTTACGCTCATACCCCATCAAATACAATATACAATATTTTATATTTATATATTATATTATATGTGTATAATGTATTTCTATTATTTAAAAATATTATTAATAAATAAAAATATACATCGATATTATTTATATATTTTTATTAAAAAATATATTATTTATATATATATACACAATTACTTATACATATATATACTAAATAAATATATACATAATACAATATACAATATTTTATATTTACATATTATATTATATGTGTATAATGTATTTCTATTATTTAAAAATATTATTAATAAATAAAAATATGCATCGATATTATTTATATATTTTCATTAAAAAATATATTATTTATTACTTATACATATATATACTAAATAAATATATACATCATACAATATATAATATTTTACATTTATATATTATATTATATGTATATATATATATATATATTATATTTATTATAATATTATATTATATTATATGCTAATTTTCATAACTGAGGGTTTTTTCTGCAAATTGAAACTAACACAGGGGGTTAGGTGCAGTTAACTAATATATATATATCCTTAAGGGCATAAGTGACATTTCACTCCCAAAAACCCTTCCACACACGCAGTCAACGCGCGTGAAGGCCACACAACGCGCTCAGGGTTTTTTTTGCAAACTTTTAGAAAACACAGGGTTTTTTTGATGATATTCCATATGTCGGGGTTTTTTCTACTCTTTTCGCCTAACACAGGGTAGTTTCCTGCATTTTTCTCTTAAAAATTTTGATATACTGCTAAATAAGGACACAAAAATGATATAGATGGGAATCCGCACGTTTCAAGTCATTCAAAATCTTGATGACATAAGCCATGTAAGTGTTAAGCAAGAATTAGTTCCTTAGACCAAATTTATCTTAAACACATCTTATTAAGAATAATTTACTTTTGACAAACTTGACACAAAATACACAATTATTGAGGACATATGAACCCCAGAATTAAATGTATGTGAAATTCATAATACCAATTATCTTGTGTCTTGTGCAATGTTTATCCATAAAATAATCTGCCTCTGCTCTGCAATAGACAACCATTAAAAACAAAAAAGAGATTCAATTTCATTAAAAATCTCTAAAAGCTCCAAAAAAGTAGAAAGTAAAATTATCCGACAAAATCAATCCCATATTCCACAATAATTACCACTTCATTTTCAGTACCTTATTCATTAGCCCTTGCTTGACTTATCCATCTCGGTTTCACGGTAGAAGTCCTATAATAAAAATAAACAATCATAATTTCATTTTGGTCATTCAGTGCTCATGTAAAGAGCCACCATTAAACTTCCAACATCATCGAATCAAAATTTTCAAATCTCTTGAATATTCAACGCAATTAAGTTAGGGATTAGATGAAATGAAAGCGGGAAGATGCCAGCAGGAGGCTACTATAGGTACCTTAACCTTCAAGTACAGCAGCGAGAACGGGCACGAAATTGTCAGAAAAATATCGTTGATCCAGAATTCAGAAGAAGAATTACCGGGATTATACGAAGGAAGCGAGAGTTAGACCTTTTGACACACCAATTAGATACAACATACTCCGGTAAATGGCGTTTAATCATTACAACTTACAACTGTCTTAACTGGAGAAAGATTTCTCTCTTGTGCTAAATTTCAATGGAAACATCCCGCGGTTTTACAATAGTTCGCCAAATTTTCCTAGCTTTATCGATTATACGAAAACTTGACAATACCCAGGCCAGCCCCAATCGCTCACCTTTTCATACTTTTAACCCGCCCAAACCTTGGTATACCCGAAACCCGATTAGCATCGAGTGGCTCGGAGGCCAATTCGCGAACCATATATTTTTTTAATAAAAAATTATATATATATATATATATATACTTATATATTATATATTATATATTATATATTATATTTATATATATATTTTTATATATGCCGTGTATGGTCATTTGTTAGAAAAGCCCATTTCAAAAAAAAAAAAAACCCTACCCCCCTTCTTCTCTCAGCGGTCACGCAGCTACCCCTCTCCAACTCCACCGCCGAAAGCCGCCGCCGCTGAACGCCATCGGACCCACCACGCCTCGGCAGTCCGCACGCCACCCTTTCACTCACGCAGCACCCCTTGCAATCTCCGATCTCGGCACGCCTCCTTGCGCAGCGCCGCCACCTCCGCGCGCCACCACTATACAGCGCCACCACCTCCACACAGCTCCATCACCTCCACGCAGCGGCACCACTTTAGTTAGGTTTTCTGATTTCTTCGCAATTTTATCTGATTTTTCTCAGAACTAGAGTTTTTTATTTCATCTTTTGAGATAATGAGATTTTATTAATTTGCCAAAGTGTAATCCGTTCAATGTCTGAACCTCCACGCAGCGCCACCACCTTGGTTGGATTTGTCGATTTCTTCTCAATTTTCTCTAAATATTCTTAGATCTAGAGTTTTTTATTTTATTTTTTGGGATAATGGGATATTATTGATTTATTGTTTATTGTTTACTGTTAAACGTCTCTAATTCTAAGCATACAACAACCGGAATCTGTAATCTGGAATGGAATGGAAATGAATGTAAAACTGTTGTTTTTTCTTGGCTTTTGGTAAAAAAAGAAAGAACAGAAAAAAGTCATCACGTCAACACTGCTCACATTTAGATAACATTACTAAATTATCAGATATTTTGGTTTTGTGCTTCTCTTATGTATTTTGGGTCTCAGAAAGAGTTGTTCATATGTAATTAGTCATTGCATATTGGTGGATCAGATTGAACTTTTTCCAGATTTGGTAGCCATTCGTTCCTGGTAACTATTTGTTTGTCACGTCGTTGCGTTACACATAAATATTGAAGAGAGTAATGGATCCTACTGATTCTGAAATTGTATTATATGGCTCTAATTCTAATCAGTGTGGCACCATATAACATACATGTGTGAATAAAAAGTTCATTTACAGTAGAAAAGTTGAAAAGAGAACCTAAACTGCTGATATGATGCAGGAAATGGGGCTGTGGACACTGCTAGAGGGGTGCCTGCTTCTTGCAAATGCATTGGCCATACTAAATGAAGATCGATTCCTTGGCCCGAGAGGCTGGAGCTTCCAGGAGTACTCTGGGGTTAAGAGAAACTCATTCAAGGGACAGATTCTTGGGCTTATATATGCAACCCAATACTTAAGGGTTCCTCTTATACTTCTTAACTTGCTGTGCATCGTTGTGAAACTGGTGTCTGGGTGATCCTTCTTTGGTGACTATTCAAGGGCTTGTTTTTATTGGTAATTAGGTCTAGTTTTATCATCAACCATACCAATATGATTGACTTCATTCTTGTTTTCTGGTACTTGCATGATAGTTACTTACTCGATCCATGTTGTTTTCCTAATTCCATTCTCTGTTCGCTTTCTTTTTACTCAAAATTAACATGATATGCATATGGTATATTATGTTCGATATTACTGTGTTTTGTTACATATTTTTATGCAATGCCATTGAAGGAGACATTGTTGTTGGTTTATATCAGATACGTTGAAGAGGATATTGAATTCTTCAAGGTACTTTCAAGAATCTGTTCCTCTAGAGGCTGTGGTGGTATGTTCAAATCAAGATGTTTATTCTTGTAAGTTTCTTTGAGAATTTGTTCTAGGCTGTTGATCGTATGTCTCTTTTCTACAACTTCCTTAGAGCTACTGTACTTTGTAGTGCATTGACTGGTTTGATACTGTTTAAATTATTTACTGTCGTTGTCACTTTTTGTGAAGTTATTCCTCCTTTTTGCTGTCGTATATCTGATCTGAGTATACGAATCTTCGATTTCGTTGACAACTGAAATCAACAGTTTATGAGATCATCATTGTTTTATATTTTGGTTTTTACAAATTAAATGATTTCGGTAGCAGAATCCGTTTTGTTCAAAGTTTCGAGAAGAAGTGTATTATGATCGGAACCCAAATCACTTAAACATTGTAAATGGAGGTGCTTGGCACGTATATGATAATTTGTAGCAAATTTGCACAATTCCCTTTTCTCCACAAAAATTGCACCTGAACGGATAATTACATTTACAATCCAAGAGCAAAATGCAGTTTCAGTCATTATCATTTTCCCATGTTTTTCAAAAGTGGTTTTTTGGGTCCCGTAGTATTTATTTTTTTTGTCAATTTGAGGATTTTCGTCAAATAATTGGCAGAAGTTACTCTTCATCCGTTAAATTTTTTTTTTTTGGGGTCCATATCCATTAATTTCATATATTATATATTTATTGTATATAATATATGTATTATATTTTATATAATATGTAATACTTGTATATATTATATAATTTAATTTATAATATGCATTTTGTTATACGTATTTTAATATATATATGTGTATTGTGTATTATATATTATGTACACTTGTATTAATAATATATAATATATAATATATATAATAAAATATGTGTAATACATATATATAATATATGCATTTAGGTGTATTATATATATGTGTGTATTATAAAATATAATATTTAAATAAAATATAGATATTTGATTTCACATGGCAGCTCTACTAAATTAGATCCAAATATATTACAAGTACAACTTCCAAAGTAGTGAGGTAACCACTCTCCCCGCAGCCATGTTGCTGCATTTCTCAAGTTCATCTCGAGATGTTTAAGAGATTTTAAGCACCAAACGCATTCCGCCAGCGGAACATGCTCATGCGCATTATGAATGACCATGTCCTTGAGATTAGAAAGGCTTTTCAGCTTAAGCTACTTTAACCGAATTAATGGATAGTTTAATTTTAATATGACATTCGACTTTCTAAGTTTTACTATAAAATATCACTGTAATTGATTGAGAAGTCATAAGTCGTAAATAGTCTCAATTTTCTTTTTTTTTTTAAACATACACACCCTAAGTGATCAGATGGATTCGAATCCGGGACATTGCCTTCGAAAAAGAACCCTCAGACCACTTGGTCAACCCTTGTTGGCTTAAATAGCCTCAATTTAATTCTACTTTCATCAATTCTATATCAAAATATCTATTGCTAGGTTCATAAATATTGTTTATTTGCCAAATTGAAAAATGAAGTTTCTTTCCAATATTTTTGACACCTTTATAAATTAATTACAAAATAACGAAACACGTGTCAATAGACAAATACATTTTATTATACCATAGTTTTCGCAAAATTACAATAAAACTCAATCATGTTTCATCTATTAACAAAATCTTCCTAAAAATCATTATTCATTTAAGTTTGTAGGATTTATTGGGAAAAAAGTTTTGCCAGTTCGATTGCTCTTTTCTGAATGCGTAGGTCTTGCACCTTTAGATTCTCCATTTCAACTATGTGTTTTATTTTTTATTTTGCTCACTAACACATGTTAAATGTATTAATTGAGGGTAGAAATTATAGGAGAAAATCTTTTAATTTTTCCATGTTATAATTGTTTCTTTCTTTTAATTTCAATAGTCTATCAATACACATACGAAATAATGTATGTATGTAAATGTAATAGGAGATAAAATAAAAAAATAAAAAAAGAGATTCTAACCCAACTCATATACCAATAAATTACGTGAGACAGACGATAAATATTTTATTGGAGTAATGAAACCTTATTACATATATATAACAAATTGATATATATATATATAACGCACTGAAATTTGAAAAGCCTTTATTAGTATGCTCATGCGCATGTCGTGTTCATAATGCACATTCTTAGTATGCTCATGCGCATGTCGTGTTCTCATCGAGTTCCAGCATGAGGGAAGTGAGATTATCGAGCTTAGAGAGTGAAGATAGAGTTGAATGACTGCATTTAAGTGGCTGCAATTCGTTATGTGGAACTTCGTGAGGGATGGGAATGGTGGCAATCTCAATGAAGAGCATTCATGGATGAATAGCTATTGAAGATTTGGAAAAATTTCTCCCTTTTCCTCCTTTAACAACCCTTTTAGAATGGTAGAGACTGCAAATGAAGCTCGCTCTTCCAGTGACGGAAATATATATTGTAACTCATAGTTACGTGTATTTTAATATATACGCATATTATAAGTTATATATTCTACACATGTATTAACAATATATATTGTTACATTTTATATATTATATTATATATATACACTTATATTATATTCTAAAATATACACACGTATATTTGCATTATATATAAGGGGCCGTCTTAGTTAACTCCCTAGAGGTTCCCCAAATTTTAGTTTACTCCCTTGTTTGAAAATTCTCCTCACTTACTCCCCAATCCACTTTGCTAATTTTGGTCTACTCCCCAAGCACCTAAAATGACGTTCTTACCCTCCATTTATCATCTTCAACCAACAAACCCATCTTTCACAATTATTGTCTGAAAGTAAGAGGAGAAATACGTTCCCCAACTCGCCGGCGCAACTCTGCTGTCGGTACCCCAAATCGCCGGCGACGGTCTTGTATTTCGGAAAGCTCCCATCTTTTTCTCTCTTTTTCTTCCAATTACATTGCACCATTACCGGCGTACTCCATTTCGCGCACGAGACGGGAAAGTCGGTGTTGAAGTAAATCGGCTCCTGAAACTCTCGCCGACGTACTCCAGGTCTGGGTCTTCACTCCCGTTATCTGTAATTTCAGGCATTTCGTTAATTTTTACCATTTCGTAGCTCAAGTTTGTTGTTTAATTTTTTGAGCAAGGTTTCGGATTTAGCGATGGCTAGCTCACACAAAAAGGGTGATTGTAGCACACCTGTGCGTCTCCAGGGTGGTGTTCGATATAATCATGAAATGCATGTTTTCTCAATTAAGGGTGATTTCGATTTGATGAAATTAAAGACCTTTGTTGCAAGTTATTGGCCTGGGATAAATTTGAGCCAATTAAGATTGTCATACACTGCTCCTCATGCAAAAGATCATGAAGTTAGGTTATTGAATGATGAGGATGTTGATAATATGATTGAACTTCATAGAACGTTCAATTTGATATACGCGGACCTTAGGACGACTGATAGGGATGATATTGAGCACATGGGATTGACTAGCTTCAGGTAATTGAATAATGAATTCTCGTCCTTCATATTCTGTTGCAACTTTATTCTATTTTAATGTTTTCTTTGTCAACCTTGTTAGGCACGGAGCGGGGGATGCGGCAATGACACTAACTAATCAATTTGATGCTATGCAATCAAATTCCCTGAATTCATAGAATATGTGCATAAATGGGATAGGACAAGTGTTCAAAGATGCGGCTGATTTTCGGGTAAAAGTGAAAAATTACTTATTGCTATACATCGGTCATTCAAGAACATGTACTTATAAGCAGTGGCAGGTATTTAGAATTGCATGTAAGCATGCTTGTGCTTGTATTGAGGACAAGGGACTGTCATTGTACGACTTCTGTGACGAAGCTTAATCTGTTGCTATGTATAGAGAAGCGTGCAGGTTGTCAATCTACCCTATACCAACAGGTGATGAGATGGTTGTGATGGAAAATGAGATGGACCAATTTGTTTTTCCACCTGATGTTAGAGTTCAACCAGGACACAGAAAACAAAAGAGAATACCATCTCAAGTTGTCACAAGAGATTTTACATGTTCACGGTGCAAGCAAAAGGGCCATAATCACGTAGCTGCACACGACCCCTTGAATCCTAAATTCACATGTCTTGCAAAATGTGTCAGTTTGTGTACTTTATGATTAATCTATGTAATTTAGTTTGCTGGACTATAATGGTGTTTGTGCTGACTGGTGTTTGTTGGAATGAAATGGTTTTTTCGTACGTGATACTTTTCATGATTTTATACAACATATGGGTAATTAGATACATCATTTGGTCCTTATTATACCACATATTGCTAAATATATACTACATGAACAAAGTTATGCAATTCCAGCTCATGGGGGTGATAAAAGCATACCTGATACTTTTCATGATTTTATACGACATATGGACAATTAGATACATCATTTGGTCATTTCTATACCACATATTGCTAAATATGTACCTGATACTTTTCATGATTTTATACGACATATGGGCAATTAGATACACCATTTGGTCCTTATTATACCAAATATTGCTAAATATATACCTGTTATTTTTCATGATTTTATACGACATATGGGTAACTAAATACGTCATTGTTACTCCCGCATACTACATTTCGACGATTTTATACTACCTCAAGAAAGTTGCTAAATTGCAACAAAGGATACGTATAAATACTGAATTAATACAAATGATATGCTGTGTGATACTATAATACGTTATATTAAGTGATCAATATTCTAAATAAGATTGATTAATTGAAGATTTTGTGGCATTATACAATATGATACATACTAAAGGAACATATATGTTGTGTGACAATGTACCAATTGATACACAAATGTTATTATGTGTTCTTATACTACGAAAAATGTTATTATGTTATCTTATTCTACAAAAAATAATCAATAATAGGTTCAATATGTTGTGTCATTCCAACTCATGGGGGTGATAAAAGCGT
The DNA here is from genome assembly GCA_037501455.1 of Lantana camara. NCBI lineage: Eukaryota > Viridiplantae > Streptophyta > Magnoliopsida > Lamiales > Verbenaceae > Lantana > Lantana camara. The sequence continues at coordinate 20,896,923 of CM074859.1, forward strand.
ACTTCATACTTTTCATAATTTTATATGACATATGGACAATTAGATACGTTGTTATTACTTTATTATACTACATTTCACCAGTTTTATACTACATGAAGTATGTTGTGTCATTCCAACTCGTGGGGGTGCTAAAAGCATACCTGATACTTTTCATGATTTTATACGACATATGGGCAATTAGATACATCATATGTCCATTTAAATACCACATATTGCTAAATTTATACTTGATCCTTTTCATGAATTTATATGACATATGGGCAATTAGATACGTCATTGTTACTCCCACATACCACATTTCGCCAATTTTATACTACCTCAAGAAATTTGTGTCATTGCAACAAAGGATACGTATAAATACCGAATTAGTACAAATGATATGCTGTGTGATAGTATAATATGTTATTAAGTGATCAATATTCTAAATGAGATTGATTAATTGAAGATTTTGGGACATTATACCAAATGATACATACTAAAGGAACATATATGTTGTGTGACAATGTACCAATTGATACACAAATGTTATTATGTGATCTTATACTATAAAAAATGTTATTATGTCATCTTATTCTACAAAAAATAATCAATAATAGGCTCAATATGTTGTGTCATTCCAACTCATGGGGGTGATAAAAGCGTATTTCATAATTTTCATAATTTTATACGACATATGGGCAATTAGATACATCATATGTCCATTTAAATACCACATATTGCTAAATTTATACCTGATGCTTTTCATGAATTTATACGACATATGGGCAATTAGATACATCATTTGACCATTTCTATACCACATATTGCTAAATATGTACCTGATACTTTTCATAATTTTATACGATATATGGGCAATTAGATACATCATATGTCCATTTAAATACCACATATTGCTAAATTTATACCTGATGCTTTTCATGAATTTATACGACATATGGGTAATTAGATACATCATTTGGCCATTTCTATACCACATATTGCTAAATATGTACCTGATACTTTTCATAATTTTATACAATATATGGGCAATTAGATACATCATATGTCCATTTAAATACCACATATTGCTAAATTTATACCTGATGTTTTTCATGAATTTATACGACATATGGACAATTAGATACATCATTTGGTCATTTCTATACCACATATTGCTAAATATGTACCTGATACTTTTCATAATTTTATACGACATATCGGCAATTAGATACATCATATGTCCATTTAAATACCACATATTGCTAAATTTATACCTGATGTTTTTCATGAATTTATACGATATATGGGTAATTAGATACGTCATATGGCCATTTAAATACCACATATTTGCAACTAATACGAAGTTAAGATAAATTCATACATCATAATATCCATAATTTGAACTAATAACACTTACATATCTCTAAGCAACATACAACAAAATGTTCAAGGGCACACCCTAAAAACTTACAGCCCATCACCACAACATACCAAAAAAAAAAAAAAAATAGAAAGTATCCAACAACAACCCAAATGTTTCCTAGACAAATCAACCCATCATCTTTCCTGCAGTCAATATCTTAGCAGTCAAATGAGCCCGGTAGTACGGCATCTTCACATTCATCGATTCACTCCAAAAGGTAGGATCATCCCTAGCAAAATATTCGGCAAAAAGGCAGAAAAAGGCACCGCAACCAAGGCTACCGGCACCTTGCGAGGGACACACTGTACCTTCAACGTTGTCACTAGGGATCTCATACTTAAATGAGTTACCTCAATCCTCTCAAAGCCATCCAGTACTTCTTTGCCTCTTTCAAGGTTGCTGAACAAATTGGTTTCTTGTGATTGTCATCTAAAAAATCGAGGAAATGCCCTCAACGAGGTAGGACAACTATACGTAGGGTATTAATTTCAAATAACCCACAAATAAACAAGTGTATTTCGGTTCAAGGAACCTGAAAAGAAGTCAGGGCATTTCAATTCATTCAACTAAAGGACAATTCCGTGTACAAAATTGGTATAATAAGGTACCTAAAAACTGAAATATCGTATTCAAGCATAATATGGGGAAGAAAAGCTAGGACTTTTAGATTCAAACAACATACACACAAATTTGAGCATTTCGGTTCAATCAACTCCCAACTAAAGGAGGACATTCAGATTCCATCAACACCCAACCATTTTCGTGTACAAAAATTACCTAATACCGTATCTAATACGAGATATTTCGTATTGGAGCCAAGCTGGGGAAAAAGGCAAATTTTTTTTTGGGGAAAATACCTTTAGTTTTCGTGGTCGTCGTCCTCCTCCTCGGCGTTTGAAACCCCTGAACGTCGATTTCAGACCTCAGCGGTGGAAACCCTAGTGCGAAAGACTTCGGTCGGTAGCGAAACTCCTTGAACGGCTGAAATCTCTGACCTCCATAACTGAAACGCACTTCTTCGCCACCACCGTCGATTTTTGACTCAAAAATCACTTCTTCACGTTGTCGGATTTTTGCTCAGAATCACCACCCACCGTCGGCCGTTTTCTTTTTTGATTCCACATTAATGAGGTTGATGGGTTTTGGAGGAAAAGTCATAGTTTTCAAAGGGCATGTTGGTAAACTCACCCAAATTAGGGAGTGAAGTAAAATTAGCAAAGTGGATTGGGGAGTTAGTAAGGAGCGAATTTCAAGGGGGGAGTGAACTAAAATTTGGCATGGCATGTGGGGAGTTATTCCATATTTCCCGTATATATAATATATATACGTGTATTTTATGTTATATATAATATATGTATTATAATAATATATGTATATTATATTTTATAATAATATAAATATAATACACGTAAATACATATATTATATATATGTATTACACATATTTTATTATATATAATATATATTATATATTATATATAATATATAATATATAACAAAATATATATTACCAATACAAGTGTACATAATATATAATATATAATACGCATATATATTAAAATACATATAACAAAATGCATATTATAAATTAAAATATATAACATATACGTGTATTATATATTATATAAAATATAATAAATATATTATATATAATAAATATATAATATATGAAATTAATGGATATGAACCAAAAAAATAATAATAATAATAACGGATGAACAGTGACTTCCGTCAATTATTTGACGGAAGTCCTCAAATTGACAAAAAAAAAATTACTATGGGACCAAACTAAACACTTTTGAAAAACATGGGACCAAAAGTAATAATGACCCATTAGTATAGGACAAAAAATGCATTTCGCTCTACAATCCAAACAATACAAGCTTTTCTAGAGAATAGATAAATTACAAAAACTTTCTTCTCAAAGAATTTAGAGCAAAATGCATTTTTGGTCCCATACTAATAGGTCATTATTACTTTTGGTCCCATGTTTTTCAAATGTGGTTTTTTTTGGTCAATTTGAGGACTTGCGTCAAATAATTGACAGAAGTCACTGTTCATCCGTTAAATTTAAATCACTGTTCATCCATCGACAGAAGTCACTGTTCATCATTTTGATGGATGAACAGTGATTTCCGTCAATTATTTGACGGAAGTCCTTAAATTGATAAAAAAAAATTACTATGGGACCAAAAAATTAACTTTTGAAAAATATGGGACCAAAAGTGATAATGTCCTATTACTGTGGGACCAAAAATGCATTTTGCTCAAGAATTTATATTAATCGTGATGTATCACTATTTAAATTCAAATCAATGACTATAGTAAGTATTAACATGTTTTGGACCAAACCTTAGGTACTCTTGGGATATTTTTGTAATTTTATAAAGTTTAGAAAAAATTTGTATATTTAAGTTTGAACATCAGAGACTGACAGATAATTATATGATTATATCCTTACACAAGCAAGAAACACCACGGAAACGTTACACCGGTATAGTAAATATGTTGCTCAAGAACATTAACTGACAATATTCGAGTTTGATACATATACAAAGAGCAATAAGCTCGAATAACATAAAAGGACCCGAGACAAACACCGAGTATCATCTTCAAAAATAGAAGATACTCAGAAAAACAAAAAACAACCAAAAACCAATCACATTACAACTTTTGGGGCGAAAATAGAAGCATCCTTGCATCTTTGGATGCCTCAATGGAAAATTACAATTTGCAGAAGGCATTTGAATTACATATCGGCAAAAACGTGATATGTCTTGGAGTCGACAACAATCAGTTTCACTGCAGCAATTGCGGCTGCAAGAGCCAAGATACTGAAGAAGGCAACATTGAACCAATGCCAGCCCTTCTGAAGTGAACTAAGCTTGGTTTTCTTCGCCACAAGATACATGTGGTTTGCAAGGATAAAGGTGAGGGGGAATGTGCTCAGAGCTCCCGTTAGACTCATGAAATCTCCCAAGAATGGCAGCAATGCAGACACAAATGTGGGGACTGCTAGATAACCTCCTCTCACTAATATTCTGAAAGATATGTTCTTTGGAGCTAGAGCGCTTCCGTGTACTCCATACTTGGTATCCAAATACTCGTACATCGGACTTGCGAATATCTGAAAACAAAAGTATGATGAGTCTGATAAATATGTTTCTCGATAGGGATAATTACACAAGCATACCCTGATGTTCGACCTCATAACACAAACTTCCCTTAAGGTTTGAGAAATTACAAAAACTTCCCCTAATATGTAGTCATGAATTTAAAATCAAATATCAATCAGTAAATATTAAGGGAAAAATAGGGTATTTATAAAAATGCATACCCTGATGTTCGACCTCATTACACAAACTTCCCTTAAGGTTTGAGAAATTACAAAAACTTCCCCTAATATGTAGTCATGAATTTAAAATCAAATATCAATCAGTAAATATTAAGGGGAAAATAGGGTATTTATAAAAATTTAGAGAAGGTGCCATCAAAATTCGTAGATCGAGATAAAACAATAAATTATTTGATGGGGGTTCATAATTTCTCAAAGCTCAGGGGAGGTTTGTGTAATTTTTCCAAACCTAGGATATGTCATGTAATTATCCCGTTATAATATTTTATAAGGCTCAAGAACAGGGATGGTGATTTACATGCAAAGCAATGATAGTCTGCAAGAAAGCTGAAATGTTAGCCACAACTTTCAGCCAAACGGGGCCATGAACGCTGTTGAGCAAGTAGGTTGATGTAGTGGAACCATAAGCCCAATATCCAGCAAAAATAACCAAATACATTGGGACAACTCCGATTGTGAACTGAAAATACAGAGCTTTCATCATGTTCTTTACTACTGGTTTTCTCACTGTTGCCTGCACACAAGATAGGATCAGGAATAAATAATCCTCGGCTTTAAAATTAATTTTCACAAGGAATTTGAATTTGAAATGATTTATAATTTCGAACCCACCTGTATTTCTGGAAGCATTCCGGTATTGAAGGAGAAAACAAGATTTGCCGATGCTCTGATAGTGGTGAAAATCCTACTTGTCTGATCTCCCGGAATGGTGTAATCTCTGGGAGGAGCTCTGATCCCTATGAAAATGCAGAAATTCAACATAAAATGAAATATTGCAGAAGCATAACGGAATTTTATATATTCATTTTAAGATAAATATCATCTTTGATAGCCAGAGTAGATCCTACAATGATGTATATCAGACTAAATACTGTTGAAAATCCAAGCCAAATGCCCAAAGCCGACAAGTGTGGTATGGAAATGGCAAAAATAGCACATGCAACTCCAGATATAATCATAAAGTATGGAAGCTTCATTTCATGATCTTCTCTAAAAAGAACATAGACAGCCTGCATATGGTTTGCCAATACAAGTCAGCTGACGCCTTCGACATTTTGCTCGATTCAGCTGAAGATACGTAAAGTACATTACCTTAAGAGCACTTCCAGCTAATATGATAAATCCAACATTAATCATGAACAGATTCACATACTGCAGAGTCCATGTAGGCCGCGTTTACTTTATCAAATAGGATATTGGCAGCCATGTTTTAATAGGTTAGAGTAGTTAGACTATTAGTTAATTACCCTTGTTTACTTTTTTGTGGACTGTTGGCACTTTATTAGATTTGGTGTTTACTTTGCGTGCTAGTAAATGGGGGTTTATGGGTCAAATACTATTTTACCCCTGTTATTAATATGTTTGCCCTTTTCTCATTTGCCCCAAAATTGAAAGAAGAATTTCTGCCCTTTCATGGCCGTCTGAGGGTTTGTTCTCTGGGATCTCTCTGTACCTTGCCGATCGGCCGTCTCCGATTGCCACTAACAAGTACCCATTTTTCCCAAGTATTTTGAAGTGTGAGCTATTTGGTTTGGGTTTTGCTGAAATGGTTCGACAATATAGGGTTCCTGTCACTGTAACAATGGGTTAATGGAGTTCCGCTGCGCTGGGAGAAATTCGAAGTTTCCAGGCCGTTATTACTACATCTGCCCTCGCAATACCAAACACCGATTATGGTTTATCTGGGCTGATATGATCTGGGAGGATCAATACCGCGAGGTAAGGCAATACATTCACACCGACAATGAGGTCTTCAATGGCAATTCAAGATTTGATGGCGAGTCCTCTCGCACCCAAAGGAATCATGTGGCAACAGAGCGCGAACCCACCGAAATAGGTGAATGTAGTCAGGTTTTGCTGTCAACTTCTGGTAATGAATTCACAATCCTTAATGATCTGACAACGAATCCGCGTGTTCTGTTAGGCTGTTGTGTGATAGTTACCTGTGTGATTCTGTTGTGCTTTACGGTGTTGGTCGTTGCTTTCCTTTCTTGTTGCTAAAATAAACAGGTTCTTGTTAGCTCCCGTTATTGTCAGGTTCTATTCAAGCGTATATGATGTATTGTTGCAATAGCGTATGTATTATAATTAATTGTAGAGGTGAATTTGCTCTGGTGAGGTTATAGCATCAGAGCTCTTTTGTACCAATGGAAATTTCAGAAAGATTCTTGTAGGGGTAAAGAAAAAAAGTATCTTCGCTATACAGCTGTCTGCACTATTGTAAGTTAGATGTGATGTTGAATTTTGTTTAGTAACAATTATTAGAATGAAATTGCCTTTGCACTTGATATTTCCATTATAAATAGAGGGTTACCCCAAGAACCATGTCACATTTGACATCCCTCCCTACTGATTCTACATACAGCCATTGTTCATGGCCTCTTCTGATATTGTCCAAAGAGCGTCTTTGTTTAGATAAGATAAGATTTTTTATAAAAAGAGTTGGGATGCATCAAAGGAGAACATCCTTGTCCAACACCTACTAACAACCGCACGCAATGCTGGTGTTATTACTCGTACGAACGAAGGGGTGACTGTTCAAAATTTGTTGGAAGTTCTAAATCGTGAGCTTCAACTTACTGAAAGTAAGGAATACTATGTAAAGAAGATCCGAATGCTTAGGTTAAGGTATTGCACATTCAACTTCTTGCTATCATTCTCCGGTAGTCACTACGATGACACCTTAAACAAAATCCATTTGGAAGAATATTACTGGGCAGACATAGCAAAGGTAACCTCATAACCTTATTATTATTTTTTTTTCTAGTAAAATGTAATAGAACTGAAAACGCGAAATGTTTGGTTCGTAGGATAATCCGAAGTACCTGGTGTACTATCACGAGGGGGAGCGACACTACACAGCCCTGACTGAAATATTCGGTGAAGAGATCAACTGTGGACCATTGACGTAGTATTTGTATTGTCTTGGTGTGAGTCTGTGGCGCTGTTGTAATAAAGTAGTAGTGTTTGTTGCAATAAAGTAGTGGTCTGTGGTGCTGTTGTAATGGAACTCATTTATCTATGTCCTTTTAGGTTTGAGGTCTGTGTCCGATTTCGGTGTCTGTATTATGCCATGTTTTCGTATCAATAAATTTTGTTTTGACGGTATCACTCAAAGGTATCATGTGTAAGTTATATGTAATTGTTCTTTCATAAGGAATGCACAACACATACCAATGAATAACATTGCACCATAAATTTCATTAATAACATTGCATACATGAAATACAGGTAAATATTGCCACAGAACCAGTTATTTAATCAGTGTTGTTACCATCTTCGTGATCGTTGCAGTCATGGTCATCATCGCCACACTCCGAATCTGTTTGGGCAAAGTAAGTCGGGTCTTGATCGTGTTCCGGTGGTTCCCCATGAAGCAGGTGAAATTTCAGTCTCTTGAACAAAATGTGAAGTTCTTTGTAGTTATGAAATCCATGCTTCATGAATTTTTTCTCCACTGCATGCTCGTTAGCCCAGAACTCATTCTGTAATATACACAGCAAATTGATGTCTCGTAATAGGGCTGTAAATTTAAATGACATTATTTGATTGTTTTTATGTCAACTTACCAAAATTTTCCTCTGCTCATAATACGCCTCACCCACGGTGAACTTGTTTGTGTCTGGGTTGTAAAAGACGTCCGTTTTTGCCACAAAAGTCTCATATCTCAGATATCGTTCCCTCAATACGGCAACGATATCTCTGATATCATAGCATGTATACAATTTTTCGAATTTTTGACTCATATCCTCAACTACTTTGGTGATTGCTCTCAACGCAGTTGATATAGTGCTCACACCGTACACCTGAGCGTGCTCCACCAACATTTTTAATGCCACGTTAGCTTCGCAATTGAAGCATGGATACTTACGAGGCTCAAATGACAGTGGATCTTTCAGCGTATTTATTCTTGGCATGTTTTTAGAGTAATATTGGTGTAGTATAATTGGAAGTATTGACACTATGTTATTTTGTAAGATATTATATACAAGTTGTAAGATAAGTAAGCGTGCTGAACTTTTTTACCTTTGCTATAGGCGCGTATTCATGAAGGCTGGTTAGTGTAAGAGATTCTTCTGTGAGCTGCAGATAAAGGAAAGCCAAACAGGAAACATCCGACATGGGGTAAGAAAATCTGGTTTGCTAGATTTAGTTTGAAATCAATTTCCGCAACCCGTGAATGTACTACAATTAGGGGTGGCAAAATGGGTTGAACCCAATGGGTCCAACCCATTATAGGTGGGTTGGGTTGGGTTGGTTTTGATGAAATTTAAATTGGGTTGGTTTGGGTTGGGTCAATGATGGGTTAGGAAAGTAATGGGTTCTTCATGGGTTATGGTGGGTTGATATTGAGTTTGAGTTGGGTCTTTAATGGTTTAAGATTAATTATCCAATTTTAATGTTTTATTACTATTTTACCCTCCCCATAAATTAAATATTATATTTTTATTCATAAATTTTTTAAACATAATTACACATTTTTTACACATACTAACACATATTTACACACACTAACACAATTTTACACATATTTTCACACAATAACATATTTTTTACACACATTTACACACTAACATAATTTTACACGTATTTTCACACACGAACACGATTTTTAACTCATTTGCCAAATTTTCAACCTGCTCTATTTATTTTAGACTCGTTTGACCCATTTTGGATCAATTTCACCCATTTTTCAACCCGTTCAATCTATTTTGGACTCGTTTGACCCGTTTTTTACCATTTTAACCCGTTTTTCGACTTATTCGACCAATTTTGGACTCGTTTGACCAATTTTGGACCCGTTTCATCCATTTATCGACCTATTAGACCTGTTTTGGACTTATTTGGCCCATTTTGAGCTCGTTTCACCTGTTTTTCAACTTGTTCAACCTATTTTGGACTCGTTTGACCCATTTCAGACCATTTTTACCGGTTTTTCGCCCTATTCGACCAATTTTGGACTCGTTTGATCAGTTTTGGACCTCTTTCACTCGTTTTTCAACCTATTCGATCTATTTTGGACTCGTTTGGCCCATTTTAGACCTATTTCACCCATTTTTTTGTGTGTTTGAATTATTTTAGACCCATTTGATCCGTTTTTTGACTTATTCAACCCATTTTGGGCTTGCTTCACCTATTTTTCAATATGTTTGATTTATTTTGAGCCTGTTTCACCCGTTTTTCGACTTGTTCAACCTATTTTGGACTCGTTTGACCCATTTCAGACCATTTTTACCGGTTTTTCGCCCTATTCGACCAATTTTGGACTCGTTTGATCAGTTTTGGAACTCTTTCACTCGTTTTTCAACCTATTCGATCTATTTTGGACTCGTTTGGCCCATTTTAGACCTATTTCACCCATTTTTTTTGTGTGTTTGAATTATTTTAGACCCATTTGATCCGTTTTTTGACTTATTCAACCCATTTTGGGCTTGCTTCACCTATTTTTCAATATGTTTGATTTATTTTGAGCCTGTTTCACCCGTTTTTCGACTTGTTCAACCTATTTTGGACTCGTTTGACCCATTTCAGACCATTTTTACCGGTTTTTCGCCCTATTCAACCAATTTTGGACTCGTTTGATCAGTTTTGGACCTCTTTCACTCTTTTTTCAACCTATTCGATCTATTTTGGACTCGTTTGGCCCATTTTAGACCTATTTCACCGATTTTTTATGTGTTTGATTATTTTAGACCCATTTGATCCATTTTTTGAATTGTTCAACCAATTTGGACTTGTTTCAACCTATTTTTAGCATGTTTACTCTAACGTATCATATATATCCAAATTTGGTGAATATGATCTACAATGGGCCAAATAGATCCAAAATAAGTAAAATGGATCCAAATGGATAAAATGGATCCAAATGGGTAAAATGTATCCAACTGGGCTAAATGGATCCAAATGGGTAAAATGGATCCAAATGGGTAAAATGTGGGTTAAATGGATCCAACTGGGTAAAATGTGGATAAAATGGATCCAAAGTGGGTAAAATGGATCAAAGTGGGTAAAATGGATCCAAAATGGGTAAAATGGATCCAAATGGGTAAAATAGATCCAAGTGGGTAAAATAGATCCAAAATGGGTAAAATGGATCCAAATTGGTAAAATGGATCCAACTGGGTAAAATAGATCCAAAATGGGTTAAATGATCCAAATGGGTAAAATGTGGGTTAAATGGATCTAAGTGGGTAAAATGGATCCAACTGGGTAAAATGGATCCAAATGGGTAAAATAGATCCAAAATGGGTAAAATAGATCCAAATGGGTAAAATGGATCCAACTGGGTAAAATAGATCCAAAATGGGTAAAATAGATCCAAATGGGTAAAATGAATCCAACTGGGTAAAATAGATCAAAAATGAGTTAAATGGATCCAAATGGGTAAAATGGATCCAAATGGGTAAAATGTGGGTTAAATGGATCCAAATGGGTAAAATGGATCCAAATGGGTAAAATAGATCCAAATGGGTAAAATGGATCCAAGTGGGTAAAATAGATCCAACTGAGCTAAATGGATCCAAATGGGTAAAATGGATCCAAGTGGGTAAAATGGATCCAAATTGGTAAAATGTGGGTTAAATGGATTCAAATGGATAAAATATAGGTAAAATGGATCCAAAATGGATCGAAATGGGTAAAATTGATCCAAGTGGGTAAAATGGATTCAAAATGGGTAAAATTGATACAAATGGGTAAAATAAATACAAATTGGTAAAATTGAATCGAAATGGGTAAAATGATTCCAAATTGGTAAAATTTGGGTAAAATGGATCCAAATGGGTAAAATGGATCCAAGTGGATAAAATGAATCCAAATGGGTAAAATGGACGCAAAATGAGTAAAATGGATAGAAATGGGTAAAATGGATCTAAATGGATAAAATGGATCCAAAATGGGTAAAGTAGATCCAAAACGGGTGAAAAGGGCCCAAAACGAGTCGAACGATTCCAAAATAGGACAAATAGGTCAAAAAACAAGTTAAAAGAGAGTCCAAAATAGGTCAAGAGGTCAAAAACGGGCCTAAAACAAGTAAAACAAATCGAAAATAGGTCTAACAGGTTGAAAAACGGGTGAGATGGGCTTCAAACGGTTCAAAACGAGTCTAAATAGATTTAACAGGTTCAAAAAAGGGTTAAAATAGCCCAAAATGGGCCAAACGAGTCAAAAATAGAATGAACATATCAAAAAACGGGCGAAATAGGTTAAAAACGAGTCAAATTAGTCCAAAATAGGTCAAATAGGTCGAAATACGGGTTGAAATGGCAAAAGGCAAAAAATGGGTCAAACGAGTCTTAAATAAGACAAACAAGTCGAAAAACGAGTGAAACGATCCCGAAATGGGTCAAATGATTCCAAAATAGGTCGAATAGGTCGAAAAACGGGTGAAAGGGGCCCAAAACGAGTTGAACGAGTCAAAAATAGGTCGAACAGGTTGAAAATTGGGTGAAATGGGTCCAAAATGGGTCAAACGAGTCCAAAATAGGTCGAACAGGTTGAAAATTGGGTGAAATGGGTCCAAAACGGATCAAATGATTACTAAAAAGGTCGAATAGGTCGAAAAACGGGTGAAAAAGGCCCAAAACGAGTCGAACGAGTCAGAAATAGGTCGAACAGATTGAAGTCAAACGAGTCCAAAATAGGTCGAACATGTCGAAAAACGGGTGAAACAGACCAAAAATGGGTTAAACGAGTCTAAAATAAAACGAACATGTCGAAAAACGAAAAAACGGACTCAAAATAGACCAAATGGGTTGAAAATATATTAATTGGGTCAAATAAATCCAAAATAAGTTAAATATATTAGTGAAGGGTATATTGGACATTTAAGTACTTGAATTGAATTGGAACTCATTAATAACCCATTATTGAACCCACTAGCAAACCATTAAAACCCACCACAACCCATCAAAAACCCATTAAGAACCCAACCCATTAAGAACCCATTAGTATAGAACCCATTTTTGACCCAAACCATTTAGACCCAACCCATATAAACCCAACCCAAACCCAGCCCAACCCACCCATTTGCCACCCCTAACTACAATGTTACTTTATGCCCTCAAATTTTTGAAGGCTTTATGATTTCAAAGATTCAACAGTTACATGATTTGCATGAAAGATTGAGAAGATCTATATTTCAGCAACTTTTATTTCAGTTGGTAGTATGAAATATAATTACATAGAAGAATATAGGCTGAGAATATTGTCATGTGTGTTCACTTCATGTCCACTTGAAAAAAAAGGCAAAGTATAGCCACAGTGGAGATTCCCAAGTCACAGTAATATTCCTGACATACAAAATTGCACTTGATTTTACATGGAAATCTGATATATATATAGAAGTTGCAGTTGTCGTTGTAATTCAAATAACATCATACTATAACAGGAGTGATGGTGGGAAGATAACGTTATCCATGTGCAAATTGCATATGAATCTTGGTTGCATACCAACTATGGGACCATGTTGGCAATACGGTTGTTGAGAGTTCAGTCGAAGCTCGATATGCATGCGCGGTAATTGCACGCAAGATCTCTAAGCTAGGCCCGAGCCAAGCCCATCTATGGCTTGTAGGCTCGCAAGCGGAACCCAAGCCAATAATTTGAAGGGTGAGCCCGAGCCCGAATCTGTCAAAAAGACCCAGGCTCGGCTCGGCTCGCCTTGTTTACCTCCCTAATTATTAGTTACAAGTTAAAACCATGATTAAATTTTGCTAAACTATCGCCTATCAACACAAATATTTGATATTTCTATCCGTGTTTGGTATATAAATTAGAAATATCCGGAGATAAGTGAAGAAATGGTTAACAATCTTGTGCAATATTTTCTCAAGACAGGTGGAAAAATTGTTAACCATCTTTGTTGTTTACTATATTCTAGGTAAGTACCCAGTGGGTCATTCCTATAAAAATATGTCATGTCTCTAGTCTCATTAGTATTTACTTTTCTATTCTTTTTAATTCTTAATTGTTTTTCACTAAAAATGGAGTAATTAATTAAGATCTAACTAAAATTAAACCATAATTTAAAAAACATTAAATTCTAAAAGTCAGGTTAGATGAGAGGCTTCGTCTTCCATAACTCTATCTTCAGCCATAGAACTGTAAAAGATCTTTTTTTAAAATTAAACAAAAAACTTTTCTTCTTTCTAATTTTAGCTTTTATTTATATTAAATAACATGACTAAATATATATTGCACCAAATTTAACGTGAAAACATCACACGTTTATTATTACTCAAGAATACTAATTATGGTTTTGCCAAACTTTTTTCTTTTTCTCACTTAAGCCAAACACCACAGATTTACTTAAGAATATTTTGGCTTCTCATTTTTTTGCTAAAAAATACGTGAGATAGTTGCTGCTTCATTTTTAATTTTTATTTTAATATTTTTTTAATTTTTAATTTTATTTTAACATTTTATTTTTTCAATTCACTACTTCAACATTAGGAAAAAATAGATTAAATTTTATCCTCCCAATTATAAAATAAGATGTAAAAATATTTAAAAAAACAAACTAAACATTTAGAGCTTCTTTACTTTTCTAGTTGGCTAACCATTGTCGATAGGTTGTTTAGAACTTTTTTTTGGATTATATAAACCTGTGCACTTTTTACTTTGATTGGAAAGCATTACCTTTAAATATACTAGATTTTTAGACTTTTTACATTGATGGTTTTTAAACAATATTAAAAGTATACATGTTTAAAAAAATATACATTTATAATTTTGTCCCTGCATTGGGAACTGAACACAAAGGGTTAAAATGATTCTTATGTCAATCATTTGAAAAGTAAGGACAATATGGTCAATTCGTCCTTTCCAATTCAACTGGCTTATTTAGCCATTGTTTTTTTAGTGGGTATATAACACATCATTTCCCATTGTTAACCTGGGGCTCCAGGTTTATCCCCAATTAATTAACTTATGAGGTAAAAGGCTGGCAAACCCTGAAGCATAACCAAACCACTATTTTCCACTGAAGTAAATGAGCTCTTACACTAGAAAAAAGTTTTTTTGTTTAAGCTAAAAAAAAAAAATTTATATTACAGTTCTATTATTGTTAAAGCAAAAGATAAAGTTATATTATTTCCGAGGCCGGTCTACCCTACTAACATTAGGAAAAACATGCCAGTAGCACCAGTGCTTGCTTGCTATGAGGTAACTCGCCCCAGCCCTTTTCTAATTAGTATTAAAGGGTGATCCTGAACCTACTACTATTGAATAATCCTGATAGTCCAACTACAGAAAAGGTTATTCCCCCAAAGATTGTTCCTTCGTTGACTAGAACGAGAAGTACCAGATGGGGGAGACCCGCTACTTCAACGTAATATACTACCTCACTAAGATGGCTGTCAGCAGAGCGCCTGTTACGACCACAACCAAAGATACATAAGGAAAAAATAATAATATATGATTACTGATTAGAATAAGACTTACCTTGATGAAAAATGATCCTGAGGGAAAAAATCATATATGGAGGAGAAAAACTATCCACGTCAGCATACACGTGGATGACCCTAATGGTTGTGAATTATATATATATATATATATATATATATATATATATATATATATATATGAAGAGAGAGAGAGAGAGAGAGAGAGATTAGAATACACGATTTATTATATCGTGATTTACTTTTACTTAATTATTTTTAGATAAGAATGGTTAGTTACTTTTAGATAAGGTCTTTAGTTATTTATTGTAGTTTTTTACTCCGTATATATATACACATTGTTGTAATGTGCTTTGGATATATTCAATACATAAATTCAAATTTCTCATTATGTAATTTCTCTCTTCTTCAATCTTAATATGGTATTAGTTGTTTTAAAATGCTTCCGCACACAATTCTCTTTCTTTTCTTGGGTTTCATAGTGACTTCTCCCCGTAAAAAATTTCATGGCGACTCTTCTTTTCTTGGATTGCATAGCCACTTCTCCAAAAAGTCACAAATTCCATAGCTTGACTCCTCCACATGCTAATTTCAGAGCCGTTGCAGATAATCCACATCTTAATCAGGCGAGCCCATGTTTTCTCCATCCAAATCCTTCTCTAATTTCTCTCAGGGTCTTTCTAATTTCTTACTGATTTCTGAAGGTCATTCCGTTAAAATCTCTCTTTTTTAATGATTTCTGAGTTATTCTCCATCGTACTCGATGATTTCCTCATTATTCTCGATGATTTCTTTCTTTTCTCCTTTGTGTTATATGGTTCTTACTCTCAAAATTTCTTCACTCTTCTTATCTTTTGAATATGTTTGATAATTGACATGATTCATTTGGATATTTGGGACCATTTGGATATGATTTCTTTCTTTTCTCCTTTATGTTATATGGTTCTTACTCTCAAAATTTCTTCACTCTTCTTGTCTTTTGATTATGTTTGATAATTGATATGATTCATTTGGATATTTGGGACCATTTTCTACCTCTTCAATTCAAGGTTATAAATATTTCCTCACACTTGTTGTGCTATGTCACCTTTTACTTTTTTTTTTTCTCATGATTTTATCACGCCATACTCTCACTCTACTCCGTCCAATGACGTTCTTCAAAATTTGCTCCTATATCTCATTCTTTTTCGAATCAAATTCTTCTATTCAAAAATCAAATTCTTCTGGTTAAAAATTAAATTCCTCCCTTCAAAATGTACACTTCAAAATCAAGTTCTTCTCATTTGCTCTTTCAAATAAAAAAGGAGTTCTTCAAATTTGCTTTTCTCTTAGTTAAATTCTTTTCTCTTTCAAATCAATCAAGAACTCTCTTTCAAATCACATCAAGTTCTTCAAATCTTCCCCTATCTTAATTTCGATCCTATTCCCTCTCAATTCTAATTCTCTCTATTTGTTCTGTGACAATCTATTCTCAATTCTATCTTCCATGAACGTGCAAAACATGGCTGGAGTCATCTATCCCAAGACAATTCTTTCTCAGCACGGATTAGAATACATGATTTAATATATCATGATTTACTTTTACTTAATTATTTTTAGATAAAAATGATTAGTTACTTTTAGATAAGGTCTTCTAGTTATTTGTTATAGTTTTTCACTCCTTATATATATATATACATTGTTGTAATGTACTTTGGATAACATGGTTCTAGGGAGAGAAAACTTTCTACCTCTTTCTAGCGAGGAATTCGACCACATGAGAAGAAGCACGAAAAAATTTAAAACTGGGGGAGAAGGAGGCAGCACTTCAAAGGATGCAAACTCAGAGAACATTGAGAATACGTCGCCTTTGAGAGATCAACGAAGCTCATACCTAGAATCGCTGACGGGAATCAAATCGAATGAACTCAAATTCGAGGAGTCAATGATGCAGGATCTTGATAAGATTCATGTCATAGAACCAACGCATGACTACCCTTACCTCCGCGTTGTAATCGACAACGAGTATAGGGATCGTATCCAATCTGTCTGGAAAGATGCGCTAATTCTGAGAATATTGGGGAGAAACGTTAATGTCAACATGTTGGCTACAAGGATTGATAGACTCTGGAACCTTGGGGGGGGGGGAGGGGGGAATACAATCTGATAGATCTGGGACACCGGTGTTACCTGTTGAGATTGGTTGATAAGGACAAAGCTTCGTATATACTGACGGAGGGACC
The DNA here is from genome assembly GCA_037501455.1 of Lantana camara. Classification (NCBI taxonomy): domain Eukaryota; kingdom Viridiplantae; phylum Streptophyta; class Magnoliopsida; order Lamiales; family Verbenaceae; genus Lantana; species Lantana camara. The sequence continues at coordinate 20,914,304 of CM074859.1, forward strand.
ATGGGTGACATCTGGCCATTATCTAGTGGTACGAAAATGGATGCCGAGGTTCGAAGAATCAAAGGACAGAATAACCACGACCATTTTGGTGCGCATACCGAAATTATTCCTAGAATCCTATAGGGAGGAGATGATTTACGAAGTAGCCTCAGCCGTTGGGGTGCCTATAAAAATTGACATGAACACCTATGACGGAGCTAAAGGGAAATACGCTCGTGCTTGTGTCCAGATTGATTTGGAGAAACCACTGGGAAGTGTTGTTGAAGTTGATGGCATATTATGGCCAATTGCCTACGAAAACCTCCCGGCCATTTGCTTCCAATGTGGACGGATTGGTTATAGAATTGGCAGCTGCCAGGAGAAGAATACGATGGAAGCTGTACAATCTGATGTACCGATGGTTGAGCCTAACGCTGCCGTTCCTCCTGAGCTACCGAAAGTGTCGGAATATGGAAGTTGGATGATTACGAAATGGGGCAGAGGAGGGCGCACCAGTGGTGGTGCCGGAAGGGTGTCAGCTACGGTGGAGCCACCATCTTCGGCGGGGAATAGATTTGGTGTATTTTCCAATATGAAAACGGATACGATAAATCAGGAAACGGTTAGAAAAGAGGTGAAAAATCATGGAAATCCCGTAATCGTGGAGGAAATCAGGAAAACTAATATGAGTCCTAATGCAGCTTCTTTCAAGCGGGTCGACTACAATGGTAAGTCTAAAGGAACCAAAAGAGCTAACAATAATGGGCCCAACATCACTCAAAAGTCCCAAGCCCAATCGACGCTTGCACCACAGCCCAAGGTGGCCCGACCCCCGTTAGTACCAATCAAACACACCATAACAAAGGGATTGTTGCTGCTGAGGTCATACAACTCAAGCTATGATGGAAAATATTCGAGAGAACCCATCCTTTGTTGGAGAGAGCCACAATTTCGAGACGGCTTTGGATAATTTAGGGGGGATGGCAGTAGAAGAAGGGTACGTAGAGATGCATGAAAATGATATGACCATGGAGTTTGGACATGAATCTCCAATTCCACCGGGCCAAACGAGAGTTGTAACCTATAATGCACGGACAAGACACGACACGGATACGACAACACGGATTTTTTCTTGAATTTTTCAGGTGAGGAGTGTCCGACACTGTGTCCGACACGACACGACACGGAAAAATGATATTTTTAAGAGTGCCCTCTGGAACCGGACCCGGGAGCTGCTATGTCGAGAGCCTTGTTGGATGGAACTCACAATATAAATATGTGGGTTGACACGGAGGGTTTCTCTCCGGCTACGGGTTATGACCAGGTGAAGGAAGGGTGATGAAATCACCGTTGTTGTGACTAGCCAATTACTTGTTTTAAGATGAGAGTTTTAACATGGAATTGTCAAGGGGCTGGAAGCAGGGAATTTCGATTAAATTTTCAGGAACTGATTAAGGATTGCAAGCCGGAGATGGTTTTTCTTCTCGAAACTAAAGTCTCTGCATAGCCTGCAACTGATATCTCGATCGGACTAGGTTTTCCGAATGTATGTAGGGCCCCAACGGTTGGAAGGGAAGGAGGTATTTGGTTTCTCTGGGATGCGGGGAAAACTCATGTGGAAATACTAGCGGTGAATTCTCAAGCCATTCACACGCGCATTAGAAATCATAACAACTCTAGCTGGATTTGTTCGGGAATCCATGCTAGTCCACAACGGCGAAAAAGGGAAGAACTTTGGACTCACTTGGAGGAGTTCAGCCGCGATCAACATCGCCCGTGGTTGCTGATGGGTGATTTTAACGATATTTCCAACCCTAGTGAGAAGTGGGGGGGGCAAAACAGCAAGCTGGAGTAGATGTATGAAGTTCAATGAATGTGTAGCAAATTGTGATCTTATGGACTTAGGGTTTAAAGGGCCCAAATTCACTTGGTCGGGTGTTGTAAATGAAGGCTAACGAGTGCGGGAACGTTTAGAAAGAGCTTTGGGGAATGTAGCATGGCGTACGCAGTTTCCGGAAGGTACCCTCTCAGTCCTTCCGAAAACTTATTCTGATCATAACCCTATCATAATGCATTGTCTTGGAATTACCCCATCCCCAAGCAATAAACCATTTCGCTTTGAAATGGCGTGGAATACTGATCCGAGTTACAGAAATCTTATTGAACAAATCTGGAGTGCTGAAACTGATATTCGCAAGGCGTTGGAGAGTGCTCCGAAAAAATTGAAGGAGTGGAATCATAATCAGTTTGGTGATGTTTTTCGACGAAAGAGATTGTTTCGAGCCCGTATTGCTGGAATACAGAAAATTAATCACAGCCATCTATACGCACACCTGCGAGAATTAGAAAGGGAATTGGTTTGGGAATATAATCAGGTGCTTCATCAGGAGGAATTAATTTGGTTCCAAAAGTTACGAATTCAATGGCTTCAACATGGAGATGGGAACACTTGTTTCTTTCATATCACCACATTCTGCCGTCGAAGAAATAACAAAATTACTGCACTTAAAGTGGATGGTGAGTGGGTCAGTGATGACAGAACCTTGAGAAAACCTGTTTGGGGGTTCTTTAATACAATCTTCTCTAACAGAGACAACGCTGATGCCTCTGAACTCCCTAAAAGCCCTCTACAGCGCACTCTTCTAGAAGCTGGAGTGAGGCTAATTGGGAAGCATCCAACTAAGGAGGAGTTATATGGTGTGACTCGAAGTATGAACCCAAATAAGGCGCCGAGACCTGATGGATTTCAAACCTTCTTTTATCAGAACTATTGGGAAATTGTGGGGGATTTGGTTTTGGATCTCATGGCTGATTGCTTCTCTAACTGTAGAGTGTATGAGGATATGGGTCGTGCCTACATATGCCTCATTCCAAAAACTCCGGAGCCTAGTGTTGTGAGTGAGTTACGCCCAATAGCTCTTTGCAATATCATTTTGAAGATTCTCACCAAGACTATTGTATTGCGGCTGAAATCGTTCATAAGTCAAATCACTGGCCCGTATCAGAGCTCCTTTATTCCTGGTCGAAGTACGCATGATAATATATTTATTTTACAAAAACTCTTACACTCTATCAAACATACCAAGGATCAGTGAGGGGGGATGGTGTTGAAGCTTGATTTGGAAAAAGCTTACGACAAAGTAGATTGGCGTTTTTTAGAGTAGACCTTGGATTTCTTTGGCCTGCCAAGAAATATTATTGATCTCATTATGAACTACGTCCGGAGCGTCAAACCTAAGATTTTATGGAATGAAGAACCAACGGATGAAATTACACCGAATTGCGGGCTTCGTCAGAGGGATCCGTTATCGTCGTACTTATTTATTCTGTGTATGGAGCGTCTATCGTATCTGATTGAGGAGGCGACAAATAATGGTGGTTGGAAACCTGTTCCTATTAGTCGTGGAGGTAGCAGATTATCGCATATCATGTTCGCTGATGATATTATTTTAGCAGCGAAGGCAACTCTAGAAAATGCACACATTATTAGGTTTGTGCTTGAAAGCCTTTGTAGGGCGTCTGGGCTGCGTATAAACCAATCCAAGTCTAAGGTCTTGTTTGCTCCTTGTATTACAATGGAGGTGCGCAATGGGATTGAGGGGATATTAGGAATAAAGAGTACGGAGAATCTTGGCAAATATTTGGGTGTTCGGATGAACTTTGGGAGAAACTCTAGAGAGTTATTCGATCATATAGTGGAATGGGTGCAGAAAAAACTCACGAGTTGGAAGGCGAAAACACTTAACCTAGCTGGGAGGGCCACACTTATTCAATCGGTAACTTCGGCGATCCCGACGTATCACATACATACTAATTGGTTGTCGAGCCACATTTGCAATCGGCTGGATAAGCTTAACCGAAATTTCCTTTGGTCGACGGATACGTCCATTCGAAAGACGTATCTGGTCGGATGGAATAAAATAATAAAGAGCAAGAAACATGGAGGTCTGGGGCTAAGGGAGGCGAGAAAGACGAATGTGGCAATGCTTGCGAAAGCTGGATGGAAAGTGTTGCGTGGTATAGAGAACACTTGGTGTAATGTTTTTAAAATGAAGTATTTGAAAGGTGAAAGCATTATGAATCACACACCACAACCTACGGCTTCAAGAGCTTGGAAAGGTGTGGTGAGAAGCATTAAGATGATGAAGCCAAATTTCGTATGGTGGGTCGGGAATGGTTGTAATATTTCGATATGGCGGGACAAGTGGCTGCATGAGGGGAAGCTGATGAACATGGATCAGATTGATATACATCCAGATGATATAGAGCTACGGGTTGGGGATATCATTGATGAAGAGGGCCGGTGGTGCTTGTTACGATTGAAATCCACACTTCCTGAGTCGGTTAAGGATGGTATTTTAAATACACCGTTACCACTGGATAGGGAAGCACAAGATGTTATTATTTGGGATAGAAGTCCCAATGGAAAATTCACTTGCAAGTCAGCTTACATCTCATTATTCTCAGAAGATTGGGTATCAATGTCGTCATGGAACTGGATATGGCGCCTTAAATGCCCCCATAAAATTAAATTCTTCTTGTGGTTATATAAACACGATAGTCTGATGACGAATGGGCTAAGATATGATAGAAACATGACAGCAAATGCCGAATGCCCGCGGTGCAATGGAGTGTGTGAGGATACCCAACATGTGCTTCAGTACTGTACTCATTCTTATAGAGTTTGGGAAGCAATTGTGGTTGCTACGGACTCGGAAATCATTCATAACCTTGTTACAAAAGCCGATGTTTCTGATCATCCTTTAAAACATTTGATTATGGATTGCAGAAAACTCCTAAACATGCCTTGGGAGGTGAGGTTTAAGCATATTTGCCGTACGGGAAACGAAGCTGCTGACTTCATGGCAAAGTGTGGACATAGTTTGAAAGAAAATCTCAAAGTCTGGGACGAACCTCCAGAAGGCTTGGAGACCATCATAGCTGATGGTTAGAGTCAGAGAGTTGCTAGTTCTTTTTCTCGTCTGGTGCACCAAAAAAAATATATATAAATTCAGATTTCTCATTATGTAATTTCTCTCTCCTCCAATCTTAATACTTTGAAAATACGTAAAACCCGTTATCTTATTTATGATCATAATAATTAAGTGCAGTCATGTGACAAAGATGTAGACTTTCTACTATAATTATAGTTGGGGAAAAATGCAAAATCAGGATACCAACTATCCCGAACTAGCGTTTTCGGGACAGTAAATTTTCCGATGACAAAAATATTCATTATCTCTAAAAATCTGTCATTTTCGGGACAATGCTCGTCGGATTTTGCTGACTGTGTAAAATTTGCTGACGTGGAAAAAAAATGCCACATTGGCAATGACAAGTGAGAGGACTCCTAGAAATTGCACCAAGTAAATAAAACACGCTTCCTTTATCCGAAATGCGTTTTCTGTTGGAGGGAAAGTTTCCCACCAAAAACCACAAAAGTCAAGGTACTATGTTGGTGAAAACACTTTTCTTCTTCCTTTAAATTCAGAACTCCACCATTTTTGCCCTCATTTCAACTTGTACGAGGCTGGTAACCCACATACATCAGCTCCCTAAATGGCTTCCTCATCATTCACTTCCGACTTTCGGTTTCCGTTGCCTGACCATCACCACTGTTTTTGCGGGAAGATTTCAGTCGTGCGTACGACTTGGAAGGCGAGCAATCCCGGCAGAAGGTTCTACTGCTGCCCTGATACGGCATGTCGGTTCTTTCGGTAGGCTGATCCTGAGATGTGCGAGAGGAGTAAAATCATCATTCTGGGGTTGCTGAAGAAGATAAACAACCTGGAGGCGGAGTTCGAAGCGACCAAGAAAAAAGTTGTTAGGGTTTTCATCTTTATGCTTTGTGTTCTGGTCCTTGTTGTGGCTGTCGTTCTTGGCATGTTGAAGGTATAGGTTGTATGATGCATATTATGAAATGCAAATAAACTTAGTTTTTGTGGAAACTTAATGTTTACTTTCTTGTTAGGGTTGTTGTATCAGAAATTTAATTGGTATGATGCTACTGCTGAATTAACACATTCGCCAAATACCTAAGATGAAAGCTGTAATAATAGACATTAAATAAACAAAATACAATAAAAAAAGAAACTTATATCATGTTCTTATATACAAAATATCTGGCAAACACAAATCCAAAAATTGCAACACTTGTTTCCAGAGATGTAAACTTGAACATTAACCTAAAAGTTGTGAGCAACTTGACATTCAAAAAGAAATTGAGCATAGCTCATTGTATCAACACATACCAACACTTAAACTACAAACAGTTATCCTACTTTGGTGGACTGGACAAGCTTAGAAATTTTTTGCCTCCTTCAACAATGATGGTTTTTTCTGGCAAGGGGCCACAAACACTTGACTGGGACATGAGTTCATTTGAATCAAGCATGGTTGGGGGAACCCTAAATCTGATTCCTTGTTGTTGGTTCTTGGTTGCCTCTTACTTCCTTGTGGTCTTGTTCTGCAATGATTCTCTTATCTCCTTCACAGTTGTTAGGGGCCTCTTCCTTGCTCTGATCTGAGATTTGTTCCCCATTTGTAACTGTTCATACATGGATGGACCCTTTTTGGCAGGCTAATCATTGTACTCGTATTTTGTACCAGTCAATACCTCACTTTCCTCCATCACTTCTGAATGTGGTTGAGCTTGTGGAACAGGGGGTAAGATCACATGAGCTTTCTTATCAATGTCTTGAATTTCTTCATCATCCTTAACTTGAGTTTGTCATTGACTCTGAAATACAGAATTCAATTTGTTAGTAAGCTTTGTCAAGATTTGTTCAATCATTTGTATTTGAACAATACCTCATCAATGTCTTCAATTTCGTCAGAGACATTATCCTTAAATGCCTCATCCACCAGAGATGGGCCAGCTTGATCCTGTATCATAAGGAAAAAATAGGGTAAAAAGTCTTCAAATATATATACCAAATAATAATGGAGCAAGTATAAGTTTGACCTTCCTAGAGTTCTGAAACAATCTGTCCCTTATCTTAACTGCACTTGATGGAAAATCTGGACAGTAAAGAGTGTTGTGTCCAGAACGTTCACAATGGTGATAGTGAATTGTAGTTTGTAATCTCCTTAGCTTCTGAGTTTTACTTCCTTTCTTTTTCTTATTTTTACTGCTTCCTTCATCCTCATCCTTGCCCCTCCTCCTCAATTTCTTTGGCCTACCTGGCTTTCGACCAAAGTTGGGAGGCAATGGTGGAATACACATTGTTGTGCCCCATATTTCAGCTCCAGAGATGGGATAACTGATTCCAGAGTAAACCTCTTTGAAAGTTTCAACTCTATAGCACACATCAACTAACTCCATGGCATCCATTTTCTCATGATAAATAGCAGATAAAGCATGTGTGCAGGGAATACCAGTTAGCTGCCAACCTCTACAAGAGCAGACCCTTTCATCCAAGTTAACTGCATACTGTGCCCCATCCATGCACTGAATCTGGAAATCACATCTGGATGCTTTGATAGGTCTACATCCACCAACACTCTTGCCATTCTGGACTATTATTTCATCAATTCTTGGGCACAACAATTCTGGAATGTAATAATTTAAAATTAGTGCGAGAAATATATGGAACAAATATTCAAGTAGAAGTAACATATGATAAGAACCAATAAATGACTTGCCCATTTTTCAGATTCTTCTCTAGCTTTCTGGAGGAGTTTCATGAGATATTCCCTTATCCATTCTAGCATGGTCAAGATTGGTTTTTCCCTTGCTGGTAAGATTGAGCTGTTGAATGACTCACAAGAATTGTTCAGCAGTTGGTCACATTTAGCAGTCTCCATGAAATGGCTTTTAGACCATTGGGAAGGATGCTTGTCCATAAACCAGTCATAAGCAGCTGCATTTATGACAACACAAAGTAAGGTTAACTACATTTATGCCAGTTATCATATTCAAACAATATTAAATCACTGACCTGGATGTCTAAGTCTCATTTGCTTCATTGCAGCTCTGAATCCACCCATAGTAGTGGCATTTGCAGCCTTATACACAGCATTCTTCAAGTCTAACCCCTTATGACCTGCACTGTTTAAGTTGACTACCAAGTGTCTGACACAAAACCTCACCTCTGATGCTGGAAACACATCAGGTAAAGCATTGACCAAGCCTTTTTGCTTGTCACTAATGAAGGTGTATCCTTGCCCATTTCCTAGTTGAAGATCATTTTTCAGGACATTAAAGAACCAAATCCAATTTTCCTTGTTCTCTGTGGAGACTACTGCATAAGCTATGAGGAAAATACTATTGTTAGGGTCTACTCCAACTGCAGTTAGAAGAACTCCACCATGGGGTCCCTTAAAAAAACATCCATCTACACCTATAATGGGCCTGCAACTTTTAAACCCAATTTTCATGACCTTAAAACAAACATAAAATTTACAGAACCTCAGCTCACCCTCACTATCATCAGTTCCCAATATAACTGTTGAATCTGGATTTGTCTTTCTCAACTCATTGGCATAGTCCCATAGTTTGGTGAACTGATAATCAGGATCACCCTCAAGTTTCTCAATAGCCTTCCTCTTGGCCCTATATGCCTGTGAGACTGACACATCCACAGAGAGTTGTTCTTGTACATCTGTTCTCCAGCCCATTACATTCCTTTTGGGATCTGATTTAAACATATCCACAAATCTTGCAACAAGCCAGCTGGTTTTCACATTCTTCACATCATATCCCTCATTACATACATGATCCAGATTCATCTCTCTTAAAACATAGGTCATTTTCTCACCAGGGTATAACATTGCATTGAGTTTGAAAGGACATCTTTTGTTATTGTCACACCTAACATAACATCTAAGTGCACAACTTTTTCTGAAGCCTAATGATCTCCTTGTCCTTATAGCATATGAACTAACAGCAAGCTTGAATGTGTCTTTATCCAGAAATGTTTGGCCAACATGGAAAGTAGGATAAAATATATTAGCCATATTAAATGCAGGGTGGTGTACTGGTTGAACTACATCATCAGAAACCCTACCCATATCAAGATCATCACCCCCATTTCCTACCACATCTTCCATTTGGAAACTACTATCAGAAGACTCAGACACATTACCCTCATTTTTAGCATCGAACTCAGCATTTGAACTCACATTATCATCAAATTCATTGTTATCTACTGGTGAATCATGTTCTTGGTTAGGCACAAAATCACTATCAGCGGCAGAGATATACCCAACATCAAAGTCCAAGAAAACTACATCATCATTCAGTGGATCTTCCTCAACATTATATTCAGGTTCAATATCATTAGACACATTATCATCAAATATCAAGTCATCATCACTACCAACACTCTCATTAGACACACAGAAATCCTTATCAGATTCATAAATAGGCACATCATCAGGTAAATCATCTATAACATCTGCACTAACAGCTTCTTTAGGAACTCCAGGGTATCTCCTATTATATTCATCTATCCACTCTTTTGTTGCTTCTGCCCTAGATAAAAATTCAACACTAGATTCTCTTCTCATTCTATCATTACGAACTATTTCATCTCTGGCATCCACTTCAAGTTCATTCTTATCAGTTTCATTATCCTCAGACACATTTTCTTCACTTGCATTTGGTTCATTGTCAGTGTCTCCAGTTGCATTTAATTCATTATTCTCCATTTCATTATCTTCATCTAAGTGAACATCTTCCCCCTCTTCTGCACCTATATTACCTGACCCCCCACCAGCATCATTTGTATCTTCTGGAATCACACTGTCAAACACTAATGGATATTCTTTCCCTTTTTTCATGTATTTATGTGCATACCTCACTAGTTCAGAATCAGACAAGACTAGTTTAAAGCCCCCATGCACTGGTACATACCACCTAATTACAGACCCCTCTAATACCAAGTCTTGCACGTATTCTTGAAGTTGTTCAAGCTTTAGTTTAGCTACATCCACATAGTCAATCTTCCTAACCTTACCACCGTCGTAATCGGCCAACACTACCTTTCCACAATAACATATTGCCAAAGTCATTGAAGTTGAGTCAGGATCTGAAATTTTTTAAAAACCAAGAAGATGCTTCAACACTTCTGTTTTAATCGTTTTTTATGCTCTAAACCCTAAACAAAGACTCATGGTCCAAGAAAGGGGAGCATCGGTGGACAGGGGGACCATGAAAACATTAAATTACCCCACATCACATTTTTTAAAAACTTTTAAAAAGAGCGAAAAACCATGAACACAGCAACATGCAGAAGATTCTTCTTTTCTAGAACGAACAAACACACAACACATTCAAGTAAAAAAATTGTTAGTTCAGGACTTACGATACAACGGGGGAATGTTTAGCATCCCCTCAGACCGAATCCTCACCATGGCGCACCAACTGATCTCCGTCTTCTATGTTTCGCCCTTCAGAAAATTTGAAACCTTCAATATCTCAAGTAGAAATCAGCGACACTAATTAATTTTTCCTTCAAAATTACAGACTTCAGAGGAAAAAAAATTTGGGAAGGAAATGAACTGAATCGTCGTTTTCTTTTTTTTGGGAACTGAACCGACATGAAGCTTCCTTTGTACGCTTCAGTTTGAATATTAAAAAGTAACGTCTGGTGGGACCCATCCACGTCGACTGCCATCTGCACATAACGTGGACATTTTTTCCGACGTGGATGTGTTATCATCGTACACATCAGCAACGTGTCCACGTGTATATACACTCCGGCGGTCTACAGTGGAATCCGGCGAGCATTGTCCCGAAAATGACAGATTTTTAGAGATAATGGACATTTTTGTCACCGGAAAATTTACTGTCCCGAAAACGCTAGTTCGGGATAGTTGATATCCTGATTTTGCATTTTTCCCTTATAGTTGTGTACTCATTTATTCAAAAATGAAATATTTAAAATTAAACATTAAATTAATAAATTAACGGAACTTAATTTAAATAATTAAAGAATTCTTTTCTCTGAACAATTAGTCAATTTTAAATTCCTTTAAACACTTGGACGGCGTATATTTGAAACAAAAAATAACAGTAGTTGACTGTCAATGATAACACTAATTGTTTCTAGACATATTGGTATAAACTATCAATACACTAATCACTTTTTTGAAAATTTATCTGGAAAATATTTGTGGTGGATTAATATTAGACGCATTAATATGGAGTTTATTACACCAAAAACCCTATGACATATCTAATTAGCACTCAAAACCCAGTGATTTGAAAATTCTTAAAGCGAACCCTGTGATTGTAATAAATTAGCATTCAATTAGCATTTCAAACCCTACAGCCGTGGTTGTAGGGTTTTGAGTACTAACTTTAATACAATCACAGGATTTTCAGTGCTAATTTATATAATCACAGGGTTCTCTTTGAAAATTTTCAAATCACAGGGTTTTCAGTGCTAATTAGGTATATTATAGGGGGTGACGGTGCAAAAAAAACTCCATTAATATGAGATGCATAAGGTAAGTGGCATGAGTACTTTAATGTGTTCGAAGAAATGTTTTCGCTTTTTTCAATGAGCATATTCTATTCCATTGCATTCTCCTTTTTTTTTTTTTTTTTTTGGTCAGATTGCATTATCTTTAATAGCACTACATTTATATTTATTGAAATTCTTTACAAAGAAAAGGGTGGATTCAAATCAAAGGAGGCCACTATCTTCTCTTTATTACTATTATAACTAAAAGAATTCATTACAAACAATATATTGCAGAACTTTCACACTCTAATGGTCCCTAATATTTTCTTTTGAAATCTCTTTACTCGGGATATATTTTAATTGTGATTATTCAATCAAATCATAGTCTAGTACGTAGCAAATGGGCCATAAAAGCAATATTTCAATTTAAAGGGCGACTTTGTTAATTTAGGTTCAAGACGCAAGTTCTCTTGTACATGACACTTTTAATAATATTATCGTCTCATATTATATCAGATATCTGTGTTGGACAAATTATGTGAAAATTAAAAAAAAGTTTGTATCATCATATTCAATTATATTGTATTTATATTCTCGTGTCCGTATCCATATATTATAGCTACACATTCTCTCACCGACTTTGTCTCCTACCTTCTTCTCTATATTTGTTTATTGATTTGCTTTTTGTGTAAGAGCTTGCTAAAAATGTTTTTGTAAGGGACTACTAGATGCTAAATCACAATTTGAAGGGCTCAATTGCAATTTAAACAGTATGATTAGAGTAATCCTAATTGCAAATATCAACAACTATTTATAAACTTGACTATGTACATTGGCATTATATATATTTTGACACACATTCAAAATGGCCAGAATGATTCAAATTCGAATTATTATTCTTAAAAAAAAAAGTTATAATTAATTGGACCAACCATAGTGGAGGACTATATTAACAAGATAATATTGTATTTCTTGAATGGACAGTACTATTGCTTCTGCCTTTTAGAATTCAGTCCACAAATTTAACACTACAAGAGGATATGCCAAGAAATAAACCGTTGCCCCTATTATTTAAGACTTAATAATGCAGCAAAATCCACTATAATTGTAGGAAATTATATTTTGTTAATGGGAAATGCTTGCTTTTGTTTTATGATAATATAAAGCGTCAAAGCATAGAATCTGAGCATGTCATTATCCACTAGTAGAAGTAGTAGTGGAGGACTGGAAATTAGCTATATATCTCAATCATGAGACATGAATGAAGCAAATCAAAAGCCCAAGAAAGAAACACCCTATTTAGTATCTTATCTATGCACATGGCACGCAAACATGAAGAATTAGATTCAACAGAAAAACTTAAGTCATGTGTTTTGGAATAATTTTCACTTCATATGTTGGAAGAATGGGATTCTAGGAATAACAGATTTCGATATTGTTATTAACAAATGCTCGAAAATTTTATTGCACTCTCAGAAAAAGATATTGCCATTGTTGGGGTTCTACACATCTAGTTCTAAGTTTAGCCCAATATATTGGATAGAGTCAAGCACAAATCTCAACTTAGATGTAGCAAAGAAATCAGTTAGTTCGAAAGAGGAGTGTCGTGCAAGTAAAATAGCAGATCTGGTAAGATTGTAAGGAATGAGATAAAATAGGCCAAATTATCAATTTAGTTCCACAGGATTGGCCCCTCGCCAATTTAGTCCCATGCTTTTGGAATAATTCAATTTAGTCCCAAATCCTAAAATTCTCAACCGATATGGTCCCAAATGCTAACGGACGTTAGAAAACTAACGAGATTGACCAAGTTTTTGGATGGTAATAAACATGTGAGACTATTATTGTGGAGAAATTTTGGAAATTTCCCCACAAATCGAAGAAAATCGAAGGCGGGCTCCTAGGGGTTTTTTTAAAAGAAAGGGTAAAATATTTGGGGGAAGTATGAATGAGTAAATTGGATGGTTAGGGTTTTATTTTTTACCCTCCAAACTCTAAGTCAGCGTTGTCAAATGGTCAATTTCGTTAGTTTTCTAACGTCCATTAGCATTTGGGACCACATTGGTTGAGAATTTTAGAATTTGGGACTAAATTGAATTATTCAAAAAGCACGGGACTAAATTGACGAGGGACCAATCCTGTGGGACTAAATTGACAATTTAGCCGATAAAATATATGATTTATGATAAGAAAAGGTAGCATACATCTGTTGGTGTGTCGGGCCCGAAACAGAGTAACGATACAGCGGAATATTTCAAAAATTTCGCCATAACCTCGTTATCAAAATATTTCAAAAATATTTTAATAAAGCAGCGAAAAAAATCGGGCAGCATAACTCTAATATATACAGGCATCGATAACATAATTTTAAATCATCTAGCATATAATCACAATATGCAAATATTAATTTGGGCAGCATAACGGTATTACCGTACTGCAAAATTGGCTATCAACGGCACTTTTCCAGCACCTCGATATCTTCTCGTGAAACCGGCAGAGCTTCCCCGCAATATCCCCGATTAAGAAATTGGAGTGTGGGCTCCGGTAGTATTTCGCTAAACACTCGTGAAAATATTTTCTTTAGAAAAACCATTTTTTCTAAAACTTGAAAATCCCTATTTTCTAATAATTAAGTGGATTATATATTAATTATATAACCACCTAATTAAGTATTAATTAATCCTTAATTAAGGATTAATTAATCTAGAGAGAGAGAGTGCCGTAAGGGTTGCTTTTAGAGAGAGGAAGCAAATTGGAAATCTTGTACTATAAATGAATGAACAATGGCCTCTATTTATAGCCAAAATCAAGGACTCATTCGCCAATTTCATAAATTCAACGTAAGGCCCAAGTTTGTCACATTTTGGGGTGTACTCCAAGCTTTCAAAGGGGCAAAAACGTAATTTTCCGAGCTCAACCGTGCATCCCAAGTTCAGACGACGAATCCGAGGACGCCACGACGGAGATCAGCTCGCCACGAGTCCAACGCCGCGTGGCACACGCCGAGATGACGTGGCATGCGCCGCCACGTGGCCCGAAGCTGGCTGTGTGCTGGCATGTGTCTCACACGCGCCTCCACAGCTGGCCGCCACGTGTCCGGTCCGGTCCGGTCCGACCGAACCGGTTCAGCTCCCAGACCGATTCAGGAATGAACCGCCGGTTCAGCCTCTGGGAGACGTGGCACTCTCTGGTTCTGACACGTGTCAGGGTCGGTTTTAACCGAACCCGATTCTACCCTGAACCGTATCCGACCCGGACCCTTCCGGGTCTGATCTGAACCGTTCACTCGCGCGACTTGGCGCGATCTCATCCGCCCACGTGTCTCGCCATGTGGCGCCCAATCAGCGTCACCCTGCGCTGACCCGCTGACGTGGCGTGACACCTCAGCTGTTACGTCAGCATTCCGCCACGTCAGCATTTTTTTTTTTTTTTTTTGAAAAATTTTATTTTCTCCAAAATAAAATTTCGGGCATTTCCAACTCTTTGGAATTTAATTTATTTTCTCAAAATAAATTCCTTGGCTATTTTCAAACTCTTTGAAATTTTATTTCTCTCTCTCGTTTTAATATTTTCCTTTGATCTTTGTTGGGGCTTGCTGGGGGGCCTGCAGGACTAATTAATCTTAGCTCCAAACGGGTCAATCTATTATCATCCCATGACAATAATTGATTACCGTTTAACAATATTTAATTCCACTAAATAAATATTGTTGAACTCTAAAATCAATTAAATTATTCACGAATTTCTCGATCTAGAATAATTTTGCATTTTTCTCCTCTGTACAGATATCCATGAAAAATAAATCAATACTACTATCATTTATTTTTCACTTCCAATCTGAAATTTCTTGATTCGCCTTAAGTCTAAATTCTCTGTATGTGAAACACATTCAACATACCACTTCGGTGACAAACACACGAAGTACTTTGGCCAAAGTTTTATTTGAACTTTTTGCAAATCTATTTCAGGGATATCTTTTAACCTTCCAGCAAGGCTACAGATTCCTTGATCAATATTTCTCTTTAGCACATTTCACGCAATCACCGAACGTACAAAGTATTTTGGCCACCCGTTACCGAGACCTCACTTCTGAGTACATCACAGTGATTAACACTACATGCCTAAAGTAGAAAACACCGCCAGGATTAAGAGTCAAATGCTTCCGAGATTTTGTTTATTTCAGATAGCAGTATAAAATAAACAATCTCAGTGGTCCAGTTCGATGTTTCCAATCTCATTGAAAATCATCAATGCGTTATAATTGGAAACTCCATTTCCCTATGACGAAAGACTAATCATCTTATATAACACATTATAGTCTTGATAAGAACACTTTCTTATCATACCGACTAGAACTTTAATGACACGTGATTTCTGGTATTTAAAGTCTTTTCCTATGAAACACATTTCATATAAAAATACCATCACACGTCATTAATTATTAAATTTGTAAAATACGCATAACTTGCTTTAATTTCAATTTTATTAATCCAAAATATTTACAATATAATTGGATTTTCAGGGCATTTATCCCAACAACATCGACCCTCAAGATATGAGGAACCAATTAATTGATCCGATTTCTCTTGATTAACTCTCTTAAACTCTAGCTTAGTTTAGTAAGATTTTGATGAGAAAAGTGTTTAATCTCTTATTTTATCTATGCGTTCTGGGCCGAATATAGCATGTATTAACATGTTATTTTACTTGATATGTAAATTGAAGCGAACATATTTCTTAGCACATATTGAGGAAAATAACTAATATATTCTTATCATGTGCAAAGTTTTCTATACTCAATTTAGATGAATTTAGAGTCGGGAGGAGTTCATTCGGCAACCTATTGAAGGGGATCCTCAAGCATCAAAATCATATGATCCCAAGACCCAAGTCTTGTATCACGATGAGAAAACATGTGTATTTATTTTTGGGGAGAAGAAAATTCTTAATTTGGATTATACAAATACAATTGCATATCTTGTAAATCTATACTATATAAAAAAGGAAGTGCCTTTTCTCCCACAAACGGCGGTTTTCTTAGGATGACAGACCAATTTTTTGAACTTCGTGTTTTACCTTCAATAATATTACTAAGTATGTGTAAGATTAATGGATTTTTTTTTGGAATTTAGCTACCCCTAATTTGCGGATCCACCTTCCAACATTATCAAAACTCCTCTCAAATTCAAAATTTTCTCAAGTTTACGCAACTGCAAAACTAATCCGCTCCTTCTCGGCTGCTCCGGGTAAGATAAAGATTTGAGTCTGCAGCCACCACCACTGCCCCCAGTCAGCGCTGGCCGCTCGCTGCTTTCACTCCGTAGTTTGATTCTGCTCCTGCTTCGTGTGGGTCCTGTCGATCTCCGCTGCATGAGTTTAAATTTAAATGGTCGTTTACGTGATTTGCTTTGGGATTTTCAGTTGTTGTTTAGTGTGTTTAGATACGGGGATTATGATGGCATTTCTCTTTGATGGTAAGTAGAAATCATCCTCTCAAAGAAAACTCAAGCAACTTTTTTGTTCTGAAACGGATATTTTAAATTTAAACTCAAAAGAAAACTGATAGAGTTAAGTATTTTCTGCCTTACATAATGAAAACTGATGTCTTCTCTTTAAGCAAAACTAAATAATTTCTTAGAACAGTGTAAAACTGTAATCATATTTAAAATTTCTTTATTTTGGCAAAAAGAAAAAAAGAAAATCACTATTTGTACAATTGAGTGCATACTCTGTCACAAAAAGATTTGTGATAAACATATGTAATCGGTAGCTATCTACTTCCGTTGGGGTTGTATGCAATGCGTTCCTATTTTTACTTCAATTGCTTGCATATATGATGTGATGCGCCTATTTCTCTCCCCCATTGAAATTGCAATACTTCTTGAGTTTGGGGTATTAATGGTACTTTCTACCTTCTAACCCAACCAAATACCAATTCAGTTTAAGTTTAATATTTTTTCTGAATAGTTTTATGTTTCAATGCACTTGAAATCATATTAAATCTGTCTATTCTGATTATTACTTTGTTCAAATGATAATTTTATATTGTGCAGTGATCCAGCAGCGGAGGATGATGACTTATGGGGATGAGATTGTGACTTCCTCTAATGGGTCTGTCTGCTTTCCTGTTGCAAAAGGTCAAAACAATACCTGCTCAGTGTTCATTCAGTGTAATTTTTTCGTGATTATTGTTGATTACAAATGTGTTTATGTGATTATTTTAAATTCATGTAATGGTTTTAATTTAGTGGAATTAATCTATGGAGGTATGTATTTGGATTTCTGCAGTGATCTTTGGTCGCTTTACTTACTGTTTTTGTGAACTTCCTCCAATGAATTTCCTCCAAAACCACCGCTGTAGGACAGCTAAGCCGATTAGCACTGTATGTGCTTTCAAAAACACACAAGTTTCTTACACTGTCAAAAACACAGATTTCTTTCATTATATCACATAGATTTTTTTCATTATATTTTCTCTGAAAAAACAGACATATTTTTAATTTTATTTTGTTCATTTTTATTGTTTTCGATTCTAAAATTTAAGATGGTTTTTAATTCTACAGAGACTCTTGACTCTTCATTAGAGAAAGATGGCTTATGGAGATGGAAAATTTACTTCTAATTACATAAAATTCAACAATATTTTTGACAGAAAAGAAATTTGGTTTTGATTTGAGGGGCAAAGTACATTTTTATATTATTTAATAAATTAATGGGTGTTAATTTACAATGTGGTTTTGGTGATTTGGTGGTGAGAGAGCATCGAGAAGTGATATGGGAAAACTATTCGATTGATTAGTGTGGTTGTGATAGTAATCAACTGAATGTGTATTCCCATTTTGATGTGTGGATTTGAATGTCCAATGCATATGATTGATGTGTGTGTCTGAAAAGGCGGATATAACTATTTGGATGGATGATTTGCAGAGGGGCGAGAGGAACTTCTATTTGTTATTTGTCATGTTTGAATATATATATATTTGTAAGTTGAAACATGAATATATGCATTGTGTAAGCTGAAATGACTTCATGGAACTAGAGATGGTGACAAGTAGGAATGTATGCCGATTTGTTACATCCCTAATTGCGTCATTCTCCAGTCAATCTTGGACTAGCAGAATCAGTTGTTTTACAATTTACGAACCAATGTTGAATTTGGTATTTTCTCCAACTTTTGAGATAAGTGTTTCATTTGTTTCCTGTTATTCAAATGCACAGCAGCAATCAGGAGCCTGTTAAGGAATTAGTTAATGAACGAACTTGGACTTCTAATAAGGTACTATTCAAATTGCTGCATCTTGAGAAATTTGTTATGGAACTGGTCAACTAAGTCCACAAGAATCTGTTATTTTACTGTAATTTGGCTGAAATCGTTTCAAGCACAAAAATCTGTTATTTTGATTTATTTGTCTGTCCACCAAGGTCTGTACTTTATGCACTAGCTAAAAAAATTGGTCTTATTCTTTGGCGGTAGGCATGAGTACATATCAACATTATCAATCTCAAACATCATAGATTTTTGCGGTTATTGTGAGTTGAGTGTATGTGAATTCAATTCATATACAAATCTTGGATTTCATGTTTCCATAATTCACTTAACATTTCAGTAACTAAGACACTTTTTAGTTTGAAACTTTTTTCTTTATTATCGATCTTTTGGTGTGCAAATCATACAATATTTCTTAATATTGCAGAAAATATGCGGAGAAGCTTTCTACGATGTGGTGATGGCGGAAAGGGGAATATGGTAGCAAACAAATACGAAGAAAAATGTGTTGTGGGGTTCTTCCTGGGTATGTAAAATGCTGAAGTTGGGTGCATGAATTGGGCTTAGTATTGACACTTGATCAGACTTCACAGACCAAATGGTTTAAGATTTGAGAAGAGAATTTGTTTCTGGTAATGACATAGGGAAAGCATAGGAGAAAATGGTTGGGAAGTTTAAAGCACAAAAGAGAGGAATTGGTTATTGACATGATTTCATTACTTTTTTTCTTTTCTAATGTTTTAAAATATACAAGAAATAGTTTATTTTGTTAATTTGGTTTAGTTGCAGGAAAGGGACTTGTTCATCTTAAATATCTTAATTAAATATTAGAGATTAGAAACTTAATTTTGACTATAAAATGGTTTTAAATTCCTAATCAATTATACTATCTCTTGGTTTAGTTTTTGAAATAATGGACGTTGGTCTCTCTACCTTTAACTTATATTTTTTGGATTGATTTTGCATATTTTGGAATAGAATTACAAAACCACTAATGTGGATCGGGAAGGGATAACTTTACCAATGAGCACGGAATGATTTACTCAAAATGAATTGATGATTCTTAATTTATTTTTATTACAGGACTCCTTTTGTGGAACCAAGATGAATAAGTCAACCATAAAATACTCAAAATGAAGTCATAATTATTGTGTAATGTGAGATTGTTTTTGTGGTGGTTTTTATTTTTTACTTTTTAGAAAGTTTAAAATTTTTCAATAAACTTGATTTTCCTTTTTGTTATTTTCATATTATTAAACAGCAGGGATGTCTATTGTGAAACATGGAATGATTATTTTACAAATAGACTTGGAACAAGACAATCAAAATTAAGTAATATTGTAATAGATTTCACATAAACTTTTCATCTATTTTGTGGTTCATTTATACTCATTAATTATTTATTTTGTGTCAAGTTTGATGTATTTAATATACATTATACTTAAAGATGTTTTGCTGAAGATAAATTATAAAAATTCTCATATGCACGTAAAATAAAAATATAATTTATAATGTATTTTATAAGTTTTGAGTGTTGTAACATTTTTAATGTAGATTGTACAAGGAAAAAAATATTTTTTACGATTTTATCTATGATATGGCTAACCCATCTCTAAGGTTAGGGACACACGAATTTCTTTTTAGGTTGAACATAATTTTAATCTAATTAAGATAAAATTATGTAAAGCATCACACGTTACATAATTAACAAGGTTTCATTTTTAACTAAGTTTCCATTGTTTAAATTAACAAGAATTTCATTATTTTATAATTATAATTTCATCATATAAACCAAGAAGTGTAACATTATGTTTAACTCAATTAAATTAGGATACATATAAAAGATAATTTACATCAGAAATTATTTGTGTGTGCAGGGACGGCGTGCCCAAAAGATTTAAACTGCTAATATGCCCCCTTGGAGTTGGACCTCAACAATAAAAAGATGCCAATATTAATGGGCCAAGCCTAGACCTAATGACATAATTAGGGTTGTCAATGGGTCGGATTTTAATCCGAATTCGATCAGAATTTTAGCATATTCGTTCGATAAAAATATCTGATGGATCATATCCGATTATAAAATATTTGTTATCCGAAATAAATGAAGCGAATATGGATTTAAAGAATTCGATATTATATATAATATTTAATTAAATAAATTATTTACTAATACATAATATTAAGTAAAATGATTAAAATTAAAATTTTCACATATTTATGACTTTAAACGATAATAAAATTTAAATTTTTTACTCTAAAATATATATTTTTCTTTTATTAATAAGTTTAAATTAACATATTTTAAACAAAATTATCAAATAATATATTAAATAACAATTATTTATTAAATATTATGTAATTATCTTTATTTTTTATATCAAATTTGTTATTTAAAAAATACATTTTATAGCGAATCGGGTCGGATCTTTATCGGATATGATCCAATCCGATTATAATGAATTAAAAAACATATCCGGTTATCAAATTTTCTTATCAGATTCGGATTTCGAATCTCCTGATCCGGTTCGAATCTGACGTGTTGACATTTACTTCAACTTCTTCTGTCCCAAGTTGCAACTATTGAAACTCGTACACTTGTGGTTGTGAATTGTTACATTGCCTACAATTCAATACAATTCTGGATTAATCAAATGTTTCGTAGTCGAAATTTCTAGTATACATAATTATTATTATTTTGCAGGTGCCCGGCCTGACTAAGCAAGTGGTTATTATTACTTTGCAAGTGTTCCGATCCTATAACTAAGTAGGAAGAGGTAAATCAGGTACTCAACGCCCATTAAGGGGGAGGTGTACTTCCCACAAGTTTACAAGGAGCCTACCCTCAAAGGTCATATTAGACTCAGGCTCCCACACTACAATCGGTGGAAATTGAACCTTGCACCTTGCAGCAAATTTGTCCATGCAGGACTCGAATCCATAAGGGAGCATTAAAAAAAACATGTCCAAAACAAAAAAGACGAATGAAATTCAAGGGCTGTATTTTACCAACAAATATTATGCTTTTATCTTTTCACAATGCGACTAAAAAGGAAGAGTGCAGAGCACACATAAATATGGGGAAACATAAAGTCCCACCAAAAGGCAATATTTGTGAACGTCTGATCTCAAATTTATGGCATCTGATTTCTTTGTTGGTGAATGGCTCCGTAACTTGGAAGAAATTACTCCACAACTCCAAAGAAGAATTAAAGCATGTCTTCAAATGTTGGTCCTTTTTTAGGTTGTTAGAATTCAATTCCTTGTCCATCCATCTGTTGGGTAACAAACCCATCCCATATCGAAAGATTTGAGAAAATTTATCCAATATATAAGTGTTCAATCAACTCCATTAGTATGAGGTTTTTTGGGAGATGCCCAAAAGCAAATCTGAACGGGCTTGGCCCAAAGCGGACAATACCATACTAATGCGAAGTTGGAGGAGGTGCGCGCGGTCCTAACACCATCACCCCAAATACTTTTTGTTTCCTCCTACCATACATATACTTTTTGTTTCCTCCTACTATACATACATATCTTGACACTTCAAGAATTTGTTAAACTCAGACCGAAATCACATTGAATTACGACCAATGGAGTAATAATTACTTCAAGAATTTGTTAAACTCAGACCGAAATCACATTGAATTACGACCAATGGAGTAATAATTACTTCAAGAATTTGTTAAACTCAGACCGAAATCACATTGAGTAATAATTCTCAATTATCCGTATGTAAGACATTATATAAGTATATAATTAAATTATTGTGTCATTAATGCAGAATTCAGTGAAGTAGTGGATTAAATACAATAATATTTATGGGGTGATCGGTTAGAACTTAAATGTGACAATATATGTGATTAAGACAAAAATGTATTCGAGGAATATTAGGTATTAGTGGAAGAGGAACAAGTACGGGTGGGGCAGCAGCAGCATAATTGTCGCGAATTATATGGTCCTCTATTGGGACCTTTCTAATTATATCCATCTGAACATTCAAAGCCCCCAACGCAACGGCACTCAGATATGCGGTACCATGTAATTAATAATAATAATACCATAATGTTTGGTTCTTGTGTTTCTTGAAATTCAAGATTTCCAACTACTTGATGTGATGCTAATATTTGATAAATTGTGATGCATAAATATTTTTAATAATATTATCTTGTCTTTTTGCGCGTTGAAAATCATCTTAATTATCTCGAGCATGGTGGATTCAAGAAAAAAATTGTATACTCATGTTCGTATCGTAGTCTCATATTCATATAGTTCTATATCTATATTTATAGTCTTACGTCATAACTTATATTTATAAAATTTGTCGATTTTCTTGTACTTTATTAGAAATTAAGTGTGTGGTTGTATCTCTTTATTGGATTGTACCAGCCATCAATAAAAAGATGAAGAATTGAATTACAAGATATTTAAAATAGTTGTCTCAGGATAATTATGGAAATGCAATTTGAGTGGGTTAACTCATTACCTAAGAATTAAGATTATTAAATTTAGGATTTTTGAAGAAAAAATCATTATAGATAAGAGATACGAAGTCTAATATACAATACAATACAATATAATTGAAACACTCGATATCCATATCACGGTCAAACCACATTAGAACATCTGATAACAATTGTACCAAATGTCAAAACCTACTAAGATGTCTAGTACCTCCAATATGGCAATCAAGCCCCATGATTCAGCTCATTTTAAAATTTCTTGATTCAACTCACGATGATCATATATAACATAACAATTTCGAATTATTCTTCTAAAATTAAAATTTTCCCCAAAAAAACCCTAACTTTTTTAAGATTTCAAACAATAATGCGAATTTCATTAACTGGATAGGATTAAAACTAAAAAACTCAAAAAATAACTCCTACAACAAAATTATCCAACAAAAAACAAAAAACTCACCGTAAGCCCTTGAAAAAGACAATATCCCTTCAGCATCTTCGAATGCAGTGGTGGAAAGCGCAATATCCAAGTCTATTGATGCTATTCAAGTGATTTGGGACTTTGATCCATGATTTTCTTCCAGAATTTTTGGTGGATTTTTTGAGTTGAAGTGAAGAAGAAAAGAAGAAGAGAGGCGGGAGACGTTAAGTAGATAAAAAAATGGAGGCAGAGTTTTTTGTTTGGACTCTTCATATTCTTATGAGGGCAAAAGAGTCATATTAAAAATAAATCTATTATTATTTTTTTTAACATTTTAAAATAAAGGGTAAATTTGGTATTTTAAATAAAATACTAACAGAGTTAGGGTTTTATAAACGGAACCCTAACGGTATGGGGGGTCCTTGGTAATATGAAAACTTAATGAGGTTGTATACGTAAATAAAACTCAATATGGGTGTCATTTGTTATTTTAAAATTCCCAAGGAGTCTAGATGTAAATAACCCTAAAATTTAAATAGAACTCAATATAGTCATCAGACACAACTTTCCTTTTTGTATATTTGAACTTCAATTTATATTTCAACTATTACCCATTTTTCTTCTTCACGAAATCTATATATATATATATATATATATTTATTTATTTTTTTTAACTCACACACCCCAAGTGGTTCAAGGGATTCGAACCTGGGACATTGTCTTCGAGAAAGAACTCTCAGACCACTTGATCAACCCCTGTTGGCTTCACAAAATCTATAATAAATACCTAAAATTGTAACTTAACATGGAAAAATATAAAATTAGTCCAAAGTCTCTATTAAAATCTGTGCAAAATAATATCTCATTTGTACGCCTTCAAAATATATAACCCCAATTTGACCTATAAAAATTCAGACATAATATAATTTTGCTGGTGGAATTTTGGAGCATATGAGGTTCTTGCACTCCTCGATTTTGCTCCCACTAAAACATGTATATGTAAATTAACAAAAATTAAAGATGATCACTTAAAAATTTTGAGTTTTTAATCTTGCCTCCCATTTTAATTTATTTGTAATTTTGAATCTCCTCATTCTTATAATAAATTCTTGTTACGCTCCAGTATGGTCATTATTGCTTTACTAGGATTTCTTTTGGCCAGGTTACAACGATCACTAAGCTCATTATTATAAAATTAGTGAAATTATTAATATTATAACAAAGAAAGTACTAAAGGTAACTAATGAATCCTCATTACAAGTCATTTAATATTAGGGTAGATTACATCTAGCTACCCTGACAATAGGTGAAATTACAAATCAGGACCTGCACTTTGGTAAATTACAAATTAATCCCTATAAGTTACATTCCGTTTGAGGTCCTACGGTCCGTTAGGGTTCCGTTAGGTCTGACACCTGAAACTCCAAAAATTTCAGGTGTCAGACTTAACGGAACCCTAACGGATCGTAGGGACCTCAAACGGAATGTAACTTATAGGGATTAATTTGTAATTTGCCAAAGTGCAGGTCCTGATTTGTAATTTCACCTATTATCAGGATAGCTAGATGTATCGGATCCTTCTATTTTTGTTTGCAAGTTTATTATAGCTACCTAGTGGCTCCATTTATTTATGGTAAATTAAGTCTCAATAATTTAAGAAGGTGATTAAAGCAATCATGACGGCAGAACTAATCATCACATATAGATTGTCACATTATTTCATGTATCTTTAGCCATTAAAAAAGGGAGAAAAATGAAAAAAAATAAATAAATAACAGAAGGGAATGTAAGCCCTAAACTAAGTCGGCCTAGTTGTTGTGATCTAAATATTCATATATTTCAGAAATAATGATGGACAAGGGCTGATCTAAATGGATAAAGGGTTAATTCTCGAAGGCAAAGACTCGGGTTCAAATATTTCTAGCCGCTTGGGAGTGTGTGTTAAAAAAAAAAAATTCGACTACAAACTTAATTAAGTTAAATCGGTATAATAAAGAGATTCAATTTTTATATATATCATGTAATTCATATAAAATTTAGAAAAAATTATCTATCAAATAATAAATATAATATATTTCATTATATAATTAATTAAATTTAATCGAGTTATGATTTGGAATTTTCCGTGGAGGATGGCAGCATCCATTTATTATTGTAACATGATCAAGAAACACATTACAAATGTATTTAAGGAAGGGAACGTGAATGGGGGATAATCAATCTTGCTTGAATTATGTTCCACTACACAAAGATGGATAACAGCAGCAACATTGACATTATATTGGCATCTGAAAATTTAAGCCTAGTCTGATCCCGAGTCCCGACAAAAAGCAACCCTACTAGCAGAAGAACTTACTTGAGCATATACTGTTGAATATGACTTTTTAGTATAAAGGCTCATCAACTAAATGTCAGAAACTGATCCACATAACTTTCGGATACGTGCAAATACTCTTACTAAAAATTCAGAACATGATCCTATTTTTACTGATTCAAGAGTCATTCACCATCAATTCTAGTCTCCCAAAAACAAAGAAGAAGAATTATAGAGTTAGCAGAATGAAGTGTTAATCACACAAAATAATCTAGCTTAAGATAAGGCTATAACTTTTTGCTCGTCCCTTTTCCAATAGCTCATCAAAACTTAAACTCCGATCGACAAAATGGGAAATGATCCACATAATATACCCAAGCTATTGGCAATCATATCAACCAAAATACTTAATATTAGCAACCCAGAAAAGCTATCAATTCAAACAGAAAGGAAAAGGAGAAAACAAAGAAAACACACCTGTTACAACAGGTATCAATGTAACCTAAGTCAACCAGGCTTCCCTCTTCAGGGTCATCACGTACGCAATTCGGAAACACAGCCGTAAAGAATGGGGTCGTGGCGCCAATCGCCTGATTAAAGCTCACGGGCAAGTACTGGAGCGAAATATTGCCGCTGACAACCGAAGCACAGAAAATCAAGCTGAGTGCCGAAATCTTCATGAACTGAACCCTAGATCTTATCGTCTGCATCGGCACCATCTTCATCCACACGATCGCGATGTAGCTCAGCAACGAGCACGCCGTCATGTGGCATCGTCAGGAAAATCGGGTACTTGAAGCCGTAATTGCTCAGCAAATACTTGTTCAGTAGCAAAACCCCAATGTTGGATGAATACCACGATGACACCAACCCGATCGTGAAAAATCGGCCGATGGATTTCATCGCCGACATCTTTCAGCAAAATAAATTACAAAATCGAAAAAAAATTCCAAAAACAGAAACACTACACGAACTCAATAATCCGGAAATGAATCCTTCCGACGGGGTTCCGGAAAATCCTGAACGGATCTACTAGGGTTGAAAAGGGGCCGAATGGTTAAGAACAAAATGAGAGATCTGAGTTGCATAAACAGTTGAATTGTTGAAATTCAACGGTTCAGATTCAACGCAAATTCGTCAAAACAAAGAATCCAGATTTCACATGTTCTTGTAACGTAACCCTTCAAAAGAAATGTGGGATTCCGATATCCGCTGTAAAGGGATTGCGAAAATTTGAGCCTTCTTTATCAGTATGAGAGAAGTAGTGGGGTGGGGCTTTAACGACGAAGATTTTTGTTGGGGCCTTGGGGGAGAAGTCTGAACGTGTTTTCTAAGATTAATTAATTTGAATCTCAATTGTTAATAAATTATATTTAGGAATAATAATTAGATTTGGAAAATAATAATAAAATTAAATATTTGTTTCGTATAATATGGAAAGATTCGATGGAACGTCGTTTGTGACTTTGTATGCATTTATGTGCAGTGTAAGGAAAGTGTATGGTTTGACTTTTCTTTTGTATTTTTAGTATAATTGGGGGGTGATAAAAAGAATTAATTGCTTCTTGAGGGACTTTTGATTAATTAATGGAGCCACTTGTGCGTGATTTTGGGGGATAGAACTTAGAAGCAATGTTTTCAGGATCGGACCGTTAAGCGAACCGAAAAATCAACTGGGTTAAGGGTTAGTGGTTCAATCGTTGGGTCAACCGTGATCGAACCGATGACGTCATAATTATGTCATAAATAATATTAAATATTAAATATATAAAATAATAAATAATAAAATTTGTTTTAAAATTTATTTTTAAATTTTTTTCAATTTATATACAAATCTAATATTCAAATATAAGAATATTATAAACAATGAATTAAAACACAAAGATTATGAACTAAAATAAAACATAAATTCATAAGTTTTGATTCGTGCCAATGAAAAACACATAATACATTAGTTTTGAAAAAGTGGTGATAGAAAATATATAGAAATTATGAAGAAAAATATAGAAAATTAGAGAAATTTGGGTTTAATTTTCTCAATTTATTATTTTTTTTCAAAAATCGAACGGTTGGCATGACCCGTGAACGGTTCACCGGTTTTACCGGTCGAACCGCGGTTTTAAGCGGTTTTCACAAAATAGAGCGGTTTTGGGGTATTGACCGGTTCGTTTGTCCGACCGGTCGACGGTTCGTCCGGTCCGGTCCGATTCCGAAAACACTGCTTAGAAGAATTAAATGGGACTCCAAGATAAAAAGTTGTAGTGGAATAACTCAAACAATTATTTTTTTTAATTTCAATGAATTAGAAAAAAATATTAACTTTTTTTACTTTATACATGAAGTGTTTTCCCTATTTAAAATCAAAAGGAAATTGAGAACTAGTATTCGATTATTGGAGGATCAAAATTAGTGAGAATTGTTGTCATGGTGGATAAGGGCAATCTTAATGGTAGGTGTTTGCACTAAAAATTCGCGTTTATTGATTTTTAGTCAATATCGAATAGATAATACAAATATTTGAGAATTCAATTAAAAGTGGGTCGTCAATCTTCACTTGATCCTCTGATTCTTCCTTCAAATTTAAAGTTGTTGAATCTTCAAACGGTTCTTGATGAATTTGGTGTTTTGATCTTCTTCGACTTCAAATTTAGCTTGAATAACGTTAATTCGTAGGTCTTTCGACTTGTTTACGAATCAAACGGCCGGATTTTGGAGAATTCCGCCAAGAACGCCGATGAACTCGTTGGTAATTCCGTGAATTTAGCTTGAATATAACGCCGATTCGCCGGTATAATGCCTTGATAATGGATCAAACGCCTTGATTTGGTAACTTCGGGGAAGAAAGGTTTTTAGCATTCTTCTTGAACTTGTAGCAAGGTTTTTGGCCTTTCTCGAATTCGTAGAGAGGTTTTTAGTCTCTTGCACTTGTAGAGAGGTTTTTAGCCTCTTGAACTTGTAGAAAGGTTTTTAGCCTTTCTTGAATTCGTAGAGAGGTTTTTAGCCTTTCTTGAATTCGTGTTGTGTGTCGAATGAACAACCCATGGCCTCTTTATATAGGCATAGGATTCAAGACTTGTTGCTCAAGTCAAAGTTTATTTAATAATTATCTCTTTATATTTTTATTTTTTAAAGAGATAATATCAAATAAGAGTTGAATTTGATTGGTCGGTGTGATGCATTACGCCACATGTCGCCATATGATTTGTCTTGACTTTCTTTGACTACAAGACTTGATTTGATTGGTCAAAACATGTCACTTTGACACGTGTCATCACTTGATTTGTTGATAAAATAAACATTATAATATCAATTTAATTTAACTATTTAACTTTGAAATTAAATTTAGGATAATTTCAAAATATTAAATAGCCAATTAAATTAATAAACTAAAGTTTATTTATTAGTCAACAAATGCCCCCACTTCAAGGCTCGGCGAAAAACATACTGAGTATTTGAGTGGAGACGGGACTTGAAGTACTCGAGTTTGCTCACTTGGTAGAGAAATATTCTTTTCTTCAACATGTGACTGAACTTGAAATTTAATTCAAGTTGCCTACGTACCCCATTAAGAGGATCAAGTCATGACGTAGTTCAATTTTTTTTCAAACTTGTTGACATTTTATACTCGTGTCAGGGAGTAAAAACTTGAATTTGATTTTAAACAGTTTATACTCGTGTTAAGGAGTATTGATTTGGATTTGATTTTAAACAGTTTATACTCGTATTTAGGAGTTGTTAGGAATAGTGCCCTAGAAAGCCGATTCGACGTAATCTGCTTTGGGACTTTTCTTGTATCACAGACAATCTTTGAATAATATACGATTGATCATAGGCAAACACTTCTTTATATGCCAATACGTGTTTTTGAGTGTTTCCACTATGTGCGCATGTATGAGAACTCCCCTAATCCTGATGACTTTAGGACTCTACCATTTAGGTAAAATGGTTCATGAAACGAGCCTTATATCACATAAGTCATGATTAGTAAAATACTCCAAGCCGATGAGTCCTACAGACAGTGGGAGTGTCAACCTGACTCCTCTAAGGCTTGCTTGTGGGATCACGCCCTTAAGAAGGACCACCTTGTTTCATGTAGGTGTAAAGTGTATAGTTGATACGTGCGTGATACATGAGGGTGCTTACTTTAATAAGTAAGTTCACTGAGGTGCCCCGTGTGAGAACATTCCTAAATGGGAAAGGAAGATTCTATTTCAGGAAATAGAAACTTCCAGATTAGGAAATATCTCACGAGTCATTGATGTGATTAATTGATCCTTAAGACTTGAGGTTCCATGTCACTTTATGAGTTAACTCTGTAGTCTTAGGTATAAGCTTTAAAGGGTGTCGCCTTAGACAACTGATTCAAGGCTTATGCTGGGGCTGCACAAGTGATTCATGAAAGTGAATGAGAATCAAGAAAGGACCTACACTTGCGTTTGCAAGGTGATCTCTTATTGTGTAAGTCATTTATATGTCATATGGAGTCCTTGGCCAAGGCAGTAGATCAAGACATCAAGAAAAGGGTTTCTTGGATTGAGATCAAATGGATATGAAATGCACTTAGCTTTAAGACCGGATTATTAGGGTTCTGATTATTCCCTTACCCTAGATCTTGGTTGAGAGATAGTAAGTAGGAGGATTGTATCTCACATGAATCAATGACTTAAAGGTTCTGTCGAATCCGAACATTCCAATTCAGCTAGGGGTTAAACACCTGTTGCTAGACTATGGTCGTTTAATCTGTGGACTGATTAATTAATTAGTGAATTAATTAATTAGGGTCACTGCTAATTGAATTGAGAACCTAGAGGGTCACACACAACAACTTGGTTACATGAGTTGAGGCTTGAAAATGATTAAACGAGTTAATCGGGCCAAGAGGGTTCCACACGTGTGAACCACACGTGTGACTCACGTGAGTGACACGTGTCCTTGTGACACGTGTCTCACACGTGTGTAAATATATGTGTATATTTATTTATATGTTAAATAATTAATGTGATTAATTATTTAATAGACTTTGGTTTAATTTTGAATTAAAAAAGGAAAGTCTTATTTTGGAGAAAAATAATCTAGTTAATTAATTATGAATTAATTAATTAGATAAAATAAGTTATTTATTTTAAATAAATAAAGTATAAAATTATCCAAAAATAGTTTGGATATTTTTAGCTCTCTTGAAAGTTGATTTGAATTAGAATTCAAAGTCAAAGTCAAAATTACTTGATGATCAAGTAATAGGAGAGAGAGAGATCAAAATCCTAGCCCATTAAGGACTAGGAATTTCGGCACTCCCTTGCTTATAAATAGGGGAGCTCGAGCTCCCCCTTAGAGCTAATCGAGAATTCTTTTGGTTCATGTGTTGAACACCATCCTTTCTCCAAGATAAATAAAAACCCTAGGTTAAGCCTAAACACTAACTAGAGAACTAGCATCCTTACTAGTTAGATTGTAGCCAAGTTGGTGGACTATCTCTAGAGAGCTTCAAGTTAGAAGTTTTGAAGATTCGAGCTTTACCAAAAAGTGGGGATCAAGCAAAACGATCAGAAGGGATGATGAAACGATTCTGAACCCGACATGAAACGAATGAAAAAATCGAACCAAAGAAGATGGCGAAAACCGTTCGTCCATATCTTGAAGGATGAATTTTTTCACGAGGGTTTTGTGACTGGCAGTTTTCTACTTTCGCAAAACTGGTTTCGAAGGGAGTTTCAATCCTGCTTTTCTCGTTTCATGTTTCTTTCTTTATGTTATATTGTTAAGAACTTCCCTAACATGAATTGAATCTAGGTTGGTGTGGATTGTTATCCCTACAATGGATTCTGAAGTAGAAAGAGACTTTCGAGGGACGGGTTGTCAAGCCGCGAGAAGAGCGTTCTTGGGTGGCTTGAAACGCTTCAAGAAAGAATAAAAGAAAAGTAAGTTTTCTATCTCTACGAATTTGGTTACACGATTGCGAGTCCAAGGTCCTTTTGTTGGGAAAATTTTTAAATTCCGCTGCTTTCTGATTCGTGTTTTCCAACAGGAGTATCGGTGGCATTTGATTTTAAACAGTTTATACTCGTGTTAAGGAGTACTTGATTTGATTTTAAACAGTTTATACTCGTATTAAGGAGTAACTTTGAACAGTTTATACTCGTATTAAGGAGTATTGCACTTGAATTTGATTTTAAACAGTTTATACTCATGTCAAGGAGTAATCACTTGAACTTGATGTCTATACTTGAACTTGATATTAAACAGTTTATACTCATGTCAAGGAGTATTGATTTGGATTTGTAGATAGTTTATCCTCATATCAAGGAGTCTTGAATTTGAATTTGTAGATAGTTTATCCTCATATCAGGGAGTCTTGAATTTGAATTTGAATTTAAAAACAGTTTATACTTATGTTAAGGAGTATATTTGACAGTTTATACTCTTATCAGGGAGTATTTCAACTATCACTTGAATTTTAGTTGTCCCTAGTATTTTCCTGGCGGTCTGTATGCACTTGCTGAATTTGATTTCTTTGATGATACATGATACTTCTTTTGCCCCCAACATGTTTAGGTTGCATGGTGTAGCTCCTTTTTATAACTTGACATTTGAATTTTGGAGAGGTGAAGTGATGTCTTTTGATCTCCATCAGAACTCCAAGCTTGATTTGTGAAGGTAAGAGATGAGAGGTAAGATTTGTCCCACTGGGCGTGCCAATCTGTTTGCACTAAAAATTCGCGTTTATTGATTTTTAGTCAATATCGAATAGATAATACAAATATTTGAGAATTTCGAGTAAAAGTAGGTCCTCGATCTTCAGCTTGATCCTCTGATTCTTCCTTCGGATTTTAAGTTGTTGAAATCTTCAAACGGTTCTTGATGAACTTGATGGTTTGATCTTCTTCAACTTGAAATTTAACTTCAATAACGTTAATTTGTAGGTCTTTCGACTTATTTACGAATCAAACGCCGGATTTTGAGGGATTTGAACTTGAATAACGTTAATTCGTAGGTCTTTCGACTTATTTACGAATCAAACACTGGATTTTGGAGAATTCCGCCAAGAACGCCTTCGAACTCGTTGGTAACTCCGTAGATTTAGCTTGATTATAACGCCGATACGCCGGTATAACGCCTTGATAGCGGATCAAACACCTTGATTTGGTAACTTCGGGGAAGAAAGGTTTTTAGCCTTTCTTGAACTTGCACTTGTAGAGAGGTTTTTAGTCTCCTGAACTTGTAGAGAGGTTTTTAGCCTTTCTTGAATCCGTAGAGAGGTTTTTAGCCTTTCTTGAATTCATGTTGTGTGTTGAATGAACAACACATGGCCTCTTTATATAGGCATAGGATTCAAGACATGTTGCTCAAGTCAAAGTTTATTTAATAATTCTCTCTTTATATTTTTATTTTTTAAAGAGATAATATCAAATAAGACTTGGATTTGATTGGTCGGTGTGATGCAATACGCCACATGTCGCCATATGATTTGTCTTGGCTTTCTTTGACTGCAAGACTTGATTCGATTGGTCAAAACATGTCACTTTGATACGTGTCATCACTTGATTTGTTGATGAAATAAATATTATAATATCAATTTAAATTTAACTATTTAATTTTGAAATTAAATTTAGAATAATTTCAAAATATTAAATAGCAAATTAAATTAATAATCTAAAGTTTATTTATCCGTCTACAGTAGGTTCATTAATTGAAGATTATCCTAGCTTGAATTATTCTACATAGAACAAGGTATTGAGTTATAAGGTAATTGAGATTGGTTAAAGTGGTTAATGGATTATTTTTCATTGTAATGACCCGAGTTTAAATTTTATTTTAGAACTAAAAAAAGGTACTAAGTTGTAATGGACCCTCTCTAGACCTTCACTTAGCAAGCCAATTATTAATTCTACTTTGGTTGAAATTCTTTCAATTAAGAAGAGAATAGAACATTCCTCCTATGAATTGTATCGCACTAGATTATGTAGATTTATCAAGGATAATGCACTAGCTATTGGCCCTACTTTTGAATATTCAGGTAAGGGATACCAATTTCCAACTAGGTGGATCAAACAAAATCCTTTTACAAATTAGGTGAATAATATATCATTTAAAAATATTATTTTATTTTTTTCTGTCATGTGCTGCTGGATACTGCTTAAACGGTATGTAATATATCAAAATTGACCTAAAACCCCTAGAAATCGAGAAACATGGTTAGTTATACTTCTACGGCTTTTCGATTGGATGATGTGTTTGGAGAAATTGTATATAGAGACTCCAAACTTACCTAATTTAACAAGAATTATTGAAATAAAAAATAATAATAAACAATAATTATTGACCAATTTGGTGGATATCATTAAAAAAGGCAATTTATTAGAGCAGTTGGTCGGACGAGAGAGTTATAGAAAGTTTACTTGTTCATGGACTGTGAAAGGATAACAGAATATTTAGGCAGATTGATGACTTTCTGGTACTCAATCAAATGACAAATGTGAGACTTGCTTATGACCAAGAGCTTAATATTAATCCGTTTAAATTACATAATCAGAGATTGATGACTTTCTGGTACTCAATCAAATGACAAATGTGAGACTTGCTTATGACCAAGAGCTTAATATTCATCCGTTTAAATTACATAATCAGTTCAATATCCAAGTTACCCATTAAGTTAATTCTTCTTTCTTTGTTATTTAATCATGATAAATGATATTGTAGCAGTAAATTTTTATTTTATTATTGTTATTTTTAACACACACCCCAAGTGATCAGAGGGATTCGAACCCGGGTCTTTACCTTCGAGAACCTTCGAACCACTTGGCCAACCCTGTTAGCAAGGTAGCAGTGAAATTAATTATAATGGTTTAACAATATAAGGTTTCTTTGTGTTTGGCATGACTAACAAACTATTTTAATATAAGGTTTCTATTTATTAATTCAAGTACCAACCACCCTAGAAATTGAATAACTATCACATAAGACTGATTCATCATAAGCTGTTGACAGGTTCATGGTAAAAATTAAAATATCATGCTTTCTGAAGCAGCAAAAAGTTTAAATTTCACAGCAATAACCTGACAGGAAATTTAAGTTTTCACTAGCCCACATAGTTCGGAACCCTTTCTGGAAAAAAAGAAGCCGATATAGTTCTTCTAGGGTTCTATAACATGTACAGTACATCTTTGATTTAACTATACCAGTCGAGGAAGAGAATGGAAAACGTAAGGACAAACAGAAAAAGCAAAAGAAAAGTTCTGCTACTGCTATTCCGTTGAATGGCTTGCGACAACTCTTTATTGCCGAGCTCCACATTCTTTGTTGCTTCTACTGCCTGTTATATTGGAAACGAAAAGTTGGAATGTATTTTCAACTTTACCTATAAGGCTGATAATAGAAACAGAAAAGATGACAATAGCCAACTTTTAAGTAAATTGAACTTATTGTCTGTTGGTTTCGCCACAAAAATGTATATGGATGAGAAGCATCTTAATGAAATAATAATAAAGTAGTACAAGGAAGTGAGCTTGATTCATGAATTTTTAGACCCAAGTTAAATCAATTAGGGATAATTACACTGGCTTCCCTGAGGTTTGACAAAGTTCAGTACCCCGGAATACCTGAGGTTTTGTCTGATGCATGTGATTGGTCATAAATTTAATAAAATATTGATCATTAAGTGTCAAGGGAAAATAGGTATTAGAGATATCATTAAAATTCATCAGTCCTTCGACCCAGATTTAAAGTAATAGGGGAGGTTTTTGTAAATTCTCAAATCGAAGGGGAAGTTTCTGTAATACGGCCAAACCTCCTTAATGTATGTTATTGTGATTATCCCAATCATTTAAAATATAGAGCTGACCTGGTCATACAAATACTCGATCTGTTGGGCCTGCTGCAAAACATGAGTAGACATGAGGTGGTTAAGAGCAGACATTTCCACCATCTTTGTCTCAGTTTGTTGAACAGCATCTAACATGCTTCCCAACTCGATCTGTTTAAACATGACAAAAATGCAGAAATAAGTTTTTTTCACTTGATAAGCCATGTACACTGAAATTCTGCTGTCATTTACCTGAAGAGCACGTGTCTCGTCATCCAACATTTGTTCCTGGAATTGTATTGGCTGTGCTTGAACATCATCCGTCTGTCTGACTTCTGAACTGTTTACTTCATTGGGATCTATACTTCCAGAACTAGAGGTCTCTGCAATTTTAGTGGTGCCCTTCTGCTTCAGTTTTCTTCTTGGAGTCACCCGGTTGATAGCATCTTGGAAGCGTAGAGCTCTAAGCTGATCAAATTGTGATGTCACTGAGTGAAGCTTTTCACTTAAAATCAATACCTGAAAATATGAGCAGAAGTGATTCACTAATCCAAAAGTCGGATGGAGCAAATGCCAATAGATTAAGTCCTACGACTAGTAAGGGTACATCTTTTACATGGCTATGCCCATTAACTCCCAAACATAACCAGCCAAAAGAAATAAAAAGATAAAAAGGAAAGTCAGCAAATTTCATTTTGTAGCAAAACCAGTTGGAGCGAAGACCATGAAACCATGATATGACATTATATTTTCAAATTTAGACAAGCTCACCGGATACAAAATTTGGAGGGCAGGCAAATTATCAACAATTTAAGGTCCTATTCTTTCATGTATTAGGTCCCACAAAGTCAATAACCATTTTTCCCCTAATTCCTATGCATACCAATAATTTTTTCCAACTGGAATAAGGGTCAGTAGGAAGCATAATTGTCAGCAAGCAAAACTAAGCAAAGCTAAGTATTTGTTTGATGTAAAAAAGAACTCATATATAAAAGTCATACCACGCCATGTTTGTGTGCTATAGTATCAGCATTTGAATTGTCACTCCTTCCACCAAGCCATCCCTTTGAATTTGCTTCCTCAGCGTTGATGCTATTCTTGAGAACATCTATTTGCTCTTTGCAAGCTTTGATAAAAACTGTAACCTGTAGAATATAGAGTTCATCGAGAAATGCACATAACTTATAGCATTGTGCAGAAAGAATTTAGTAGCGATCTAGGTTCAGATATAGTTATTTTTAACAAATGGAAACCTATGCCTTAGTTTTCAAAAGGCTAGGGAATGAATGAAAGAAGATACCTCATGCTCAATACTATCTCTCTCTTGTTCAGTAGTACGGTGTAAATCTACATAGTCCTTCTTATGCTTCATGAGGAATTGCTCTAATGCTCCAATGCTTTCAAGCTGGTAAATAATTGATAAAGATGACATAAATTAACTCAAATGAATAGCAATATATGTTGGTAAGATATGTCAAAAGCACTGGCCTTAAAGGTGCCCGTATCAAATATGAATTACCGTTTTTAGTGCATCCTTGGTGAAAGATGATCTTTCCCAACTTTTGTGCATTATAAAAGATACCATTATCGTTGCGGTTTTGGACTGCCAAAAACAAAAACACAAACAACACATTAAGGTTCAGAAGCTAATGCCACTATAAGAAGAACATCACCCCATGTAGCACGGAGAAATACTTCGACATAAAAAAGTAGGATCACCAAGCATAAAGGTATACCAAAATACAGACAGAAGTAGAACCTCATCATATCCCAAATTCAATGCTGCTCGGCGCGCAGCATCCTTGAAATCCTCAGTTCTATCTCTAGCTTTTGCCATTGCTACAAATCCAATTTAGGGTTAAAAGATTTTTCTGTAAAGAAACCAAATAGAAGATCTTGAGGGAGATTTTCTTCAATAGCCAAATAAAGAACATTTACCAGAACTTGACATCATAAAAACAATTAATCAAAGTCGAGGAAGCTAGTGCAACCCATTTAACCCAAATGTCACAGAACAGACCAAAGAGCCACCATTAAACTTCCAACATCATCGAAGAAAAAACCACAGTTTAACAGTTACCAAAATCAAGCAATTTTTCTGTTCTTTCTTTTTTTACCAAAAGCCAAGAGAAAACAACAGTTTTACATTCATTTCCATTCCATTCCAGATTACAGATTCCGGTTGTTGTATGCTTAGAATTAGAGACGTTTAACAGTAAACAATAACAATAAATCAATAATATCCCATTATCCCAAAAAATAAAATAAAAAACTCTAGATCTAAGAAAATTTAGAGAAAATTGAGAAGAAATCGACAAATCCAACCAAGGTGGTGGCGCTGTGTCGAGGTTCAGACATTGAACGGATTACACTTTGGCAAATTAATAAAATCTCATTATCTCAAAAGATGAAATAAAAAACTCTAGATCTGAGAAAACCTAACTAAAGTGGTGGCGCTGCGTGGAGGTGGTGGAGCTGTGTGGAGGGTGGCGCTGTGTAGTGGTGGCGCGCGGAGGTGGCGGCGCTGCGCAAGGAGGCGTGCCGAGATCGGAGATTGCAAGGGGTGCTGCGTGAGTGAAAGGGTGGCGTGCGGACTGCCGAGGCGTGGTGGGTCCGATGGCGTTCAGCGGCGGCGGCGGCGGCGGCTTTCGGCGGTGGAGTTGGAGAGGGGTAGCTGCGTGACGGCTGAGAGCGGTGGAGTTGGTGGGTCACGTTGTGGATATATATGGTATATGATAACTAAGTATTGCTAAAGGACTCGGGTTATTTTAGTAGATTTGTGGACTAATATATTCTTAAATAAATATATTTAGTATTGTATTGGTTATCGTTAGAGATATAGATTTTCGTCCATCCGAACTATCCTTTTGGTATTTCACCATCCCAACTATTTTTCACCCGAAACCGCCATCTAAACTTTCAATTCCTGACAAACCACCATCCCACAGCGGTTTTGACCCTTTTTTGAGCGGTTTTGACTCTTTTTTCAGCGGTTTTGGATGTTTTAACACATAATCTATGGAAAAATAACAAAGAGTGTGTTAAAACATCCAAAACCGTTGAAAAAAGAGTCAAAACCGCTCAAAAAAGGGTCAAAACCACTGTGAGATGGTGGTTTGTCAGGAATTGAAAGTTTAGATGGCGGTTTCGGGTGAAAAATAGTTGGGATGGTGAAATGCCAAAAGGGTCATAGTTCGGATGGGCGAAAATCTTGATCTCTTATCGTTATGATGAATACACCTCGAAATAAATTTTATCATTAATTCGAACTTATGTGAAATATATTAATAAAAATATTAAAATTTTAAATTTGATCATTATTAATTTATGACCCATAATGGGAATCGACCCTTTAAAGTTTGGAGGTCATCTTTTGTAATAAATATAGAGGTAATATTAAAGTTGAATGAACAAAGATCAACTCTTAGGGTGGGTTTATTTTTACAGATAATGAATATTTGTGATATACAGTATAACCTCGATAAATTAATACTCGATAAATTAATAACCTCGCTAAAATAATAATTTTCTTTGGTCCCGAGTCGGGATCAACGTGGTAAATTAATAATTTGTTAAATTTATAAGATAATACAAAAAAAAAAAAAATTCATATAGGTCCATTTGATATATAAATTAATAATTCATCTGTATCAAAATATTTCATACATAATACATAAGTAAACTAAACAGGTTTCTGAAAATATGAATCTAATGTTGTTTGTTTCTTCTTGAAATCAATATCACTTTGAATCTCATCTCTAACCCTTCTTATTGCATTAAGAATATCAGGTGATTTATACTTACACAGTTCTCTACGCATACCATCAGTCATGGTTGATTTTTTAACACCTTTGAGATGAGAAGCCATTTTTTTTGTTTTTTGATTTGAAGACTTGCATAATACATCTATTTATATAGTAACTTAGTTAATGTATGTACGTGTAACTACATTAATAATTGAGTGGATTTATACATTTTAATGAATGTAGGTACATGTAACTACATTAATAACTAAGTAGATTTATATATTTTATTAAGATATACATAGAATATTGAAAATGTATCAGCAAAAATACATGAATTTGGTTAAGTATGCGTAATTAATAGTCAATGTACAAATTAGTTTTCACGTACACCTAGGTACATTCATAATATGGACCCTGATTGTACCGAAAAATGACTAAGTAACCTCCTCGTATTTTAGACTATCCATGATCCTCGTATTCCTAAAATTAGCTAAGGGAAGAGCTCGTTCTATCAAGTGCCCACCTCGTAAGTGCTTAGTATATCCCTTAAAATTGGCTAAGGCAAGCCCTCGTTCTACCAAGTGCCCAGCTCATAGGTGCTTGACATAACTCCTAAAATTGACTAAGGGAAGTCCTCGTTCTGTCGAGGGCCCAGCTCGTAAGAGCTTGACATAACCCCTTAAAATTGACTAAGGGAAGAGCTCGTCCTATCGAGTGCCCAGCTCGTAAATACTAGCATAACCTCTCAAAATTGGCTAAGGGAAGAGCTCGACTTGTAAGTGCTCGCTCCTTGAGCGCTTAGCACGAGCCCAACGTCGACGGTTGCCCCCACTCGCCAACCACCCCACGATCTAAGTACGTGGTCCGCAATTCTCGCGCCCACTAAGTCAGATCAAGCTCGCGCCAGCTCCGACCAGGAGTATAAATATCATTTCTTTCACCAAAAAAGGGACACACAAAATTACATACCCAAACTCTGCCAAATTTTCGACTCAACTCCCTTCAATCCAAACTATCGGATTTGGTAAAAGAACCCACACTTAATTGATCCGTCGGAGATTCGAAGCCGATTACACACTTTCAAAGGTGACCAATTTCCGGCGTTATCAGTTTGGCGCCGTCTGTGGGAAACCACCAGATTTCCTAATCTTTTTCCAAGGTTATTCTCTTTATTTTCGTTTGGAATGACAGGATCTGAAACTAGAAGTCGTGATGAGCGCAGCTCTAGTTTACCGCCGCGACTATCCCCAACCCGAGTAACTCAGGCGAACATCAACGTGAGTCAGGCGAACATCGACGTGTTGCGCCGCTTGCCGCCTGCGTTCCCGCATAAGAAAAATCGAACTGGAGCCACCGTGGACTTCAGTCTGCCCGTCCACTCCTTGCAAGCCCTCGGCACCGGAATGAATCAAAACTTAAACATTCCGGCAGGTATAAACCCGCTGCTGCTAAACCCATTGTTGTTTAACCCGGGATGAGGGCTTCAGGGTGGAACGCAAGCCCAGATCGGAGGAGTCCAGGCCACCATTGCTCCACCTCGCACTACCGTCATGACGAGCGGAGCAGAGCGCACGGCCAACCGGCCGCTACAAGAGGAACCGCCCGTTCGAACGGATCCCCCACCCGTTCGTACCGGGGTAAATCCAACGGTAGCGGGAACGAGCCGAGTACGAGACCCTATCCCACCTCTGGATGACGATGACCAAGTCCCGTTTGTGCGGCGCGATGGGAAACAGACCATGGTGGAAGATGAGGAGGAACCGGATTCCCTCAACCCCGCTCAACGTTCTAAAACTCGAGCAGGGGAGAAAGAGAATGACCGCCTCACTCAGTTGGAAAAGAAGAACCAGAAATTGCGTGCTACCCTGAGCAGGATCGTAGAAGGGTCTCAGGTTGGTGACCAAGATGAAGTTCATCACCGAGATGCAAGAGGTCGGGATGATGAAGTTCGTCACCGACCGGCGCGGCACCGAGACGAGGAGGTGGTCGACAAGCCCCAGCGTCGTCCTGTCCGAGGTGATCGGGAGAGGCCCATCGAACTCTCCCCGCGCCGGAGAAATAGGCGACCCCAAAGATCGAGGGCTGAGCGAGCCTCACCACTTTGCGAGGAGATATTGATGGCGCGAGCAGGAGATTCAAAGGTTCCCACCAACGTTCCTCGCTATGATGGTACGAGCGATCCTGAGGAGCACTTAACAGCCTTCGACCACCTCATGCATTTGTACGAGCATCCATTGGATTTCTGGTGCAAGATCTTCGTTACTTCGCTCTCGGGAACTGCTTATGATTGGTTCAAGCGACTTTCCCCGGGCTCGATTCGGAGCCTTGATCACTTGTACGAGCAATTTGATAGCCATTTCAGCCCCTTGAAGGAAACCAAGTTGCCCACTACATACCTCTGGAACGTTGAGCAAGGTCCCAATGAAACTTTACGAGAATTCTTCGCTCGTTTTGGTGCTGAGCTAACCAAGGTTGAGAGTCCATCCGGCGATTTCCTAAGGCAAGCGGTTTACCAAGGGCTGAATGACTCCAAGATCAGTGCGGAGTGTGGAGATGCTATTGCTCGTCAAAGACCCAAGGATATGGTCCATCTCCGGAGGATAGCAAGTGAGTACATGGAGCAGGAAGACATGGCTCGCATGAAACGAGCACGTGTCCAGGATAGACTATCAAGAAGCTCAAATAGGGAGGAGTGTAGAGAACGACGAGCAGGACCCCTCCCCGGGGGGCCACGAGTTGAACTCACCAAACGCAACTCTGAGATTCTGAACATTGTTGGTTCGAAAATGTTCCAGAAGCCTCGTCCAATGCCCCAAAGCGAGA
The DNA here is from genome assembly GCA_037501455.1 of Lantana camara. Classification (NCBI taxonomy): domain Eukaryota; kingdom Viridiplantae; phylum Streptophyta; class Magnoliopsida; order Lamiales; family Verbenaceae; genus Lantana; species Lantana camara. The sequence goes on from CM074859.1 coordinate 20,956,527, forward strand.
ATAACTCTCGCTCCAACAAGTACTGTGCATTTCACCTACAGAACGGACATGACACAGATGAGTGCATCAGCTTGGAGAAGGAGATCCAACGCCTCGTAGCTGGTGGCAAACTATCAGAATTTGTTAAGTCCATGGATCGAAATCATAGAAAGCGAGGAGACAGAGCTCGCTCTCGCTCACGCAGCCCTCGTCGGTCTCCCTCACGCTCGCGCTCACGCAGTCCCCGACGCGATCGACGAGTAGCTAAGGGCACTAAGCAGACACCTAATGATAACATGCCCACTCGAGGAGTGGTTAATATGATTGCTGGAGGAGCAACAAATGGTGATACCAAGACCTCGCGAAAGAAAGCAGGGCGCCGATTTAGCCAAGAGCCTAACACTTTAGCTCAATACATCTTCCATGTTGAGAAAGGCGAGGTCCTGGGTTTTACCGATCGAGATTTTGATAATGTCGTGGTTGACGAGGACGGTGAGGGCCCGGATTGTCCAATGGTAATCAATGTCGACATCTACAACGCCCAAGTCAAAAGGGTATTGGTAGATAGCGGCAACTCGGTGAACGTCTTGTCACTCTCCACCTTCAAGAAGTTATGTGGGAATGATGTTGCACTGGATGCCGTAGAGACCCCTCTCCTCGGTTTCGGCGGATCAGAACTATACCCGCTCGGCCAAGTAAGACTGGCGAGCTCCTTAGGCTGCGCCCCAAGAAGAGCCACGGTCCCATTGATTTATACGGTGGTCGAGGTTAACCTCCCATACAACGTGATCCTTGGGAGACCCGCTTTGGCAAAGTTTAAAGCCATTCATTCAGCGTTCCACCACAAGATGAAGTTTCCAACTCCCAACGGAATTGGAGAAATAAATTGCCAGCTGAAAGAGGCCTGGGAGTGTTACATGCTCTCGATTGTGAAACCTAAGCTAATTCATGGAACTCCAAAGCCATCAGAAGTTGTTCATGAGGATGACGACAAGATGCCCGATATGGGGAGAATCTCTCATTCGAATAAACGCAAGTTGGCAGTTCGGCAAAATGAGCCCAAGGAAACAAAGTTGAAGTCAACCGGAGATATCAAAGGATTCGAGCTCATCCCTTGTGATAGTTTGAAAACAACTAAGGCTAGAGCTCAGTCCAAGGAGAAGGAGCAAGTCATGCTGATTGACCTCTTGAACGAAAAGACAGTCATATCCGCTTAGCAGCCTCGGCCTAGGCCTCGAAAAGCAATCAGTTTGGGAAAATTTTATGCGTAAGATTTGTGGCATTTTATTCCAAGTATGATGTTCGTTTTCTTTAACATCCAGTTTAGTTTGCATTCAGCTTATGTTAAGAAAGAAAGACATTTTATTTGCACAAGTGTTTAGTTCTTACAACATGACCTCGGCTCAAGAAGCCTACTCGAGGGGGGGAGCCAAGCCCCTTCGATGCAAAAAACTAAACACAAAATTTTGTTCCAAAGTTCAAACACTCGAAGCTCGAGCACTGCACTCAGAAGGTTCGAGCACTACACACAATGCATGGAGTTGAAACACAACACTTGGTCAATTTTCACATCACCAAGGAGCTCGTTGTCAATAATGTGCTCGCCGATGTTGCACGCCTCAACGCCTTTGGTCGCCTTGACCATGACATCCTCGTCGCCACGCTCGTCCCGAGCCGCGACCAACTCTCGCTCCTCTTGAGCAACACCTTCGGTCGTCCCGACCATGGCACCCTCGTCGCCACGCTCACCCCGAGCCACGATGAGCTCTCACTGAGCAACGCCTTTGGTCGTCTCGACCATGGCACCCTCGTCGCCACGCTCGTCCCGAGCCGCGACCAACTCTCGCTCATCCTGAGCAACGCCTTCGGTCGCCTCGGCCACGACAACCTCGTTGTCATGCTCGCGCCAAGCTGCGACCAACTCTCGCTCATCCAGAGCTTCATCTTCGATCGCCCCGATCATGGCACCCCCATCGCCATACTCGCCTCGAGTTATGACCAACTCTCGCTCATCCTCAACTTCACATTCGATTGGAACGCCATCATCCTTGGTCGAGTGACACCCCTCTCAACGACTACGGCTCTGATCTCATCAATGGCAAATCCGAGCTCATTAGCATTAACACCCTGTAAGGTCGAACCTGGCCCATACAACCATGTACCGGCCTCATTTATCATCCTTTTCAAGATCAATCGCATCAACCTCTGCACCTTCACGAATGGCACCCAAGTAGTTGAGCTGGTTGTACGCATGCTCAAATACGGCCTGTAATCCAATGATATTGTTAAGAGCACAAACAACATCAAACAATGGACTCCTCATGAAGCGCTAGCCCTCGACTATGTCCGTACGAGTCTGAACAGTGGATGCGCCCTCGAACTCCTCAAGCTTCACATTCGGCTCAAGGCGCGCCATCTCGCTCTACTTAAGCCTTGCGCTCAGCTCAGAACGCATCTTTTCACCTTCCTCAAGCTTCGCGCTAAGTTCGGAGCGTGCTTTCTCGCTCTCGTTGAATCTTCTCTTAAACGAAACCAACCAGCGAATGTCACTGGATGATTCTCTTCCATCTTCTCGACTCTCTTCGCAAGAGCCGACATCTTGCCTTGAAGTGCTTGAGCCATCACATAGTTCCTGGATGCAAAGGTCGATTGAGCTAGAATATGATTTTCCTTCATCTGGACTCTTTCGTTCGCCTTCTCGAACTTGCCTTAAAAGTTTTCAAAGGACTTAGTGCGTAACTGGAGATTGGAGGTAGCTTGCCCATACAAATGTCTATGCTCGTTTTTTCTATTCTTATAGCGGGAGGCAAGACGAGAAAAGTGCTCGATTCCCATCATAAGATTCCAAAAATAAGCCAGGTATGAGTGTTCGACATAGCTATACTGGACGAACATAAACCTAAGGAATTAAATTATACTACTTCCTCGATGGCCTCGTTACCAACACCCGAGCTCTCAACAACCCACTCAATCCGAGCACCCTGCTCGCAACTCATATCAACTTTACTATTCCAACCCGACGAATAAGGATTGTGGTATGGAAAGCATCTCGACATACAGAAACCCAATCCAAGCAATTCAAGGAAAATAACTCAAGGATAGAGCTCAGAGATTACCTCAATGCTATGGAAAATCTGAGCAGCCCCTCGTTCTGCTCAAATGGATCCAAGCACTCAACACTCGTGGTAGAAATGAATTCAGTTCACCGTCGAAATATTTTTTGAAAAGTCAAAACCCTAAAATACGGAATAATACGGTAGCGAACGACTCGAAAAACGCTTAGAAATTTCAAAATTTTAGGACTCGACATTCTCGCTCCACGAGCACCTCGCACGCCTCGTACTCGAGGAGCGGGGGGGCAAATGATTGTACCGAAAAATGACTAAGTAACCTCCTCGTATTTTAGACTATCCATGATCCTCGTATTCCTAAAATTAGCTAAGGGAAGAGCTCGTTCTATCAAGTGCCCACCTCGTAAGTGCTTAGTATATCCCTTAAAATTGGCTAAGGCAAGCCCTCGTTCTACCAAGTGCCCAGCTCATAGGTGTTTGACATAACTCCTAAAATTGACTAAGGGAAGTCCTCGTTCTGTCGAGGGCCCAGCTCGTAAGAGCTTGACATAACCCCTTAAAATTGGCTAAGGGAAGAGCTCGTCCTATCGAGTGCCCAGCTCGTAAATACTAGCATAACCTCTCAAAATTGGCTAAGGGAAGAGCTCGACTTGTAAGTGCTCGCTCCTTGAGCGCTTAGCACGAGCCCAACGTCGACGGTTGCCCCCACTCGCCAACCACCCCACGATCTAAGTACGTGGTCCGCAATTCTCGCGCCCACTAAGTCAGATCAAGCTCGCGCCAGCTCCGACCAGGAGTATAAATATCATTTCTTTCACCAAAAAAGCGACACACAAAATTACATACCCAAACTCTGCCAAATTTTCGACTCAACTCCCTTCAATCCAAACTATCGGATTTGGTAAAAGAACCCACACTTAATTGATCCGTCGGAGATTCGAAGCCGATTACACACTTTCAAAGGTGACCAATTTCCGGCGTTATCAGACCCAAAAAGTATATAATTTATAAATTAATAATTATTAATTTATACGATTAATTAATACCTCGCTAAATTAATAAAATTTGACGGTCCCAACAGAATTAATTTATCGAGGTTATACTGTATAACCCATATCTATACATATTTACATTACATGTGTGAAAGCCTGTAGGATAGACTCTGGCCTTAGAGATCGTGTTTTATGGAGATATAGATCACACGTCAAAAAGGCGTGTGATAGATCACGAGAATTATGACACGCTACGTAAATATATATCCATTTTTTCACAGAATTTATAAACGAATTGCTACTTATATCTATTTTTCCTCCCACGTTCTTTTTGGAGAAATTTCTCTTTCATCTATTTTCTTCAAATTTCTCTGCCACTTTGTAAAAGATTTGTTGGAGAAGAAATTTCACTTTCATCAATTCCATGAGGGCAAAATTTTTACTTCACTCCTGCCAAAAAACAATTCTCGATTCCCGCGTAAATTACACACTACTTCAAGCCTGGACTACCAAAATATTGTTCAGTTTCTTCCTTCTGAATTTTAGCAACCATTGATTCTGGAGAGAAACAGATCCGGTGCAAATCTTGGTTTGGGTCTTTGCTTAATGTCGTTCATCCTCTCCGCACGAAATACGGTACTTAAGGTGAGTTGAATAATTTCATTTATATCAGATTTCTTTTTTCCGGTGACGGTAATAGATATGGTCTGAAATTTTTTTTTTTTTTACCAAAAGCAACATAAAATTTTTCTTTAATTTAGTGATTTCATCTATTACTTGCCGTAATGTATAAAGTCTCATGTTTGATTGAATGTGAAAGTGCTTCTTCTATTAGTATGGAATTTTTGTTCTTCTGGTTGTCGACAAGGTGTTTGTTGAAAGGATTAGCTCAAGATTCATGATAAGTAAGGATATATATATATATATATATATTTTTTTTTTTTGTGTGTACACTGATAAGTAACGATAATGAAATAAGCTAAATTTGTGTGATTCTTTGTTTCTTGGTTTGGATTTTGTTTTATCTTGTTCTAGCAGCACACACTTTCAATTGAGCATCTTTTAACATTTGAGTTTGACGTATTGGTGTGTTTCCATAATAGAAATGGATATTGAAGGAAGTGATGGTGAGGAAATGCTTGTTTTGGAAATGTTTCGATCGCAAATCATGAAATTTTTTGTTGATTGCGTTGTTGGTTTTGAAATCCGGTGTGTTAAGGCAAAAAGCTTCTCGTCGAAGAGTCCGAAGACAGTACAACATTCTGTCTAGGATTCCCAAACAAATAGAACACTTGAATGAACTAATTACCTTTGATGAGCAAGATTGTATCGACATTTTACGTCTAGGTCGTGATTGTTTTCGGAGACTTTGTTTAGTATTGCAAGAGAGAGGAGGTACTTAGCAGCACTAGGGGGGTCTCTGTTGCAAGCAAGTAGCCATATTTCTCAGTATTCTTGGCCATAACCAAAAAATACGAGTGGTAAAGCCATCGTTCCATCGATCAGGCCGTACTGTTTGCCTACATTTTAACCGTGTTTTAGATTCTGTCATGCGGTGTTGCGAATTATTTTTGGTGAAGCCTGAACCGGTCGAGGCTGACTGTGAAGATGAGCGATGGAAATGGTTCAAAGTATCTTCAATTATAAGTCTTGTGCGGTTCTTTATCATATATTATTGTTAAAATACATTAAATAAATTTTGCAGGGCTATCTTGGAGCACTTGATGGCACATATATACCTATTTGTGTCTCGTCAAAGGATCACGCAAGGTATCGATCTCGCAAGTCCATTTGTAGTGTCAACGTGTTGGGAGTTTGTGTTGGGAAGGAAGCTAGAGTCGGAAATGCGCAAATGCATAGCCAAAATCTGCGTGCTCTGTGTGCGGCACGAGAAGTTGTTAATGGTCACTGTAGAACTAATTTTACCTTTAAGGAGTGTCGTTTTAAACTAAATAAATTAAGGAAGCGTTACAACTGCTTTAGTAAACTTCTTTCGATGTCAGGCGTAGTTTGGAACCAAGAGAGTAACTATGTTTACGCACCACCCGGAGTTTGGGAGACAATTGTTAAGGTAATTTTTGTTTACTATTTCTTGTTAAATAGATTTGTTATTATATACATTAATTTATTTTTGAAAAATATAATAGGACTATCCCATTGCAAAGACCTATTTCTATGAAGGAGATCGTGATTGGGATGCTCTACTTGGCATATTTGAGAAGGATTTTCGACTAGAACTACCCAATATATTTGAAATAATAGAGATTTCCAGTGACACCAATCGAGACGATGACGAGGATGCCAACATGTCAGCAACATATAATGAAATAATTCAGATTGATAGTGAATCAGAAGAGGCTCAGTCTAATTCTCTGTGAGAAATCGATTGAATGTCGACAACCACATTGCCTCCTATCTTTGACAAGATATTTAATCCACTTGGTTGCATGCTTTCTTCATTTTTTTAATTCATCCGAGTGCACGCTATTGCCTCCTATCTACTGAATAAACTCTAGCCAAATCAAATTCATTTTTTATTTTCCATCATTTTCTTCAATGTTTATTTTATATTATTTTTATTAATAAATGAATATGTCCTGTTCTTTTATTTTTATTTTATAATTATAGAAAATTTTAAATAGGAACGTGAATTATTCGAAAGTTAAAACATGGTGGACCACAAAATAATTTTAAAAATTGAGACGAAACTCTTCCAAAAAGAATAAAAAATAAAAAATAATACCGTCTCCTAAAAATAGATTATGATATTAAAATATTTGAGATGGTGCAATGAATTCTCAAATCAAAATGAAAAGGGAGATCTCTATTTTGTGACTACAAAACTCTATTTTTGTGGAAGTTAAGAACAAAAAATAATTAAAATAAATTAAGGGTAAATAAGTAATTTAATTCTAACATGCGTTAACTACCCATAAAAGTAAACAATAAATTAAATGTAAACATGAATTGATGACATGATTAGTAAATGTGAGTATGTCTACTATCACAAACATATAATATCCTTACATGCATTATCACTACATGAAAAGTAAACGAGCTCTTAGAAGTCGTTTACTTTCACTTAATCACGCAGATAAAATTAATTAAATCTCAAAATCGATCGTTTACTTTTCATGTTAGTTTTTCTACCAAAATCTGTTCGGTCCGTAAAATAAGAAGTTTTTATCAGTTTTCCTACACATGACAAAATGCCGTGTTTGAGAAATCATGATTTTTATCGGCATGTATACATTTACTTATTTATCCAAATATTTGATTTATTTACAAAAATTTGCCATTATTATTTATTAAAAAAAGAAATAAACTTATTGCTATTATCTAAAATCTATACGTAAGAGAGACAGATAACCATCGTTTTGTGGACTTTTGGATTCTTTTCTTTTCTTTTTATTTATTTATTTTTTCCATTCCTTTTTTATCTCTTACATTCTTTTCTTTTTTTATTATTTGTTTATTTGATTACCACTCCAATATCTTCATAACTCCTCTTTTCTGTTACCAACATCAATTCCTTTTCTTTTTTTTTTTTTTGGTCTTGAATTCCTTTTCTTGATGTATAAATTTTTATCTTTTTCTTCTTCTTTTTTATTTATCATAATTTAATAATTACATTAAAATTGACTATAAAAATATATATTAAAATAAAAATTAATTTTAATATATTTAAATATTTTTCTTTTTAATTTGCACACGCTACGCATGTGCAGAAGTTATTAGTTTTTTTATTAATCGATAAGCATCATTGGTTACTATTATTTATAATTTTTTATTAATTGATAAGCATCATTAATTGCTATTATTTATAAAAATTAACATAAAAACTGACAATCAATTAATATAATATGATTTTAAATTTATTTAATAATATTATTATCAAGAAAAAAATTACTTTTATGTAAAAAAAAAAAAAAAAAAACTATCTAAAAATAATAATTCTTTTTGGTGGGAAAGAGAAGCCTAAGCTCCATCTAAAAATAATAATTAATCATCATTGATTAAAATAAATATTTAAAAATTTAAATCACTGCCCCTCGTATTTAGAAGAAGGAAAAATGTATAATATGTATGCCAATGGTCTTTAAAAGAAAGAAAAATCAAATATATATATATATATTAAATGAGATAAGTATATGGCTATTTTGGTAAAATTAATATTTAAATTAATTATCTTTACATGTAAAGTAAACGACTAATTCAAGAAAACATGATGTTTATCTTTAAAAGTAAATAATAGATAATGACTAATTAATCTATTGAAAAAACCTCCATTACCCTATCTGCCCAAAACCCTTTCTGGGAAAGTAAACGACTTCTTAGGGATTAGAAAATGGCATAAACTGGCTTAGAAATGAAGTTACGAGAAGATTTTGGTTGAGAGTGACTCACAAATCATTATTTCTTTAACAAAAAACATGATCATCTCCTTGATCAGTATCCTTCATAGAATTTGATAATCGATTGTCAAATTTTCCTTGATATTTCGTGGGAAACAAAAATCACTCATATTTGGTATGAGACTAATAAATGTACGAACCATCTTGCAAGAAAAGGTCACATATATATAACGTTTTGATTTTATGAAACTTATCTGATAATAATTTTATAGATTTTTTTAGAGGAGGACTGCCCTCTTCGTTGAGACTAGTAATTTCCTTAGAGAAAAATAAAAAATAAAAAATGCAAAGATCACAATTTCTTACTGTTAGGCTAATAACCCTTTGTCCATGCGTCTCGTGGCATAACCTTTACCAAGTCTACAGGAAAAGAAACAGACTCAGCAGAGTGATAACGATGCAAAATTATTATACCATAGGCAATGGAAAGATAAGAACAAGAAAGAATCCTTTTCATATATATACATATATATATGATTTATTTTAAACGTTCAAACTTTAAAGGAATCAAGATATTTGTTATCCGGATAAAATAAAATTGACTGTCACTGTTTGAAAAATCATATAACTTAGACACCAAACATATATTAAAATGACCTCAATATTTTCGCTTGAAAAATACTTAAATACTTATTTGATATTATTGAATAATAAGTTTAAAATGCAAGTATGCAACTTTTCTTAAAAGAATTTTCCCACAGATTACTTGAAAGAAGTTATTCCTGTGCTAGGAGTAGGGCTGTCAATTTGGGTGGGTCGGGTGGGTTCGGGTCGGGTTGGAACAGGGGTATAACGCCAAAAGCCTCAACCCGAACACGACCCGAACCCGAATTGAACCCATTATCCTTAACCCTAACCTGATGATATAAGGTTCGGGTTGGGTTCGGGTGACCTGATTCATTTTCGGGTCACCTGGTAACCCGAACCCACCCGATAAAATTGACCCGACCTGATTTTGTAACCTATCAGATTCAAAGCAATAAACCTTTTCCGATAAAAAATTTTCCCCAAAACAAACCCTTCATTCTTCAAGCACCTTCACGGACACAAACCAATTCAAGCACCAACAAAATAAACCCAAAAATTAAAACAACCAATTTGATTCCTCAAAGATCAATAAAGAAAAATTACACCCTCCCTGAGTCATCAAAAAAGATTATGCTCGTATGGCTCTCGCTGATGGTGCGCAGTCGATTTTATGTCGGATCAGGACAGAGAAACCCATAGCAGTATTGGAATTTCAGTAGCTGAAATTGGTGGAGGCATCGTCGAATAGCAGTAGGAAAATCTTGCTTCAGCCGAGGGCTTCCACGCTGAGGTCGTTCGGTGGACGGCGACAACCGCAGCGGTGTGATTAAGGTGAAAAACAACGAGAATGAAGTGTCGCGTTTCTTTGAGACGATTTCGGATTGTGTCGATGGCGAGGCGATGAGAGGAGGGGATGGTGGCGGATGAGGTGGTGACGGGAGGAGGATGGTCGCTGAGAGAGAGGAAGAGACAAGGGTGGTGAGAAACGGGCAGCAAATTGGAAAAAAAGTTGGAGAAAGAAAGGGGTGAGAAGCGGCGCAGAAAAGATGATGTGAGAACTGAGAAGCTGCGCAAGATATTTAGGGTTGATGGTAGGGTTAGTTTTTTTTTTTTTTTAATATTTATGTTTCGGGTTAATTCGGGTCAACCCGGAACCCGACCTGATTTTCTCTCTCTTCATCGGGTTGTTTTCGGGTCCGACCCGATTTGACCCGAACCCGAAAACCCCCAACCCTAACCTGATATTTTGATGGGTGGGTCGTGTCGGGTTGTCGGGTCGGGTCCGGAATTGACACCCCTGGCTAGGAGTTCTTTGGTGGATGAGGGATCTGTGGTGGGAAAGGGGGAGGGATAGAAATAATATTGTTGAAATGTTGTTGGCTGAGAATTCGACGGGGAGCAATGTTTCGGTTATTCCCATAGTGGGTATGGGAGTGATTGGGAAGACCACTCTTGCACAAATGGTGTACAATGATGACAGACTGGTGGGAAAATTTGATCAAAGGATGTGGGTTTCAGTCTCCGTAGATATTGACACCATTGGCATAACAAAGTCGATTATTGAGTCTGCATCGGGCGAAAAATGCGAGTTATCATATCTTGATCCCGTTCAGATTGAACTTTGTGATTTGATACGTAATAAGAAGTTTTTACTTGTGTTAGATGATTACTGGAGTGAGGAGTATGGCGATTGGGATGTGCTGTCTTCACCGCTCAAATTTGGGCTGAGAAGGAGCACAATTGTTTTGACCACTCGCAGCATGAAAGTGTCGCAAATTCTTGGCACAGCTCCTTCGTATTGTTTGGACGCGTTGACTGATGGGGATTGTTGGGAGTTGAAAAGGCGAAAAGCATTGTCAAATAGAGTTTTTGAGTGCAATTCACAGTTTGAACAAGTTGGGAGGATGATTGCGAAGAAATGCAAAGGGTTGCCTTTAGCAGCTAAGTCTCTCGGTGGTTTGCTCCATTTTAAATATGATCTGGCAGAATGGAACTCAGTTCTAAAAAGTGAGATATGGGAATTGCCACATGATAAAAATGATATTTTTCCAGCTTTAGCTCTAAGGTATCAACAACTTCCCACTCATTTGAAAAATTGTTTTGCATATTGTTCCACATTCCCCAAGAACTATCACTTTGAAATGAATGAGTTGGGTTTGCTGTGGATCGCAGAAGGATTTGTTCGTCCCCGCGGAAATGTTAGGTTGGAAGATATTGGCAATGATTACTTCAAGGATTTGTTGTGGAGGTCTTTCTTCCAACTTTCGCATGTAGATGCTAATAGCCGGAACATTTATAAAATGCATGATTTGATTCACAGTGTTAAGTTGTAAAGAGTAGGAATTGCTTTCATTGATTCTTTGTAATTGTATATCGGATTACAGAGGAGAAGAGAATAATATAGCTAGGAATCCCTACAAGTCAGGGATTGACAAATCACGTCTAATTAGGAAAAATAGCTATTATCCCAAATTTACTCTTATTTCCTAACACTCCCCCTCAAGCTAAGTCATAGGATTACCAATACTTAGCTTGTCGAGTACTGCCTGAAAACTCTGTCCCGTGACTGCTTTAGTCAAGATATCTGTCAGTTGTTCCTCTGATCTAACGAAGGGAAGTTTAATAGTTCCATCTTCCAGTTTCTCTTTTATGAAGTGACGATCAACTTCCACATGCTTTGTTCTATCATGCTGTACAGGGTTTTCCGAGATACTGATGGCAGCTTTATTATCGCACTTCAACCGGCCCGGACCAAGTGGGGCCATACCAATCTCAGTCATTAGTTTTCTCAGCCAGATGAGCTCTGTAACCACCTTCGCAATACCTCTGAACTCAGCTTCCGCACTGGATAGGACTACCACCTTTTGTTTCTTGCTCCTCCACGTTACCACGTTTCCCCCGACCATGGTAAAAAATCCAGAAGTGGATCTCCTGTCATTTGGGTTACCCGCCCAGTCTGCGTCTGTGTACGCCTCAATCTCCAAGTGGCCATGCCTGCCAAACATGATCCCATTTCCTGCAGACCCTTTCAAGTACCGTATGATCCTCATTACTGCCTCCAAGTGATCTTTCTTTGGTTTGTGCATGAACTGGCTGACCACCCCTACGGCATACACAATATCGGGTCTAGTGTGGGATAAATAGATCAATTTCCCGACTAGCCGCTGATACCTCTCTTTCTCTATTGGCTCCCCGTCTCCTTCAATTCTGAGTTTATGGTTTAGTTGGATCGGAGTGTCGGCAGGTTTACAATCTACCATCCCGGTTTCTGCAAGTAAGTCGAGGATGTACTTCTTTTGTGAGATAAAGATTTCTCGTTTTGACCGTAGCACTTCGATTCCCAGAAAGTACTTCAAACCTCCTAGGTCCTTCATCTCGAATTCTTTGAACAAATTTTCTCGGAGCCTTTCTATTTCCTCAACATCACTCCCAGTGATGATCATGTCATCAACATAGATGATCAGACATGTAATCAGATTCTCCCTCCTTTTTAGGAACAAAGTATGGTCAGAGTTGCTTTGTCTGAACCCATATTTCTGCATTGCCATTGTAAACCTCCCAAACCACGCTCTTGGGGACTGTTTGAGACCATAGAGTGCCTTCCTGAGTCTGCACACCTCGTTTCCCTGAAATTGATCGGTGTATCCTGGTGGTGCTTCCATATACATTTCCTCTGCTAGGTCACAATGTAAGAATGCATTCTTCACATCGAATTGGTGAAGTGGCCAGTCCTGGTTGGCTGCAACAGACAGAAGGACCCGGATAGTATCTAACTTTGCTATAGGAGAGAAAGTCTCAAAGTAGTCAATTCCGTATGTTTGGGTGTATCCTTTTGCTACAAGGCGGGCCTTATACCGTTCTGCTTTGTATTTGATCGTGAACACCCACTTGCACCCTACTGGCCTCTTTCCGTGAGGTAATTCACATATCTCCCAAGTCCCGTTCTTGACCAAGGCATCCATTTCAACGTTCATAGCTTTCCACCATGCTTTATCTTGTACAGCCTCCTGTACAGAGCTTGGGATCCGTTCTTGATAGACATTTCCCACAAATGTTTTGGCTGCTTCTGACATACTCCCCCTGACCATATTCCCTACTAGGTATCTGCTTGTTCGGGACCTTTGATCAGGTGAATATCGATTTGGTGGAACCCCTCTGTTGTTCCTTTGTGGCAAGGTGTACCTGTTACCTACTATATCATCCAAATCGGGATTAACAGTACCAGTTGCTTCTTCAGGAATTTGAATAGGAATAGCAGAAGAAGAGTTCACGGGTTCACTTACCTCAGCTTGGACTTCGTACGAGAGAGGATGATTGGTGGTGGTACTGAGGTCGGGAGGGGAACGGATATTAGGAGCTTCAGAGTCTTCGAGCCAGTATAGAGAGTCACCCGGAAGCTCCCCCTGAGTGCTATGCTGGCGCTGAAAGAAGTACTCAGTCTCTAGGAGTTCACAGTCCATAGTGACATGCATGCGGCGAGTAGCGGGATTATTGATGGGATGCGGGCCCAGATCAGTAGCAGTCCGGGACCACATTTCAAAATTTTTAATTATAATACAAGTATTAAAATATTTCTAAAACATTTTAATACAACGCGGAAGACTTAGCCGGATCTACTCAAGTATATACATGCAATTGATAATAAATTTTAAATCACTTAAGCAGATAAATATCTAACATGCAATTAACACTTAAGAGCACATAATTTATCATGCTTAAAATAAAATAACTGTAAAATATTACCGTACTGCAAACATGGCTATCTAACGGCATTTTTCCAGCTCCTTGCCCTTTCGTGAGACCGGCAGAGCTTCCCCGCAATATCCCCGACTCAACCCTCGGAGTGTGGGCTCCGCGAGTATTTCCCTAAATACTCGAGAAAATATTTTCTAGAACAAATCATTTATCTAGACTAGAAAATTCCCTAATTTTCTAATAATTAAGCGGATTATATATTAATTATATAACCACCTAATTATATATTAATTAATCCTTAATTAAAGGATTAATTAAACAAACTAGAGAGAGAGAGAGAAAATCTCTCCAATCAGCCAAAATTTTTGGCCGAAAAATTTCATATAAAATGAGCCAAGGATCAGCCTATTTATAGGGATAGATTGGAGGGCATTTTGGTCATCTTACACACAAATGGAAGGGCAAAAAGGTCATTATACACGTCCCGCGTACAAACCGCGTACCAACCGGCCAATCAAATTGCACCATCGTGTAGAACTCTCCGCCGTGAATCCATCGCCACCAACCACGCGCCGCCACGTGTTGCCACGCGCCCGCACGCGCGGCCACAAGGTGGCCATGTGGTTGGCGCGTGATTCACACACGTCACGCCACCAGATCACGACACGTGTCCGGGTCTGGTCCGACCCGGACCGGACCCGGCTCTACCCTATCCAAATGCGAGCCGGCCCTACCCGTTTGATCCGGCTTGACCGACCCGTTGACCAGCCAGCCCAAGTCGAATCTGGGACGTCCACCGCGATGACGCGGCGCGATCCTCACCATACGCGTGGCACGCCACGCGGCGCTGCGTCAGCGCCAACTGGGGCCCAACCCGCTGACGTGGCGTGACACGTCAGCGCCACGTCAGCAAAATGCCACGTCACCACCGATTTTTTTTTTTTTTTTTTTTTCGATGAAAATTTTATTTTCTCCAAAATAAAATTCCGGGCATTTCCAACTCTTTGGAACTTGATTTATTTTCTTAAAATAAATCCCTTGGCTATTTTCAAACACTTTGAAAATTCATTTCTCTTTCTCCTTTTATTATTTTCTCTTCGGGTTTTTAATTGGGGCTTGCAGGGGGACCTGCAGGACTAATTAATTTTAGCTCCAAACGGATTAATATATTATCATCTCATGACAATAATTAATTACCGTTTAACAATATTTAATTCCACTAAATAAATATTGTTGCACTCTAAAATTAATTAAATTATTCACGAATTTCTCGATCTAGAATAATTTCGCATTTTACTCCTCCGTGTAGATATCCATGAAAAATAAATTGCAACTACTATCATTTATTTTTCATCTCTAATTTGAAATTTATTGATTTGCCTTAAGTTCAAATTCTCTGTATGTGAAACACATTCAACATACAACTTCGGTGACGTTATCACGCGAAGTGCTTTGGCCAAAGTCTTAATTCAAACTTTTTCAAATCTATTTCAAGGATATCTCTTACCTTCCAGCAAGGCCACAGATTCCTCGATCAATATAACTCTTTAGCACATTTCATGTAACCACCGAACATACAAAGTATTTTGGCCACCCGTTACCGAGACCTCACTTCGAGTATGTTACAGTGACTAACACTACATGCCTAAAGCCGAAATATTATCAGGATTAAGAGTATAATGCTTCCTGAGATTTTATTCATTTTAGATAGCAGTATAAAATGAATAATCTCAGTGGTCCAGTTCGATGTTTCCAATCCTATTGAAAAACATCAACGTGTTTATAATTGGAATCACCATTCCCTATGACGAAAGACTAATCATCTTATATAACCACGTTATAGTCTTGATAAGAACATATTCTTATCTTACCGACTAGAACTTTAATAACACGTGATTTCGGTATTCAAAGTCTTTTCCTATGAAACACATTTCATATGAGAATACCACCACACGTCATTAATTATTAATATGTGAAATACTCATAAATTGCTGTAAATTCAGTTTAATTAATTCAACAAATTGAATTTTCAGGGCACTATTCCCAACAATTATAACACCTGTATCCTTTCTGATGAGGTGCATATCCAACGAAGACACATTTTACTGCACAGGGATCCAACTTAGTCCGTTCAGATTTCGGAACATGCACAAAGACAGAACACCCAAAAACACGGGGTGGCATTGTGAGAAATGCTGGGATGTCAGCTTGTGTTTGGAGGACCGACAGAGGAGTTTGTCGATCAAGTACTCTGGTGGGTAATCTGTTGGTGAGATAGGCGGCAGTTGCCACTGCTTCGGGCAAAAAATGACTGGGTACATGAGATTCTGTCATGATGACACGAGTCATCTCTAGTAATGTCCGATTCTTGCGTCCGGCTACTCCATTTTGCTGAGGTGTATTTGGACAGGTTGTTTGGTGAACAATCCCATGTCCTGTCATAAATTCGTGCATCTGTTGATTAACATACTCGCGTCCATTATCGGATCGAAGTACTTGAACTGTCCTTTTAAACTGAGTGTTCACCATTTTACAGAAAGCAACAAATGTCTCATAAACTTCTGATTTGTGTTTCAGAAAATAAATCCAAGTCATTCGGGAAAAATCATCAATAAATAAAACAAAGTACTGAAATCTACTTTGAGTAGCTACCGGGGCAGGTCCCCAAACATCCGAATGAACTAATGAAAAAGCAGATTCAACCCGAGTGTTTGTTGATTTAAATGAAGTCCTATGACTTTTTGCAACTGAACAAGTTTGACAAGATAAATTTAAATGCCGACTATTCAAAAAGAGAGCTGCAAATAACACCCGTAGATATTCAACAGAAGGGTGCCCGAGACGTCGATGCCATAACCAAATCTGAGTGTCTTTAGTTCCTTGTGATAGCAAAGCCCTGGAAGAAGGTCCCATTTCGTCCACATAATATAATCCGTCCCTCTCAGTACCACGCCCAATAATCTCCTTCGTACGAATGTCCTGTATCAGGCAAAATTTAGGATATATCAGCACCATACAATTCAATTCCCGTGTCAAATGGCTCAAAGACAACAATTTTGAAGAAAAAGAGGGAATATATAGACAATTTCTCAATTTTAGTTTTGGTGAGAGATCAATAGATCCCTCTTGTTCAACTTATACTAATTCCGCGTTTGCTGTCTGAATATGGGATTTTCCCGGGGTGACGGGTTCACATAAATCTGTGGGATCATAGGTTATTGTATTTGTTGCTCCACAGTCGAAAATCCAATGTGATAATTTTGGAGGGCCATTTTGTTCATCATGGGGCAATTGTGGAAACTTCTCAGTACATAAGGGCCTATTTGCAATTAGGGAAACATTTGAAGCATAAGAACTAAATAACCTAGGGTTTGGGATTTCATCCCCAAACCCTTTACCTCTTTCGGCTGGAGATGCAGAGGGTCCAACCCCCATAGCCACGGCGGCGCTGCCCGGACCATTCCCTATCTCCGTCGCGCCGGTAGCCACCGCACCGGGGTCTCCTCTGTTTTGGACGACACCTGCGGTGGTTTCCGCCTGTCCGTCGCCCCGCGCCGCCCAACCTGTTTCCCCTACGGCGGTGTTGGCCCGTCGATTCCCTCCACTCTTTGTGCCCAGATCTGTTTTCGGGCTACCCTCCCACCAGTCGGGATAGCCGATAAGTTCAAAGCACCCTTCCTTTGTATGTTTGGGCTTTCCGCAATAGCTGCACTTGAGTCCCGATTTGTCTTCTCGCGGTGATGGCCGGCGCCCAGACCCGTCAGAATGTCCGGGATCGTCTGAGCATGGTGGGTTCTCGCTCCTGTTTCTTCCCCCTTTTTCTCTCCGTGCAACAAGCCCAAATCCGATGCCCGATGATGATGGGTGTTCATCGCCGCCGGTTGCCGCCTTCAGAATTTGGAGGCGGGCGGCCTCTCTTTGGACGGTGGCATAAGCAGACTCCACTGAGGGTTTACTTTCTTGCTTCAAGATGTCCCGTCGGATCGGGTCGTATCGTTCATCCATTCCTGTGAGGAATTGATACAGCCTTTACTCCTGGGTGATTTGGTTGAATATGGTTATATCTTCGGGATATTTCATTGGATTGGGTTGCCTCCTGTCTATTGCCATCCAAATGGCTTGCAATTTGTTCCAGAATTCTTCCAGGGTGTCGGTGCCCTGTTTCTGGGTGTTTGCTCTTCGATGAAGATCGAAGAGTTGCATCGGATCTGACCCGCTTCCATAGGTGGTTGAGAGTCCATCCCACAGTGCCTTCACCGTCGGATACTGTAAGACATTATTTATTAAGTTTACCTCTATATTTTGTATGAGCCATGTGAACACGTTCTGATCAGTTTGCTCCCACTGATCGTATGTTGGATCTGTTTGTGCGGCATCTTGAGTTTGACTTAAAGCAGCTCAACCGCATGCCACCAGAGTTTGGCAGGTTAGTTAATCTTCAAGCTCTATCTGCGTTTATTGTAGGAAGAACTGAAGGATGCAATATTAGGGAGTTGAAAAACATGAGGTTCTTAAGAGGATCCATTTGCATTAAGAATCTTGAAAATGTGTCGAATGTGACTGAGGCGAGAGAAGCTATGTTAGACATGAAGCCATTCATTAATAGGCTCGAGTTGGAATGGAGTGACTCAAGATATAGATTCAATGATGAAGAAATTCTGGCAGGTCTTCGTCCCCATGAAAATTTGGAGGAGCTAATCCTAACAAATTATTTTGGTTTTCTATTATCTGCTTGGTTTAGTGTGTGCAAGATTTCAAGAATTCACTTGCAGAATTGTCAACACCCGCACATCCTTGCCCCCGTTGGGAAACTTCAACACCTGAAATCTCTAGTCATTGAAAGCATGTCCAATTGGAATCTTATTGACCTACAAGAACCTGGATTTCCAGTATTGGAGTATCTCAAAATAGATGACATGCCAAATTTGACAGAATTTAGTAACAATGGTGATTTTCCTAGCCTCCGTACTCTTGACATCAGTGATTGCCAAATGCTGACTAATTTGCCATCGTTTCTTCACACAACTCGTCTTCAACACTTAAAGATCAACAGATGTCCGAAAATAGTAGCATTGCCAGCCCGTCTACCAACTTCGCTTGAATCATTGTCAATTACAGAGAGTGATACTCTTGTGGGTAGATGTAGGAGCCAGGAAGGTGAAGACTGGCAGAAGATAAGAGTAATTCCAAAGATAGAAATGGATAATGTGGAGATTCAATGGATTTGAGAAGATTTTGATAGTAAAGCTGAACTCTTTGAGATTGGCTTCCAATTTTGATCTCATCCTTGCAAACATTTGGCAATTTGTAAAGTTTATATATATATATTTCTAGTTATTGGAACGAGTTAATTTGAGCCTGGACATTTTTACTAGGGTCGCCCGATTTATTAACTAGGGTGGTTTTTTCACATCAAAAGTGTAAAATGTATAAAAATGCTACAGTACCACATATATTATATAGATAACGAATACAATTTATTAGGTAACGCAGGTAATTTAATTTATTTTTTACGTAGAGCAATTTAACATTTAAAACAGGAAATGCAATATATTCTTAGAGTTGCACTTAATTATTAACTTATTAATACAAATCAGATTACTCAATTTATTCTCATTAAATTGATAATATCTACGTCTAGAAAACTTTGCTCATATTCAATAATTAAACAATAATTATTAGAATTAAATTGCTACTTACTTATAGAGGTTATAAAGTAATTACAAATAAAAGAGAAGTATAGATAATAAAATGATCAATATCAAATATGCAACTTGGAAGATTTACCCTAAGTCACATAATCTTTTTATCATACTCAACGCACTCGCACTCAGTTCTCGCACCTACAAATTTGTGCGCATTGCTCGCTTTAAGACGACTTAAAATTTTAGTTCTTCGCACTGACGAATTTGTGCATATTTCTCGCTTTAAGAAGACTTAAAATTTATTTTATACACTTATAATAATATGAAAGATAAATTTTAATTTTTTGATTTAATATATGATTATTATATAATGATGAAATTAAGTTATTATAATGAATACCTAAATAAAATCAATTTTTTTATATACAAAGTCAAATAAAATAAAATTATATTATAAATATAATTATTTAAAATAATTTTTTATTAAAGCGCACTCGCACTCAATTTTTTTCAAAATTTTGCACATTGCGCACCCGCACTCGCTCCCGCATTCGCATTATGTGACTTAGGATTTACCATCATCAAGAAAAGCAATACTTGCCCCTTAAAGCATGAATAAGTCTTGATTCTTTATCTACATGCATGATCAAAATCTTTTCTTCCAGCTTATAAAGAATCATTCCCAGCCTCAATATTTACAGAAAAATATACACCAATATACAGTCTCATTGAAAATAGAAGTTCTGAGATGAAGAATGGCCAATCTGAATTCCTCAGCTATTCCGGCTGCGTATTTCCAGTTACCTCGATTTCGACTCATATTTCAGATTCAGGAGAAAAATCTGCCACTCCAGCATTACTAATAACACCGGCCAGATCCGTCACCACCTGCATTGATCTCAATGATCAGCTAGAGATCATGCATAACCTTTCTATATAATGCAGTTAAATTATACGGACAATTACACCAACACACCTTGAGATCTGACCTGATTACACATACTTCCCCTGTAGTTTCAGAAATTACAAAAAATTCTCCTATCTTGGCCGAAGAATTTGATGCAGTTATCCCTAATTTATTTATTAATAAACTAATTTTCCATTGACACTTACTAATCAAAATTTAACTTCAAATTCATGAATATGACATGCATTAGGCCAAACCTGATGGCATGTCAGGGGAAGTTTTGGTAATTTTTCTAAGTTCAGGGGGGAAGTTTGTGTAATTAGATCAATTATATATTTATATACATGCATCATATCTTTGCTTCATCAATTGTATAAGATGAGCAATTCAAATAACAAAATTACCTTATTTATGGAGTATCTACTCTTGGGATCCCAACTTAGGCATTTATCTGCTATACGAACTAGCCAATATAGTTGGTAAACATCGACACTCTCTTGTAACACAGGGTCTATCAATTCCATGTACTTTTTCTGCCTTAACCGTGGTCTTGCCTTTAAAAAGAAAAAAGAAAAAAGGAAAAATCACAATTACATGTTAATGTAGTATTTAGCCAATAAGGATTTCGAATAGTTGTCCTAAATTTACCCATCTCAAGAAGCTTTCCCCTTCAGTATCTTGTATTGTCTTTCTACCAGTTATCAGCTCCAACAGAACAACCCCGAATGAGTAAACATCAGCCTTGCTTAAGTCTATCCCAGTTTCATTATATTCCGGTGCTAAGTGTTCGAAAGTCCTAAGTACTTTAGTCCCAGACGATAGGCCTAAGGCCTCGAACTGATTGACAGTAAGCCCGTAGTACGAGAGCTGATCAATGCCAGAAGGTAGTTAGGTGTAGAGATATATGAAGTCATTCTTCTACATATAATTGCCTAGATATATTTACAACGCAAGAAATTTATCTTACCAATGGTTGATAATCATGTGTTACCAGTATGTTGCTTGGCTTCATGCTTCCATATATCCTTTCTCCATGTAAATATTCCAAACCTTTAGCTGCTCCGTATGCTATATTTAATCGTCTTTCCCAAGTAAGCTTCTTGCTTTTGTCTGCGCAAAACTTATCATATCATTAACATAGCAAAGAAGATAGAAAAATCCAAAAGATTGCACAAATCATTTTACTTACTTGATAAATGTGTGTTGAGGGAACCATTACAAATGTATTCGTATACAAGAAACCTATGTGGCCCTTCCGAGCATGATCCTAAGAGGAAGGCCACATTTTCATGGCGTACACCCTCAAGAATCTGAACCTCTCTCCTAAATTCCACCTCTTTGATTGTTCCTGAAGGGTTCTCCCTTATCAGAGTCCTCCTCTGATCATTTAATAAGCCGAGATAGATATTCTTCCCGTGATCATGCATTAAATTTTGTGGGCTAAATCCATTTGTCGCAAGCTGCAGCTCTGCGTAAGTGAATTTCTTCTTCAGTTCAATCCATGGCCTTCTCTTGTTGCAAACTGAACAAGGGGAATCGAAGAATGCACTCCGGAACAGCTCCACCGCACCTCCATGACAGGGATAATTTTTTTTTAATAAAATGCTTGATCATATTTACAAGGAAAAAAAGATTATTTTTCTTATTATCTGTTTACTTACTAGTTCCCAAGTTCGATGTGGTTTCTCTCAGCGTCATTTTGGGTAGTGTATCTACGTGCGGTGGTCTTACATTCTTGATGCTGTTGTTGTATTTCAACTTTGAAATTCCACAGGAAAGATTCTCCATGAAGTACTTCAAATCCTTCTTAAGTTGCCTGCCAATATAAATTTATGCTATTAAATTGATGAGAAAAACACTTAGTTGTTCAAAGTATTCGGTTTCTAATCGCTTTTTGCCTCCTAATGTTTCAACTTTTAGTCATTCAAGTTATTGCGTTATCGCAGTCTACCATTTGACTCATTCTCCGGCCAAAAGTGTCCTGTGTGTGATATCAAGCGTCAGAGACAAGAATTTTATTAGGTAACACTTTTCCATTGGGAAACGAGGTTGATGGTAAACTGTAATAAATCAGAAATTATGGACAGAAACCAGTGGAAATTGGAGCATTATGAGGCGAAGTGTAAATATCGAACAAGTGTTCTTTCCCTATTACATATCCAACTAAAAGTAGTGGTTGATGATTGCCTACAAATGAAATCTCAATCGTGTTATTGTTTAATAAGACTAACTCCAAGGGGAGGTCCCTGTAATATTTAGTCCAGTTCATTAATTGGGTAAATATTTGGACTGAATATTAGAGGGACCTCCCCTATAAGTTTAGTCTTATTACAGAAACCCCCTCCACCCCACAGTTTGAAATTACAAAAACCTACCTTCTAATTTTTAGTCAATTAGTTTGTCAAGTACTAGTTAAATTTATGATATGCAGCTCTTTATATTCTTCATTTCTTAGTGAAATGAATATACTAATTACCCATGAAGAATGATGTGCGTCGCCCGAAAGCACTTGGCATACTCTACAGCGACTTCTTTCAGCAAGCCCGCTTCCACTGCAATGTCGAACTCCACCTGTGCATACATATTCAAATCTCGAACTTCATTACCACTTAATTTGTAACAATTCTTACAAATAAATATTTCCTCAAAAAAAATTATTTTCATCTTCTTCAATCACCTCTAATGTCTCAGAAACCTTGAGTATCTCCTTAAATGCGGCACAGTTTGCGTAGCGTTCGAGCACCCTGCGAGTCTCTCCTTTGATGTCTTCCCTGTGCTTATGAATCGTTATACTGGAATGCAACTTGGGCTTGTTTTCTGCATCGTAAAACCAGTAATTACAAAACATTTATAATAATCTGAAATAGTGCAAGAAACACCAAACGATGATAAAAGCTTAGCTAGTAAGAGTTCTTACTCAGAAAAGGTGTACATGGATTATAATGCTCTGAGTTGATGTTCCTGGTAAAAGCTTGAATTATCCCAAGAAGCTTGAGTTCGTCACCGCGAGAGAACGAGAATCCATTAAGAACATGCCTCCCAGATTCAATGCACATTACTCTTGAGGCATCTTGGATGATTAGCACCCTCTGAGTGTTGGTTGACATTGTTCTTGTTTTCACTTCAAATATACTGCACCTTTAAGCATGACATGTTCTTATAAGTAAGCTAGTTTTTTTTTTCATAAAAAATGAAAAAGGAAAGAATAGTTTTTGTCCTTTTTTCTTTGATAAATAGGAGGAAGATCGGATTTGATTTGAAACATTTTAGGTGAAAATATATACACAATTATACATTTAAAATATACGGTTACAATCAAATTGAGACGCACATATTTCGCTCACTTTAAGAAGATTCAAGTCCACTATATTAGTTTTTTTACCCATCCAACGGTCTGCAACCTCGTCATATACTCGAGAAGAGATTTTCTTTCTAAATTTTGTACTTTTAAGTATAAACTTTCTAAAATTTATAATTTCGCCCCCTCCCCAAAGTTTTGATACCTTTTTTTTCCCCTTACAAGTTACAACCTCGTCTCCGTTCACCCAAATCCAGGCTTCGTCTCCCGTTTTCAAGTCTATAAGGAGTAACACGTTATAAATATTTTCTCAAAACCCGAAATGAAAAAGATAAAAGTGTCTAATATTTTCCATTACGTTCCTTATCAAGAAAATATCATCAACAACAACAAAATTAATACGAATAAAACACGATAATTATATCGGCCTCAAGAAAAGAGCTAAAATTACCTGATCCAAGGCAGCTGAAGAAGGAACCTGGTAAATTTAGACCAAGTGAAGAGCTTACACCATCATACACACCTGCAACAAACAAACCCTCTCGAGTTATATTCAAGATTTATCGTTGCACTTTTTCTTGTTGAGTTCTATGCTTATGTTTCTTTGATGCTTTCAATGGTTTTGGAGCCATGCAACGTGGGACAAGTCCATAAAACTATGATCTTCTTGCATTTGTATTCTTGTTGTCTTTGTAATTTACCACTTTTGGAAGTCTTAGTATGGGACAAGACACAAATTGCAGCTTGTGAATTGTGATGATAACGAAGAAGATATTCTTTTTTAGAACTGTAATTCCTATGACCTTTGAGATCTTACAATATAGTCCACCGGTGCTTAGTGTGGTTGACAAGTTTTATGTAAGACTGAGAAAGAATGAATATTTTGTGTTTCATAGTCGAGGCGTCACGGTTTTGCTACTAATTGTCGTCGTTGGGGAAAAGTTCAGTTTGAGAATGGGGTTTGGTTAAACAAACCCTCGTTAATTATTAGTTATATTTACATTAGCTCCCATTAATGTTCCATTAACTCTCACTTGTCTTTTCAATTTTACTTTCTTGTTAATTTTGGGGTTAGGTTCAGAAGTTCCAAATAAAAATTTCAATTTTACCGTATTATGATGTACAAACACTTCTAAAAATATTATTTTATCATGTTGTGTCATGGCGGATCGTGTCCAATACTCTCATCACATGGAATATTAAAATAAAAATCTGTATCACCGTATTTATATTCATATAATTGTGTTCATATCCGTACATCATAGTTACTGTACCATGGTATGATTTAGTTCCTTCAACTCCACTAAGGCACTAACACAACATTGAATTAATTGCTTTTAATCATCGAACTAGATAGTGAAGGTCGATGATTGTCACCCCTATAATACTTTTGAATAATTGATGAGTTATACAAATAAAGATTTTCACATAAATGAACTTAAAGAAACTAAAAAATATACATAAAATTTGGTGCAACAACACCCTTCGTAAGTCTTAATAGCAAAAATAAAGCGGACTATTATTCAAGCATCGTGTTAACTATCAAAGGACAAAGAGTTATAACTTATAATTTAAGTCTCGTACATTGCTATAATATACATAAATTGGTTGAAAATTTTTAATTCAAACTCGACTTAATCAAATCTAAATAATTAACCAAACAAGTGTATTATTATTATGGGAAAAATGCACGTCACCCCCTCAAAATTTTTTATTTTGCCACTAAACCCACTAAAAATAAGATTACAAGATTCTCCCCCTTAAAAATTAATTAATTTTCATTGCATTTCCCCTCAAAATTAATATCTCACCAAAATCTCATTAAACTCTCACCAAAATAAATAGATGAACTTTTTAATTTTTGTAAAAAAGATATAGTTTTCTTTTAATATTTTTCTCTCCACAATTAATCCAGATGAAATCATTTGAATTAATCTCCAATTTTGAGGAAAAGAATAGCAAACAAAATATCATCTAATATTACACAGAGCGATATTTTTTTTTTCTTTTCAATCATAAATCAAAATTATAAGAAAGACAAAAAAAATAAAAAATAGGTTTCGTATTTTATTCCAATATTCAGTGTCAGATGACGATCAACATTAATTAACATAAAATTTCAATTTTGTTTGAGCATTAAGAAGATAAAAAGAAGAGAAATTATTCATATCAAGCACTAAAAAAATTAAAAATAATTAAATAGACATACAAAAGAAATATCTAATAACCGTAATAATCAAATTTACTTAAAAAATTATCCAAAAATTCAAGTTAACAACTCATAGAATTGTTTTAACAAATACCAGCTATAATAAGCACACTTTTATGTGAACATAAATATAAATTTATATGATGTCCTGAGTTTTTAAGATCATAGTTCCCCAAAAAATAAAAATAAAAATCAAATAAAATTCTAAGTTCTTCCATAGAACTTATTAGATAAATTCTCATGGTTCTTGCGCAGCAACTTGTGTTCTTGCATGTGTCTTCATTTTTCTAGCCTACAAACAAAAATAATCTATTTTTCTTATTTATTTTTTTAAATTTTGGTTTATGATTGAAAAGGAAAAAAAAAATAAAAATCTTGCTCTATGTAATTTTAGTTTTTTTTTTTCTTTTCGTTTTCGCTCAGTGTAATTCTAGTTGATATTTTGTTTGTTATTAACTTATTATTTTCCTCAAAATTGGAGATTAATTCAAATGACTTCATGTGGAATAATTGTGGAGAGAAAAATATTAAAAGACAACTATATCATTTTTATAAAAATTAAAAAACTCATCTATTTATTTTTTGATGAGATTTGATGAGATTTTGGTGAAATATTTATATTGGGGGAAAGTGCAATGAAAATTAAATTTTTAAGGGGCAGGATCTTGTAATCTTATTTTTAGGGGCTTTAGTGTCAAAATAGAAAATTTTGAGGGGGTGACGTGTATTTTTCCCTATTATTATTATTATTATCCAAACACAAGTGTATTATTAGTATTAGCTAATTCTAGCATTTAATGTTGAACACCCTATAAACTTAATGATTTCCCTATATAAAGCCCTTCTTAGTTCTTCAATGTAGCGTACCTAAAGTAAAGTTTGCTCTAAGTCTAATGTTATAAAGTGCAATTATGCAAAGAGATGCCAATAATCCTCAATAACCATGTCCATGATTGAGAATTGAATTTTTATTTTTTAACTTAGAAGTTGAAAGGTACTGTGCTAACACTATCATAATGAATTAGTTCTAATATACGGACACTTATAAATATATTATCTTCATTTAGCTGAAAAATTATATATATCGACATATTTGTATGTACTATGGTATTCGTTATCCGTGCATTATTGACTATGTACCAAGGATAATTCTAGCCCCGAACCTGGATCGGCCAAACTGGTGTAACGAGAAGGCGAGTGTTTTACACTTGTCGTGTGATTGGTGGAAAATTTAGGGATAGTGACCAATCAAAAAGCAAGTGTAATTCACTTGCCTTTTTAATTGGTTGAGTTCGGTCAAGGAGGGTTTGGACTAAAATTTTCCATGTACCAAGGATATAAATAACACATTAAATTTCTCATTCCAAGACCAATAAATGAAGTCATAACTCACAATTCAATGTTCTTTTTTCCTTAATTCCACAAACATTTTCAATTCCCAAATAGAAAAGTAGAGAGAAAGAAAGAAGGCAAAACCTGCATCTCATTATCTATTTCTGAAATTTCCTCACAACAAACTTCCAAAATGAACTAGAAATCATCACCAAAGTTTGAGAAGATGAAATTTCTGAATGGGCTTTTCCCATCAAGAACATAAATTCATGATCATAAGTTCATAACTCCTCCACCATCATCATTATCCCATTGACATTTCCAAGAACCAAGATTGCACAAAAATGGGCTCTTTCGATCATTAAATTTGGATAGAAAGAACTGAACAGAGCCCATTTTCATGGCAGCACGTGCAGCCCAATCATCAATGCCATCCCACAACCACAAAGGTTGACAGATGAAGACAGCACTCATTCTCATCACACTTCAGTTTAATTTTCTTCAATTGTTTTATAACTAAAAAGCATTGTGGTGTGTTAGCTCTCTCTCCTCTCTCTCTCTCTCTCACACACACAGACACTGCGCACACTTTTGCAGTCTTCACAAATCTCCAATCTCAACAAGATTCCATTTTTTTCCTCTATAATTTATGTTTCTTTGAATGCAATGCATTGTTATTAACTTTATATGTACAATCCCCATCGGGTTCTTTTCTGTTCTTGTCGTTTTATCCTCTGGATCAAAGGTATCAACTTGTACTTACCCTTTTTTCTCCATTTTATTTTCTGTGTATCTTTCCTTGCCTTTCCTATAAATGCTTGTTCCATTTCTGTAAGTTTAATCTCTTGGGAAATGTATTTCGTTTGATTTGCTGTTATGGGTGGGTTGGATGATACAGGAAATTTGGTTTCTTGATAATTCTTTACAGATCAGTGTTAATGGAGTATATTTGTTGACTTAATGGAAAATTGATTGCTTATATAATGTTTAAGAACAAAATCGTTGGTTGATTTTCTCTCATTTGGCAATTATCTTTGTTGTCTTTTTCGTCCTATAATTGTCTGGATTTTCTGCATTTCTGTAAAGATTTCCTTTTTAAGAAATTCATGGGCCAATGTGATTTGGCTGGAAATTATACTCATTATTTTCCTGATTTAAACATTTACTCACAAAATGCGACCTTTAGTTCTTTAATTTATACATGAATTTTGTTAGTTAAAAACCCCAGAAGTGGAAGTGGATGTGGATGATGAGTTTTTCTATTTGCATTTTCTTGGTCTGGATAATTATGTGCAATTAATACCAAATCAATTACCCAATTCTACTTTATGGCTGCTTCCTTTGTTTGTAAGCAATGTTAACATTCTCTCCTGCAAATTTTCAGACCTTGGGCTGTTTTAAGCTCTCAGAGGAACCTTCTGCAACTTAGAATCAAGCTAAAATGTCGAGCGATAGGGGCACTCATTGGTGTTACAGTTGTAGAGAACCTGTTACTCTTTCGAGGCAAACCATGGTTTGTCCCAATTGTGAAGGAGGTTTTGTTCAAGAACTTGAAGACACAATCAGCATGAACAACAATCAAGAAACCAACCAAAGACCCCGTTTCATGGAAGCCGTTACTAATTTCCTCAGACAACAAATGCTCAACAATTCAGATGTAAGAAGGGTGTCTGAGCAAACTAATACTTGGAACTCATTCCTAGTGTTCACTGGGGATGTGCCGGTAAGAATGTCCAACAATGGTGGGCTCTTTGAGTTCTTCAATGAAACCCTTGGATTCAGAAGGGAAAATGGTGGCGATTACTTTATAGGGCCTGGGGTGGAAGAATTCTTCGAACATGTCACCACCCTTAATGATGATGATCAGCATCGTGTGGCTCCACCGGCTTCAAGATCATCAATTGATGCAATACCAACGGTTAAGATTTCGAAGAAGCAAGTCCGTGCTGACTCAACTTGTGCTGTTTGTAAAGAGAAGTTTGAGTTGGGTTCACGAGTGAAGAAACTTCCGTGCAAGCATCTGTACCACTCAGATTGTATTGTGCCTTGGCTCGAACAAAAGAGTTCTTGCCCTGTTTGCAGAAGGGAGATAATTGGTCGGAAAATGACCACTGACAACTCAAGGGAGGAAAATAGGGGAGAGAGGAGTAGGGGAGCGAGGAGCGGGAGATGGTCTTTTTTGTGGCCTTTTAGGTCATCCCGTTCGAATTCCTCGAACCAGGACGAAAGGGTTGAGCCAGGGTCGGTTTCGCACCATTACGAGGAACAGTTTAGAGAGTATTCCAATTGGCCGTTTGAGTATTAGGACCTTTTGGTTTTTGATTGAGTATTCTTCTTTGCTTTCAAATTCTTTGCTATAGTAATGTTTATGGGAACAAATAAGCATGTGTTGCGAAGTGGTTCTTATCATGTTTGTGCTTTGTGAGGGTCAAGAAAGTTCGTTTTTTATGTGTGAACTTGTCGATTCTTCCAATCTTTATCAATGTCCCCTGCTATGCAAGAAAGGTTGTGATCAAAATGCTCAATGAGTGGGATAATTCTTTCTGCGTGCTCTCCTACTACCCCAACAGTCGAGGTTGGGGATAGTTACACTGCGTACCCTGATTTTTTTATCAAATTACACAAAGCTCCCTTAAAATTTAACAAATTACAAAAACTTTCCCAGTATAATCCAAAGTTTGATCTAATTCATGTTATTATAGCTATGACCTATGGGTGCATAGCTTCATAAAAAACTATCGTTGCAGAGGTAGTTTATTGAGTCAATTTTTCTGTAATTTTCCAAACTCCAAGAAAAATTTATCTGATTAGGCCATTAGGTTATGTCTGATGTAATTCTTCTTTTATTATCCCCTGCCAGAACTCTCTGGACTCTTCCCTTACCAAAGAACGAAGGTACCAAAAACCACTTGAAGCTTGCCATAATTACTAAAACCCCCCATATATTCCAGCAAAGTTTTATACCCATAATTTCAATCTAGAGAGGGGTTTCTCCGTAATTGGTGCAAACTTCAAGCGGTTCTGGGTAATTATAATCCCACAAACGAATAGCAACGAATCTGCAAAACTGTGAATATTATAACCTCAGCCATTTTCATAACCATCACTGGATGGTATTGTACACGAAGACATGCAAAAACAAGAAAAACAAACCAACACAGTGCACCACAATCTCAAAACTCCAGTATCTCAGGCACAATTAAACCGAAAAATTCGACTTTACCACGAGCAAATCTAAAGTCAGACGTGAAATATTTTCTAATTAGTGAGCTCCATAATAGCAGACACAATATCACCATCAGCATCCTTGAGAGCTTTAACAGCCCTGGCTCTAGAAACACCGGCCTGAGTCATGACCAACTCGATGTCTTTTGGTTCGACACCTGTCTCATCCACTTCTTCATCATCCTGAGGAACAGTTGTCGGTTCTGCCTTCGGCGCAACATTGCTGAGGTTAGGAGCCTTGAACTGCTCAGCAGCTTGAGTCTGCAATTGTGAGCTCAAATCCTCGATCTTCGCCTCACCAAATATAACATATGTGTCTGAATTTGGGCTCTTGAAAACGTCAGGCTTTGATATGACGAACAGAATCTGAAATGCCATTTCAGAAAAAGATTAAAGAGTTGGTCAACATACATAGTCATGGTCAAAATTTAAGTTCAACACAATTCGCCCCTTTAAGAGACAAAATAGGCAAAAGTACCCCCCCACTCCAGTTCAAGAAGAGTGTTTGTACTACTTTTTTTAACACGAGTTTGTAATTTGTCATTTGTTTTAGTGCTACTTTGTAATTTTGTATTTCATAGGGGTAAATTGTATTTAACCCGTTGAATAATTAATGTAAAAGTTGAGACATGAAAGATAAACCAACATTCTTGCTCTTCTTGATGGTGACTCTGCTGACCCCAGGAATGGGCTTCATTCCAAGTTTTAGCACTGCTTTGCGGCTTTTCTTCTCACTTCTGCTCTGCTTCGACCTCCCACTACCATCTTCTTGTCCTGAAAAAAAAAAAACCAAGAATCATGTTCATATAATTCCTTCAAAGAATGTAAAAGTACAAAGAGATTAACTCATTAGCCTAGTCCCATAGCTGTGGAGAAGTGGGGATGCCCATACCTTCAACATCATCATCATCTCCTTCATCATCGTCATCTTCATCATCATCATCATCCTCAATAACAGGCTCGTCCTTCTGCAAGCAATAAATGAAATCATCAAACAAATATTTAAGCGTATACTTGGTTTTCAGTTTCTCATATCATACTTCTAGAGAGGGGGAGTCGCAAGATTTCATGGAAACACAGAGAGACACGATTTTATCATCTGCCTTAATCTCAAAATCATGCAAATTTTCTTCACTTATCCACCCTTCTTTCACTATCAAAAATCAAAACCCCTTATATTTTCAATTTTAAAAGTGTGCATGAAAAATCGGATGAACATCAATAGACAGCACAGCACGTATTTAAGTTCAGATATGTCTAAAGGAATGACAAATCACATCATTTAATTAACTTCTTATATGATAAAAATATTTCCAATTCATTTAGTGGTCCGCTCCAAATATAGAAGAGGAAGAAAAATAACAGAACATAGATACCAATTAGAAATTGGATATTATGATAAGGTTACTGAAATGAAATAGAAACGTCAGTTTTAACCATAAAAAGTTGTAAATCCTCACCTGCAAAATTCCAAGAGTATTTGTAGTTTCAAATAATAAAATGACAGCTTTGGAAGGTACAAACAAAGAACATTGAATTTTTCTCATAATTAATAGATAAGAGTAGAGATAAGAGCCTAAATTAGGAGCCGGTTAATATCCAAAGTTAGATGAATGCTCTAGTGCTACTCTCTGTTGCATAACTTTAACTAATAGTCTAAAACTTAAGCAAGTGTAAGAACTCCACGTGATCACTATTTGTCGATTTAGTACTTTGGGGCTATATCTTGCACAAAAGGAACGGCTTGCAGTTGTAAAAAACTCTTATATCATCATCTCCGTAATCCCTTCATCCATGAAATACATGTGTGAAGTTATGCTAAATTTAGTCAAAAACCCAATCGCACAACTAATAACCAACTATTGATGAGCATTAATCAAATAAAACATTAACAAATCTATGCAACATCCTTCAATCATAGTGCTGAACAATTCTGAACTGCATCATTCTTTGCGTTTTCTTTGTCTCTAAATCTAAATCACACATGGACCCTAAGCTAACTTGAAATACCTGGCACCTGAAACTTACACTCAACCCTAAATCTAAATATAAACACAAAAAGATAGATAAAACGGAACATGAAAATGCAATATATCAAATCCTCCAACAAATGCAAAAGCCCTCTCATTTTGCTACCTTAGTAACTCAACCCGTTTGCCCGTTCCTCTACATTTGCAATTCCAGCACAAAATTGAACTACAAATGCAGATTAACAATAGAAACAAACAAATGAAACCCTATAACTCGGTACCCATTAGATAAATTTTACCGAAACCCAAAACACCAAGCTTCTTACACAAAGTAAGAAAGAGAGAAGGAAGGTAAAGAGAAATTACGTCAATCTTCTGTTGCTCAAGATGGGTGGCCAACAATTCCTCCTGCGACTGAGTCATGATTGATTCTTGGGGAAGAGACGGCGGAAATGGAAATGGAGAAGAGAGAAGTTCAAAACCCTAGAGAGACCCCGTCGCGGAGAGTAAAAATATCCAAACTCTCAAATACCAAGAGCTTAAAACTAAAGTACCAAGGTGTAAATTAGCAAAATACAAAAGAGTAAATTACTTCTTTGCTCCTACCTATGTTAAAACTCTATTTTTATATCTTTGTTTTCTTTTTTTTTTTTCCATTTTTGAGCATTTCTGTGTGGAAAATCGTAAATGTTGTATGCCAACTCAACTAATCAAGTGTTTTCAGTATATCCTATTTTTCAAAACAGATGCAATTTAATGTATTTTTTTATCAGAGTTCAGCTTTATCCATAAAAAAATCCAATCCATTTTACACATAACGAATTCCTAAATCGCCACATGTAAATTTTAACCGACAAAATCAATTTCCGGCTAAATATTAAAAATACGGTCCCATTTTATTTTTTACCAAATTTATCGTTTGTCCTTTTTGTTTTATTCTCTCATAATTCCTCTTCTGTTTAATTGTTTTGAATTGTGATTCACTTCATTTTAGATGTTGAAACTAATAGGTTGGTAAGTAAGGAATCCAAACGAGTCGAGCATTGACCTTTTTTACTGGTCCGAGCTTGGACTCGAATTATTCTCATATTTAAGTTTGATTCAAAGAATCTCTTTGAAGTATTCTCTCAATGTTAACCAGTAATTAGCTAATCAATATTTGCAAAACTTCAAGCAATGCAAACACTAATATAAATCTGAACACATTCAACAGCTTTACTACCCTCAGACTACCAAAATAAACCAAAATTTTGACAAAAACATAACCTGGCATCCATCAAGAATGAGCACCTACTTATCCATAGCACCAAGAAAAGTTCAATACAAAGCAAAGCTGCACCATTACAAGGCAATGGCAAAACATGTGATATTTCAGTAAAAGGTCAAAACATAACACAAGTACAGGCTCTTTTGCCAACTGCCGAGATAAATTGCATCTTCTTTTCGTTAATACTTAAATCACCACCCACCACCGCTGCCCCATCCACCGTCATCTTTCTTGCTACCACCACCCCACCCTGAATTGCCTGCATCAGCAGCACCACCACCCTTCTCAGAAGCTGCAGCACCATCTCCTCCCCAAGTACCCCAACCGGTGCCACCACCACCACCATCACCACCGCCACCGCTACTTCCACCCCCGCCCCAGCTGCCGGGAAAAGTGTCCCTACCTGGTGAATTCTGGGTTTTAGCTCCAGGAAAGCTTCCCCATCCTCCACCACCGCTGTCGCCATCTTTAGAACCCCATTTTTGTGAACTTCGGTCAGAATCCTGCCTGTCACCGCCCCTGCCGCCACCTCGGCCGCGGCCGCGGCCACGCCCACCATAGGGTCTGGGTGCTCCACTGGGATGCCCGTCACCATTTCTGTAGTCACCTCTCCCTGTTGCAAGATATCAATTGAGGTGGAAGAATTAAACAGTAGTCGTTACCCTGTCCAACTGAATTATCAGTAGATGGTAGAGTTCACAAACTATATAAAAAGTCGGCTTTCTGCTTTTTGCTTTTTGTTCAGCTGTTTTTGAAAACAAATTCGGCTTGTTTTAAGCATAAATAAACAAGAAGCTAGAAGCACAAAAGGTCATCTGGCTTCAGCTTCAGCTTCTAGCTTCCAGATTATTTTAGCAAATAGATTGAAAGTTTCGGTCAGGTAGCAAAAGTGTTCATCTAACTTTTCTTCGAACACTATTGTACTCTTCATTCTTTTTCTTGCTTTTCCAAACACTCCCCACTTCTACTATCTTTTCCCCCAAAAGTTTTTGCAAAACCCAAGCAACAAAAAGAATGAAAAGAATAGAAGAATCTCTTTGTTAGAAGTCACACATACCAGATAAATGTAACATGCCAAATCAGAACATTTCAATATTACCTGATCTAGACCCGGAACTCCTATCTCTGTCGCCTCTCCAGCCTCCACCATCATTGGACGAACCACCCCAGCCACCACCAAACCCAGATGAGCCTCCAGTTGCAGGACTTCGCATAGGTACCATAGCAGCAACTGATCGAATTGATTGTGCAGAATCAAGTGGATCATCAATATGTCTCTGAAAATAGGCCACAAGGCGGTCTATATCCTCAAACATTCGTTTCCTGAACTTAAATCCCTTTGGATACAGACCTATGTATTCATGATGTGGATTAGAACTCCGTATATAAGTCAGGATGAACGTGCCTGGATGTTCATGAGATATCCCAAAGGAATATACAATTCTCATTGGATTCTCGGATTTTTCAATTTTGAGGAGCTCATCAACTTCAATTTTAGTACCCCTCCTAAACTTACGGTAACTTAGCATTGTCTTCAAATGAGCTACTAAGGGATCCACATACCGATCCATCACCTGAATGGAGAACACTATATTGTCAGATTCATGTTATCAAACACATTATATGTATTTTCATATCGCATGTCATAAGTTATACTTCTTAATAACCATGAAACAATCAAAATTTGCAAAATACAAGCACAGATAGATTACCTCATCAAGATCTTCGAACGTATCCTCTCCAATTTTCAGTGTTTTTCCTATTCGAAGCAAGCTCGTAATATCCTTGTGTTCCTTTCCGCCTTCAATTATGTCCTTGTTAGCATATACCCCATCGTAAACTTTCAACGTTAATGTCAGAAATGAAGGTCCACGCGAACTAGGACGGACAACACTTTCACCAGGATCCTTGTCCGCCAAAAACTGTAGAGAGACATCAAAGAAAGAATGTATACGAGTTTATCAAATGTTTCCTTTTCCAGATTGGCAAATAAGGACTATTTATGCAACAGCGGAAGTGTAACTTACAGCATTAACAGAATTTAGGTCATAACAAACTTTCACAGATTACAAAAAAAATGTCCACCAGATTTATGTCCACCCATACACAAGAAATTACTAAAGAATAACATTAAACTGAAATTTATGGCAAAGGTTATCATGCATCTCCTCAGAGTTCAAATATCAAATGCATGCAAATGCCATGCAAGCTTACAAATGAGGAAGAAATTACCACACACCTCAATTGCTTCATCAGCTGTTATATTCTGGAAGCGAGGGTGAACAATCATCCTTGGCTTAAAATGCTTCTTTGCAAGCTCCTTTTCTTTGCGAGCTTTTTCCTGCTCAGTATGTAAACTATTGCGTTCTTCATGATAGTAAGGGTCCACATTACGATGGTTTTGGAAACGGTTATTCCTCATTTCACTTTCTCTACAAGTTAAGAACACTTGATAACGATTCTTCTGAATTGATTTGATTTTGCAAGTTAAGATATCACCTTCATGCAGCTTATCACTTAATTCATTGATATCCCTCCAATCATCTGTAAAATCTTCTTTGCTAAGCATGCCAGTCAATCCCGACTCAAGAACACAAATTGCTCTCTGAGGCTGCACCCTGCGCACCGTCGCTTGTACAATTCTTCCTTCAGATAGTGCTTCTTCAGTCTCTCCTGAGATCATGTAAAACTCATCATCCTGGCTTGGTTCAACAAATGGTCTGCGTCGATCCTGAAAGCCTTCCATCAACTCTAATCTTATATCATTAAGGGTTTCTTTTTTGTTCAGGCGGTTCTTCTGTTCAGCATACTCATGAACATCCACCGCCCTCAGTAAATGAGGCTTCTCTCTGACATGCTCAATAGCCATTTCCAGCATATCTTCATCGTCGTTTGCATCATCATTGCCATCCTCACGGTAGATATCCTTGGCCAGATCTTGTGCAAGGTTGTAAGATTCTGGATGTATTCTTGTGTCATCTAACAAATCAATGAACTGACTACTACTGGAAGTCAATCCACTACGTCTGACTCGCAGGAATCCAACAGCATTAATAAAAACCTTTTTACCAAGGCCATGGGAAGTCAACAAGTCTTTCCTAGTAAAAATGGCTCCTGCTCTTACTAGGGACCTTTGCAATGAAGCTGCTTTCCGTGGTCCAAGCCCAGAGATAAATTGCAGCGGAGCAAACAACCATTCATGACTGGAAGCCAAATTTAGATCAAGACCCACTTGGTTTGTCACATCGACCATAACTTGTTCAACCATCCCATATTTTTCATCAGGAGAGAGAAAGTTCTCCAAAGGATTAAGTTTCCAAGACAATATCTCTCTACCTGGTCCACATAATGTGGCAACCATAGCTAATGGATTCTGAAGATATCGTCCAAGAGCAACAGCACGCCTAATAATACCTGAAATTATATCAAACATATATTTAATCCCATAATATTGCATACAGGAAATTTAAGAAATTATCCTGAAGCATAACAACTGTGAATAAGTAATAGCAAGAAAAAAGGAGAGAGCAGAGGCTAGTTAACATTATTATAGAATGTCTAAATAAAGTTCAGGGAGCACCTTCTTGCGAAGGAAGCTGATCAACTGATATGCGAGAATTTTCATACAAATGAGGAAGAGATTCATCCCCATACACAATATTCAGATTATCCATCTCATGACCAACATCTCTAGGATTATCTTCCACCATTTTGAAGATGATCTGTTCATAGAGAGGATAAAACATCAAACTCCAGAAGATCCCATAAATATTCATGCCACTAAGGGTTCTCTAATGCAAGAAGACACATAACATTCCAAATACATAAAAGTTACAAGAAGAAGAATAGCTAAGCTATGAACACCTCATAAATATCCTCTTTCAGCCTCGTACAGGACAGATTAGCTGCTCCTAAGACAACAACATGTGGTTGGTGGTCCATCATAAATTTTTGCACTCGCTGCTGATCATTTTTCTTACGTTGCTGTTCGTTAACACTTTGGCCACGAAGGTTGAGGGAACCAGCGTGAAGTACATCTAAAACTTCTCCAGATGAATCCAACATAACAAAAGTTGTAGCCGGCTTCCCAGGGCCCCAGCAGCAAGCCATTACCCTGGGTGCAGTTTCTTCATCTGAGTTCAGATCATTTTCCTTTCGCTGATATGGGGCAACAGACACTTTATCCCACAATAGCTTTCCATATTCTGAGAGTAACCAAGCTTTCGCTCTGCTAGTCAACAAAGATCTTGCTTCCTTTTCCATTGAAGGTAGAAGAAAATTGTTAAATGCATCATGAAGAATCAGTTTCCTCTGCTCATTCCATAATTGAGCAGATTTACTGACACCATCACTCAGATAATAATCATTTGAGTCACTTATTAACTTCTCAAGGACTACTTCTGGGAGCTTTATAGAAACTTTCAATAGTTTCTCCTCTTCAGCTTTCTGAATAAGAAGCCATTGTGCATCATCAAATCTGGTCAGTGGCTTGTCCCGCAACCACTTCACCCCAGCAAACTGGTGAAACGAATCAATAGCCGTGTTTCCATCAGGTGTAGGACTAGTTGACACCACAGCATTATCCATAAAGATACTGCGCACATGTTTCCGGACACATGGTTCACAACTGATCTCAACGGATGCCTGTATTTTATCATGAAACATCATCAATTACACTTGTAAAACCATATCAACATTAAATGAATTCCAAGAACAATGTAAAATAAACTTCCATCTACCATGTGCCTTGCGCCTTTCAACACTGCTTGAGGTGTCTCGAACATAGTACATGTAAAATTAGAAGCCATTTCCTCTGGTGTTTCCTTTGCATCCTCCAATTCATCCATCCTCTGCAAAGACAACACTCTTAATATAAACTTTATACAAGGAGCGACAGAAATCATAATTAACCTACCATTTTCTCGAGGGAGATCTGCAACCCAAATTGCTCAGAGCTATAACCAAATTTGCTGACAACCTCCCATAATCCAGATTTACTGCAAACACTGTAATGTGATTTTCTCTTTGGCCTCTTATACTGTCCCTCATCCAGGACAACTTCACCTGGGGGGAAGTGCAAATTAAATTTTGAGTCTACATCATCAACTTCTTTTTCTGAATCAGCAACTTTGAGCGATTTTGTGATTGATTCAAAAAGCTGTTGATTTAAATTGAGGCGTGTCTCATCATATACTCTCCTGCTCTCTTCCTCGAACCGCTTAGTGTAGTATGACTGAAGCGCACTCTTCCTTTTCTGAAGAAGCAGCCACTTCTGATCCAAGTCCTGTATTGTCCAAAGGACCTGCAGCACAAAACTCTTTATCTTAAGATGAACTCTCTTGGTTGGCCCATCCACTAAAGATTAAATATGATTAAGCTTTACAAAGTCAAACAAAAAGTTTCCACTAAATCAGCATAATAGTAAAACAATTTTACATGATGAGAAAATACTACTTGACTTCGTCTATGATTTAGTGGTGGAAAATATTACACCACTAAATCATAGATGAAAGGAGCAAAAAAAAACTAAGCATCCATATGTAGATGTCAAAACATATCACACATGCTCAACCTTGTGCGACTTTAGGTTAGGTTTCTGGTTAGGATCATTGTCAATGTCGGCCTCTGGCTCATTTGGATCCTTCAACAGGCTCAATATCTCCTCCTTACGGTACATAGCAATAAAGGGAACCTGTGACATAGTTAACAAGTCAAATAAACAGAACAAAAAGTTCAAACCACAAGATAAGGAGATCAGTGTTGATTTATGAAAAAATACATACATCCAACTTCTGAACATGCATTAACTCCAGAAATCTTGCAATATGACGCTTCAGTTCATCATCGACTTCTTCAGTCGTGGAACCACGCTTGTTAAGTAAAGGTATCACACCATTGACAAGCTGATTGTATATCCACTCTGTCTCCATTTTAATACTAATATCATCAGCTGGGGGATGGCCAGTACTTTCCTCAGATATCTATGAAGACGACACCAAATTAAATCAGCAATTAAATTCCAAGAATGGAAATCAACAAAGTTCCAAAAAGTTTCTCAATAAACCTGCATTCTTTCAGGAACATCAATTTCCCGAATCTGGTCATCCTTTCCCGTCATATACTTCTCAGAAAGTACACTAGGATCAAACTGATCTTCAAGGCTCCTTTCACCACTTTCGCTATACCTGTCCCTCGTTTCCAACTTGCGTATCCTCAAGAGATCTTCAACATCACCAAATATTTCGTGTGCTTCCTGGAGAGCAGATGAAGAAATTCCAGGCCGTTGCCTGCTTTTCTTGGGTTTCTTTCTCCTGCACAAAGAAAATACCAAAATATATTACAAACTACATTACCAACTCTCCAGTTTCCAGCCACAGATTAGATATTGGTTGAGTAAGATATACCTCACGGGTGCTCCGTGCTCATCAACTTCTTCTTCATCGACAATAAAATCAGCCATTTCATCCTCCTCACCGATATCTGCATCCTCTTCTTCAAGTTGCTCATCCTCCTCAGCAATATCCTCAAGAGGTTGGCCTTCAATAGTTGGGGAAAAAACAAAAAATCAACACATCAACATAGAAAAATGACTCACCTATTCAATGCAAGAAGATGGACTTCTAAAGAAACACACCATCGTCATCACCAAACAAGCTGCGTTTAAGCTTCTCCTCTGCTGTACGCCCACCCTTTCCACTTCCATCAAACTCTTCTTCATCTGAAAAACCAGAGGGCCCTTCTTCCCTCCGAGCCTTTTTAAGTCGTTTAAATTTCTTACTATCCTAGAAACAAGAAAACAAGGCCAAGAAACATTAATCAACAACATGTAGAAAACAAGCACCTCCAAAACACATAAACTACCAAACAGGGCAAAAATTAAGGAACTCACATTTTTAGGGCGATGAACAGAGATATTGCTTTCTTGGAGGAGCTCATAATCGTCCTCATCAAGCTCATAGTTCCTTTCTGACTCCCTAAAGTCACGGATTAAATTCTTATGAGGACAATGTTATGCTTTTCTCTTTTGACAGAAGGTTAATCAATAAAATATTTCAAGAAAACATTTATTGAGAAATTGGAATATAAGTAGAACCTTTTCCTCCTTTTCTTTTTCTTCTGCCTGTCCTCATCACTATCAGCTCGGTCTTCTTCCTCCTCTTCCTCTTCTTCCTCAACATCATCTACTATGAATCCATCTTTCTCATATTCATCTTGTCCTTCTTCTGCTCACAATACAACAGGAGTTCACATCAATGACCAAAACCATGAGAAAGGGAAAGAATGTAGGCCGTAGGACCTTTCCAGCATGGCATGAGCTAAGATGTTCACAATGTAAATCAAAAGGAAAGTTCTTCCTTTGGAGAAGAACCACAGGCATGTAAAAAAAACTATACATTCTAGATAAAGGGACTATACATGGTCAAAACTAGAAAAAATAGCAACAGGATTAGAAGGCCTAGGGAGACACTACTCTGCATCAGGGCAACCAGACTCACTTATAAACCCCATATGAGATGGATAACATGCATAACCAGAATTTCAAACTCCAGAACACAGGAAATCACTTGGTAAAAATAATAATAATAATATTAGACAGAAACGTGGTGGAATTTTAACTGCATGCATTAAAATCCTTTCAAGTTTCTTGAAATTTGATCTAGAAGTAAGTACAAATACACTTATATACTGCTGACATTGCATATCTCCTATTGTGAGAAATTTCTTGTATCCAAAACCACATTTAGCTTAATAAACACTTGCAACAAAAAACAATAACTGAGTTTACTATTATAATCCTCACCTCACCTCAACAAAAAAAAAAAAAAAGAAGCAGAAACGAGAAATGGTAATCAGTTTGCTCGGCAGCAAGAATTTATTCCCCAAAACAAAACAGAAAAGCAACGCTTGGTTGCTAACCGCTAAAACCCTAGAATCAATAAAACACGAAAAGGGCAGGGGAAGATGATAAACTAGATTTTCGAAAAACGCCTAGATAATTCCGAAAAAACTGGGGAGACGAGTCCTACCATCTTCTTCCTCCTCTTCATCGTCCTCACGATCATCCCCTTGGTCCCCATAATGTTCCTCCTCTCTCTCTTCTTCTTCAGCTCCAATCTCATCTGCGAAAAGAATATTTCCATAAAAACCCACGCGAATTTGCAGGAACCAAGCATAAAATTAGTACCATTCCCGAAATTTCTCGCCGAAATGCAGGAAAACATTGGAAGAAGATATACCTTCGTCATCGGAAATCACGTTTTTGCCAACCATTGTGGTGAAATTGCAGGAATAACTTCAGAAATTAAGCAAAACCCTAGACGAAATCAAGTGATGCACACACTAAAACACCCTCACAGAGCTTGAAAATGCAAACGTAGAAGAGCCCTAGACTGCGAAAGAGAATCTGTGCGCTACCCGCACATACAAACACACAGTTTCTGTGTGCAATGCATATATAAATATAATTTTGGAAGAAGGAAATTAAATGGAGAGGAGGGCGG
Source organism: Lantana camara (assembly GCA_037501455.1). Lineage (NCBI taxonomy): Eukaryota > Viridiplantae > Streptophyta > Magnoliopsida > Lamiales > Verbenaceae > Lantana > Lantana camara. The sequence continues at coordinate 20,998,561 of CM074859.1, forward strand.
TTCTGCTGCAGCCGACATTTATCATTTCCACTGTAATCGACACTCGTCTTTCTCTCATTGGTGGAATTTTCTTTTGCCCCAATTTTTCTTATTATTAGTAATTTAGCTATTATAAATTATTAAAATGCACCATCAAGAAGAGTAATTTTAGTGATTCAGATAACTCCAATGAAGGGTCTCGTATTTGAATTTTCATATTTATAATTACTAATAGTAAGAAAAAAGTTTATATTTTACTGATATGATTATAAATAATGACAAACATAATTCTTAAAATAATGTATGTGGCATGTTAATATTAGAATTCTAATTCTTGGTTTTCTTTTATACAACCCTTTTCTTCTTCATTCTAGATAATTTTTCTCTCTTTTTTATTTATTTTTTTATCTAATGTTTATACTTACTATTTTCCTTTTTTGTCAAATTATAAAAAAGGAAAAAGAAAGAACAACTACTAAGTCACGAAGCCCAAATCCAACTTCGTGGATTAAGCCCATTTTATTAGGAATGTAATAAGGCTCAAACTAATAGTCTAATACCATTATATGACAATCATTTTTAAAGTCATGGGCTTAATCGGCCCCGTCGAGGCCTCTTATGGAACAAACAAAAAAAATAGTCATGGGCCAATACCTTTTTTTTTTTTTTTTTTTCGTTTCCCTTTTTGTTATCCCAAGTAAATTGGAGACTAGGGCTGTCAACAGGTCGGATTCGGATCGGATCAGGAAATTCCGGATCCGAATCCGACAAGAAGATCCGATAACCGGATCCGAATCCGAATCCTATAGGATTCGGATTCATTTATACCAAGTCCGTATGTTAACGGGTCGGATCAGATCCGATAAAAGATCCGACCCGATTAACAATAAAATATAAATTTTTTTATAAAGAAAAAAATAAATAAAATATAAATATAAATATATAATATTTAACAAATAATTATTACTTGATGAATTCTTTAATGGTTTTGTGTATATGCATATAAAATAGGTTAATTTAAGATTTTTAATAAAGAAAAACATATTTTTTAGAATAAATAATTTAAATTTTATTATTATTTATAGTGAACATATGTGAAATTTTTAATTTTAATTATTCCATTTAATATTCTTTACTAATAAAATAATTAATTTAATAAACTATTATAAAAAAAATCGGATTCGGATCTTTAACGAATCGGATTCCTTAATTCCGTATCCGATCCATTTATTTCGGATAACGAATATTTATAATCGGATATGATCCATCGGACTTTTTTATCGGACGAATATGATAAAATTCGGATCGGATTCGGATCGAATTCGGATTAAAATCCGCCCCATTGACAGCCCTATTGGAGACCCTCTCCATAGCTCGGGAATCAAATGTCTCATTTTAGTCATTTTATTTGTGCTTGTATTGCGAGTCCTCGAATATGATGAAGTGTTGCTTATCACGACTTACGAAGGACATGTTTGTTGTCTATAATCAGATTCCTCCATGTATGATTATAGGAGGATTATCTCATACTATCAGTTTACCAGGAATCGAATGTCTCATTCTAATCAGTTTATCCGTGCTCATATTACTATTCCTCAGGATATGATGAAGTGTTGCTTCCCAAGGCTTTACGAAGAAGTGTCGGCGGTCTATAATTAGATTTCTCAATGGATAATTACCCACCTCCTCCTTGTTTATGAGATTAACCACAACCTCCGATTTCAATCTTAATTCGTTTAAATTTTCTCTCCCAGCTAAGTCGCAACCCCTTGCATAAGCCCAACAGTTCGGCAATTTTATACTTGTAAAATATGTTTGAAGATGATCACTTGTTTATGTAGTATGTTATAGTTCACACTAATAGAATTCTTTTTGACTTAGCCGATTAGATCAAATTTGAAATGAATATTTGCTAAATCCAACACTTTTTAACCTGTTCCTTCTTGTCCAAAACTTTACAAACATCATGTCTTTTATGCCAATTTTATACTGCCATGAGATCCCAATAAGTAAAACTTGATTATATAGTATATTTGATTAGACAAAATCATATGAAAGACAACTTCGTATGTATCTTCCTCTTTGTTATTGAAAATATACATGAAAAATCTTTATTCGAATATATATAATATCAAAAAAAAAAAAACTCAAATTTAACTTCTAAAAAATCATGAATATCTCTATAAGTTCCTTCCACTTGGCTCAAGAACATGCCACTGTAGCATCAATAGGCTCGAAGGCAACAGGTGCAGCAGCAGCATAGACAAAGCTAATCGAGGTGCCGATATAGATTGGCTGACCATTGTTGAGGAGACAACTATTCCCGGATATCGAGAGAGTATTTGGAGGGCTTACAGTTTCTGCGGATACTAATCCGTTGCATGACAATTTTACATTGCTCAGCGTACACGGACAAGACAATACTGCTATGACTTTCCACTCGGGCTTATTGTTCACCATCTTACCGGTTGCATTTTGTGTTATAATTAAGTTCTTTGGTTCGCGGCACCATCAAAAGTGTACACGGTTAGAGAAATCCATCATTCTTGGTCGGAACAACATACAACAATAATTTTAAATAATTGGATAAAATAAACTAGTAAGACGGAAAAAAAAAATAAACACCTAAAATACAAAACAAAACATTTAGTAATTTCTGCATACTTTAAAATTAAAATGTAGAAATACACTATCACGGTATAGTTTTACGTTTTATTTAAATATGAAATGAAGTACGAAATTAATTTAAAAAAAAAAGAAAATATATTGCAGAATTATACCTTGGGTCATCATTGAGAGCAGGAAGATTACAGAAAGAACCTTGATTGCAGCTGCCATTGAAGTACTATTGAAACCTTGATGTTTTTTTCTTCTATTTCTTTTGGGTTTTATCTTTTTATTTGGATTGGAGCAAGATGAAGAAGACTGTGTAAAATGCACCTATTTATAATTTCAAAAGGAAAGCATAAAGGGGAACCCGAAAACTTGTGGGAATTTAATTTATTAAAAATATAATTTCCATAAAAGTATTGAAATAAATGATAATGAAACCAGAAATGGCTTAAAGTTGGCATGTTTATTACATAAATATAACGTTTTTTGAGAAATTATAGTAACAAATATTTTTGAGATCAAATTATTATTATTATTATTATTATTATTATTATTTTGTTTCTTAGATCAAATTATTACTATACATAGGGAATATTATGTACGTGCATTACCGATTTATCATGTCTTTAATGGCTATTTAAAAGCAACAATTTAGATCATAACTTACAATTAAAAATAAATCATGGTTAGAATATTAAGTAATGAATTTAAAATCTAAATCCTTTAATTTTTCAAATATATCCGAATGATTTTTGGTAAGTTTGTTGGTAAGAATATTCAATTTTAAAATTTAAATAACAGAGTACTACACATATACAAAAGATTAACATTTAAGGTTTGCATCCTCGCAAATGCACTTCAATCTCAAACTAACTTTCTCCTCTATATGTAAATTAATTTCATTTCATGTAAGATCATCCTCGGATCAATTATACGAGTGGGTTACAAATTGATTTTTAGACATCGAACTGAGCTAAGATTCAAATCGAACTTGAATTCGAACCCGAACCTTTTTATTTTTGTTCGTGGCTCGCCGCACTATTATATTTCAAAAAAAAAAATTATATATATATACATATATATATATGTATATATATATATAATGTTTTATTTTTTATTTTTTTTATAAAGATTATATATTGGGTTCGAACTCGAGACCGAGCGGAACCGAACTCGAATACGAGCCGAACCGATCAAAATAGGTTTGAGCCAAACCTCAAACCAAAAAAAAAACAACAAAGTTCGGTTCGATTCGGTTCGTATACACCCCTAGTCCCTTTTATTAGAAGAGTTACGAGAGTAATAAAGGCCCAAACTAGTACCATTATATGATATTTATTTATAGAGACATGGGTCATTACCATTTTTTTTCCCCTAAGCGAAATGGAGACGCAAGCAGGGGCCAATTACATCATACGTTCACAACTAACATAAATAGAAGGTTATCTCAAACCATCACTCTATCGAAAATTGAATGTCTCATTCTAGTGACTTTATTCTCGCGATCTCATTTTAGTTATTTTATTCTCGCTCATATTGCGAGTCTTCGTGATATGATGAAGTGTTGCTTTCTAAGGATTACGAAAGAGATGTCGGCAATCTATAATCAGATTCCTCAATACATGATTATTCACCTCCTCCTTATTTATGAGATTAACCACAATTTTCGAATCAATTTTAACCTCAATTCGTTGAAACCTTTTCTCCCAAGCAAGTTGCAACCCCATGCGTAAGCCCAACAATTTGATAATCTTGTACTTGTAAAATATGTTTGAAGATGATCATTTGTTTATTTAGTACATTATGGTTCATACTAATAGAATTCTTTGTAACTTAGTTGATTAAATCAAATTTGAAATGAATATTTACTAAACCCAACACTTTTTAATCCTTTTTTTTTTATGCAAAGCTTTACTAACATGTCTTTGATGCCAATTTTGTAGTGCCATGAGATCCTAATAAGCAATGTGTTTGTAGTTGAAAACTTGATTATGTAGTATATTTGATTGGAAAAAAAACATATGAAATACAACTCGGTACATATCTTCCACTTTCTTATTGAATAAATACAGGAAAAATCTATATTTGAATATATATAATATCAAAAAAATACTTTAAATTAACTTCTAAAAAATCATGAATATCTCTATATGTTCCTTCCACTTGGGCTCAAGAACATGCAACTGTAGCATCAATAGGCTCGAAGGTAACAGGTGCAACAGCGGAATAGACAAAGCTAATCGAGGTGCCGGTATAGATTGGCTGACTGACCACTGTTGAGGAGGCAACCATTCCCGGCTATCGAGAGAGTATTTGGAGGGCTTACAGTTTCTACGGATACTAATCCGTGGCATGACAATTTTACATTGCTCAGGGTACACGGACAAGATAATACTGCTGTGACTTTCCACTCGGGCTTATTGTTCACCATCTTTCCGGTTGCATTGTGTTATAATTAAGTTATTTGGTTCGCATTGTTGCAGCGTGCCTGCACCATTGAAAGTGTACATAGTTAGAGAAATCGATCACTCTTGTTCGGAACAACATACAACAATAATTTAAAATAATTTGACAAAAGAAACTAGAAAGATGAAACAAATAAACACCTGAAACACAAAACGAAACATTTAGTTATTTCTGCATACTCTAAAATTAAAATGGAGAAATATACTATCACAAGAGAGTTTTACATTTTATTAAATATGAAATGAAGTATGAAATTAATTTAATAAAAGAAAATATATTGCAAAATTATACCTTGGGTCATCATTGAGAGCAGGAAGATTACAGAAAGAACCTTGATTGCAGCTGCCATTGAAGTACTATTTAAACCTTGATTTTTTTCTTCTATTTCTTTTGGATTTTATCTTTTTATTTAGATTGAAGCAAGATGAAGAAGACTGTGTAAAATGCAGCCATTTATAATTTCAAAAGGAAAGCATAAAAGAGAATTCGAAAACTTGTGGGAATTTAATTTATTAAAAATACAATTTCCATAAAAATATTGATATAAATGATAATGAAACCAGAAATGGCTCAAACTTGGGCACGTTTATAACAGAAATATAACATTTTTTGAGAAATTATAGTAGCAAATATTTTTGTGATCAAATTATTACTATACATAGGGAATATTATGCGAGAAATTATAGTAACAAATATTTTTCTGATCAAATTATTACCATACATAGGGAATATTATGTGTCGTATGTTTTAAATGCCCAAGTGCAAACATCAATAAATCAATGTAGAAAAAGGGGTCGAATCCTCGGGGAGGAGTAAACCAATCAATCACCTAATGTATTCACCAATCTATAGGCCAAATCGAGTGCAAGAGTGAATTAACTACTTACGGAAATGGAAGTTAATTAAGATTAACAAACTAGAAACAACTAGAAAGTGAATTAAGTAGCAAATAACCAAGTTAACAAAGTGGCAAGGGGAAGAAATGATCATGCAAAGTTCGTGTTCTATTAGTGCTTTAATGGGATAAGGATCTCACAATCCTAATCACTAAAGTATACACAAGCTCCTCTCGAAGTCAAGTGCATGTACCTAATCAAAGTCTAAGCCTACTCTCGTGGTCATTAGCTCATTAATTAGATCAAACAAACAAGACTAGTGCAACAAAATAACTAGCGGCTTGGCCCGGTTACTCTATTGCTCGATTGCACAAGATTAGGCTAAATGTCTTTATACCTAAAACTTAAGTGTTGTGAAACCTCTTCCAACTTACATACAAATTTTCAATTAGCATGCAAATCTAAGTTCATAACTAAGGTGATCAATGTTAATCATGCAAACAAAACGATATCACAGCCATAAGATCTGAAAATCCCTCTTAGGCATTTTATCAAACACTTACCCTACATAATTCAGCACCCCCCTTTGCCTAAAGATCTAGCCGCTCATAGTCATACCACTCAAAGAACAAGAGAAATAAATCATAAATAGACTCATATTCATTGAATTAAACTATGATCAAGCATTCAACAAAGATTCATTTACTACAAGGTTCAACACCTCTACTAGAGCTAATTTAACTAAGGAAACGGAAATTGAAGCTAAATACTAGGAAAACGATAAAGGAAGGGAAAGAAATTGAACAAATCGTCTTCAAAACATTTTCAAAGCAAGAAAGGTAAAGAACTTGGTGCCTCCACAGCCTCCAAAGCAGCTGCTCTCTAATTAGGGTAAAATTTCTCAAAAGACTCAATGATAGGAAAGGGATACACCAAAACCGAGTGTACGCAGCGAAAATTAAAACTCCTCTCCAAATGCCCAATAAACAATCAACCAAGTATGCCAAGGATAGAAAAAAATAATCAACCAAGCAAAACCAAGAATAGAGACACGAGAATTTTAACGTGGAAAACCCCTTCAAATCGAAGAGTAAAAACCACGAGGCCTACGAGACCCAAAAACAAATCCACTATAATACGAGGTAAAAATTACAGCGGTTCAAACACCAATAAATCTAACTCCAAACACGAACCAAACACCGATTCGATCCAAAACGAATAAAACGCAAAAGGAGAAAAATGTTGGAAAACACGAATCAGAAAGCAGCGGAATTTAAAAAATTTTTCCAACAAAAGGATCTAGGACTCGCAATCGTGTAACCAAATTCGTAAAGATAGAAAACTTACTTTTCTTTTATTCTTTCTTGAAGCGTTTCAAGCCACCCAAGAACGCTCTTCTCGCGGCTTGATCCCCTCTCCTTGGTAAAGCTCGAATCTTCAAACTTCTAACTTGAAGTCTCTAGAGAAAGTCCACCAACTTGATCACAATCTAACTAGCAAGGATGCTAGTTCTCTAGTTAGTGTTTAGGCTTAACCTAGGGTTTAATTTAATCTTGGAGAAAGGAAGGTGTTCAACACATGAACCAAGAATTGTCTATTAGCTCTAAAGGGGAGCATGAGCTCCCCTATATATAGGAAAGGGGAGGGGCGGCCGAACCTAGTCCTAATGGACAAAGGATTTGGTCCCTCTCTCTCCTATTACTTGATGATCAAGTATTTTCCAACTTTGACTTTGAATTCTAATTCAAGTCAACTTTTAAGAGAGCTAAAAAATATCCAAACTATTTTTGGATAATTTTATACTTTATTTATTATAAAATAAATAACTTATTTTTATCTAATTAATTAATTCGTAATTAATTAACTAGATTATTTTCTCCAAAATTAGACTTTCTTTTTAATTCAAAATTAAACCAAAGTCTATTAAATAATTAACTAATTAATTATTTAATATATATATAATATATATATATACACACGTGTGTGACACGTGTCACTCACGTGAGCCACACGTGTGACTTCACAGGTGTGGAACCCTCTTGGCCCGATTAACTCGTTTAATCATTTTCAAGCCTCAACCCATGTAACCAAGTTGTTGTGTGTGACCCTCTAGGTTCTCAATTCAATTAGCAGTGACCCCAATTAATTAATTCACTAATTAATTAATCAGTCCACAGATTAAACGACCATAGTCTAGCAACAGGTGTTTAACCCCTAGCTGAATTGGAATGTTCGGATTCGACAGAACCTTTAAGTCATTGATTCATGTGAGATACAATCCTCCTACTTACTATCTCTCAACCAAGATCTAGGGCAAGGGAATAATCAGAACCCTAATAATCCGGTCTTAAAGCTAAGTGCATTTCATATCCATTTGATCTCAATCCAAGAAACCCTTTTCTTGATGTCTTGATCTACTGCCTTGGCCAAGGACTCCATATGGCATATGAATGACTTACACAATAAGAGATCACCTTGCAAATGCAAGTGTAGGTCCTTTCTTGATTCTCATTCACTTTCATGAGTCACTTGTGCAGCCCCAGCATAAGCCTTGAATCAGTTGTCTAAGGCGACACCCTTTAAAGCTTATACCTAAGACTACAGAGTTAACTCATAAAGTGACAAGGAACCTCAAGTCTAAGGATCAATTAATCACATCAATGACTCGTGAGATATTTCCTAATCTGGAAGTTTCCATTTCCTGAAATAGAAACTTCCTTTCCCATTTAGGAATGTTCTCACACGGGGCACCTCAGTGAACTTACTTATTAAAGTAAGCACCCTCATGTATCACGCACGTATCAACTATACACTTTCCACCTCCATGAAACAAGGTGGTCCTTCTTAAGGGCGTGATCCCACAAGCAAGCCTTAGAGGAGTCAAGTTGACACTCCCACTGTCTGTAGGACTCATCGGCTTGGAGTATTTTACTAATCATGACTTATGTGATATAGGGCTCGTTTCATGAACCATTTCACCTAAATGGTAGAGTCCTAAAGTCATCAGGATTAGGGGAGTTCTCATACATGCACAGCTAAAGTAAACGCATACCAAACAAGAGCATATAAAGAAGTGTTGCCTCAATTCGTTATTTTATTCAAAGATTGTCTGTGATTACAATAAGGAAAAGCACAAAGCGGATATACAATCGGCTTTCTAGGGCACTATTCCTAACAAAAAAGACACCAAAATAAGCCAAAATTCACGTCACTGTTCACGCACCCAAACACCCGACTTACAGTGCTCCAAATCCGATCTCCACCGTTCACTTTCAAGTTCGATGAGTTAGAAACCTGCTGTCTGAAAATCAGCTCGATCGGACCACAATGACCTCCCGATCGTCCGCTCGAAGTTGCTGTCGCCGGCCCAAAAATCTGCTCAAAAGTGTAGATTATTTTCCTTCTCTTTCACGGCAAAAACGACTGCTCTTGTAAGAGAAAAGTTCCAAAAAAAAGTTGACCTATTCTATTAAGAAATAGATTTTATAATGGGCTTTGAATTTTAATTTTATTTGGGCCAACAAAAGGTAATTGGGTTGGACCCAACAAATCTCCCCCTCCAGCCCAAGTCGAGGAAGGAGACAAACCACCATTTAATCCTTTAAACTTGAGACCCGCCATCCCGTCACAAACCTCAAGTTTATCACGACTCACCACTTTGTTAACATATCAGCGCCATTGTCATCAGTGTGAATCTTTTCAAACTCAATCAACTTGGAATTCAAAACATCTCGAATCCAATGATACCTCACATCAATATGCTTCGACTTACCATGAAAACTCGAATTCTTACTGAGATGTATTGCACTTTGATTATCACAAAACAAAACATACTTCGACTGTGAAAATCCAAGTTCTTGAACAAACTTCTTCATCCAAAGTAATTCTTTGGAAGCTTCAGTGGCTGCAATAAATTCGGCTTCTGTAGTAGACAAAGCAACACATTTTTGTAGTCTAGATTGCCAAGCCACTGTTCCCCCTGCAAAAGTAATCAAATAACCAGAGGTGGATTTTCCCGAATCCAAATCTCCAGCCAAATCTGAATCTGTATATCCAACCAGCATCGGTTTCCCAGACCCAAAACATAGCTTCAAATCTGTAGTGCCGCGGAAATATCTCATAATCCATTTTACAGCATTTCAATGCTCTCTACCCGGATTTGAGAGAAACCTGCTAACTTTGCCAACTGCATGAGCCAAATCCGGTCTCGTACAAACCATGGCATACATCAAACTTCCAACCGCGGATGCATAGGGAACACCTTGCATGTCCTTCTTCTCTTCATCATTAGTAGGAGACTGTGCACTACTCAGCTTAAAATATCCATCAAGAGGAGTACTTACAACTTGGGCTTTATCCATATGAAATCTCTGAATCACCTTCTCAATATACTTCTCTTGAGACAACCATAACTTCTTGGCATTTCTATCACGAGAAATTCTCATGCCAAGAATGTGCTTCGCAGGTCCTAAATCTTTCATGGCAAAAGATTTACTCAACTCATTCTTCAACCTGTCAATTCTAGAAGCACTATGACCAATAATGAGCATATCATCAACATAAAGCAATAAAATGACAAAATCAACATCAGAGAATTTTTGAATAAATACGCAATGGTCAGCATTAGTCTTTGTATAACCCTGCTGTAGCATAACTGACTCAAACTTCTTATACCATTGCCTTGGAGCTTGTTTCAAACCATACAAGCTTTTCCTTAATCTGCAAACAAAATTCTCTTTCCCTTTAACAACGAAACCCTCCGGTTGCTCCACATAAATCTCCTCCTCCAAATCGTCGTGGAGGAAAGCAGTCTTCACATCCATCTGTTCAACTTCTAAATCAAGACTAGCTGCTAAGCCCAAAACAAGACGAATTGACGACATTTTCACAACAGGTGAGAAAATCTCTTCAAAATCAATTCCTTTCTTCTGACTGAAGCCTTTAACAACTAATCTGGCTTTGTATCTCGGCAGTGAAGTATTCTCTTCTTGTTTCAACCGATAAATCCATCGGTTCTTTAGAGCTTTTCTACCTTCAGGTAACTTGACAAGGTCAAAAGTATGATTGTCATGTAAAGATTGCATCTCATCTTTCATTGCTTCAAACCACTTTTCCTTAAGCTCACTATCCATGGCCTCCTCAAAACAATCAGGTTCTCCTCCATCTGTCAAAAGCACATACTCATTAGATGAGTATCTAACAGACTGCATTCTGTTCCTGGTAGATCTTCTGGGTTGGATTGAAGGTTGCTCAACAATTGGATTATCTTCCCTATTCTGAATTTCATGATCTTCCTCAGCATGATCATGATCAACCCCTGTCTCAACATCGTTTTGATTGTTTAACTCAACTGCATCAGGAAAAGTCACAATAGGTTTTGGATCCAAATCTATCAAGTCATCACCACCTGAAGACTCCAAATTACATACTTTACTAATATCTTCAATGGTTTGATCCTACATGAAGATTACATCACGACTTCTAACAAGTTTCTTTTCAATCGGATCATAAAACCTGTAACCAAATTCATTCTGACCATACCCAAGAAATATACATTCTCTCGTTTTAATGTCTAACTTAGACCTCTCATCCTTAGGTACATGCACAGAAGCTTTACAACCAAACACATGTAAATGATCATAGGAGACATCCTTTCCATACCATACCCTATTAGGAACATCAGCATGCAATGCAACAGAAGGAGACAAATTGATTATATAGGCAGCAGTAAGTAAAGCCTCACCCCAAAAAGACTTAGGTAGCTTCACGTCTGAAAGCAAACATCTGACTCTCTCAACCAGAGTCCTATTCATCATTTCTGCCAAACCATTTAATTGAGGGGTTTTAGGAGGCGTCTTCTGATGCCGAATGCCCCGTTCTCTGCAGTAAGAATCAAAAGGACCACAAGACTCGCCACCATTGTCAGTACGAATATATTTCAGTTTCTTACTAGTTTCTCTCTCAACTGATGCCTGAAAAACTTTAAAAACATCAAATACCTGATCTTTGGTTTTTAAAACATAAACCCAAACTTTTCTCGAACAATCATCAATAAAAGTGACAAAATAAAGTGCACCACGATGAGTTCATACCTTCATTGGTCCACAAACATCTGAGTGTACCAGTTCAAGAAGCTCAGTTTTCCTTGAAGGGGGATGACTCTTGAATGAAACCCGTTTCTGCTTCCCAGCCAAACAGTGAACGCATCTTTCTAACTTTGTATCTTTCAGCCCTGACAACAAATTCTTTTTGGCCAAACAATCGAGTCCCTTTTCACTAATGTGACTAAGTCTCTTGTGCCAAAGCTCTGACAAGTTGTCACTCTCTGCTGCATTAACCGAGTTCACACAAATAGAAGCCTTCATCTTATATAAATTATGGAATTTATCACCTCGAGCCACAATTAGATTCCCTTTTGTGAGTTTCCACTGACCATTACCAAAGAAATTGCAATAGCCATCATCATCGAGCCTTCCTGCTGTGCAAACGAACATTAAGTGCATGTCTAACATCATGAAGCACCAAACTCGACCCACTGTTGGTTTTCAAACAAACAGTCCCAATGCCTACTACCGGTACCACCGTATCATTCCCCATATTCAAAACTCCAAAATCACCAGAAGTATAAGAAGTGAAGAAATCTTTCCTTGATGTTACATGAAATGAGGCACCACTGTCAATAACCCAACTGGAATCATCACTGGCTACAACAATAACATTGTCATCATATGCAAGAATAAGATCATCATTGGAAGTAGCAGTAGCAACACGATCATTCTTATCCTGGTCTCTCTTATCGTGCCCATCACGATTGCCTCTATGCTCTTTCTTCAATTTAAAACAATATTTCTTGATATGACCGGGTTCACCACAATGATCACACTTAAATTCTTTCCATCCTGACCTTGACTTGCTTCGACTTTTGCTTCTACCTTTATTATTATATTTATGTTGGCTTCTCCCCTATTCTCTGAAACTAACAATTCGGGTTGAGACGAATGCTGAGTTTTTCGTCTCATCTCTTCATTCAAAACACTACTCTTCACAAGCTCAACGGTTATACCACCATCAGACGAAGAGTTAACAAGTGAAACACGAAAAGTTTCCCAAGAATCAGGCAAAGTGGCAAGAATCCAAAGTCCGATAATTTCATCATCAAATTTAATGCCCATACCTGTCAACTGATCAAGAACTCCTTGAAACTCATTCAAGTGATCAACAATAGAAGTTCCTTCTTTGTATTTCAGCTGCATCATCATCTTAAGTAAAAACAGCTTATTGTTTCCCGTCTTCGAAGCATACAAATTCTGTAACTTCTCCCATAAACTTCTCGCATGTGTCTCATGTTGAATATGGTTGTAAACATTCTCCTCAACAAACTGTCTGATAAACCCACAAACTTGTTTGTGCTCAAAATCCCATTCTTCATCGGTTTTAGACACGGGCTTTTCAGTTGCAAAAACAGGCAAGTGCAAAGATTTAACAAAGAGGAGATCCTTCATCTTTTTACTCCATAGATGATAATTTAATCAATTCAAAGTTATCATCCTACTTGTACTCATCTCCATGGTCACACAGGCAAAAGAACCAACGCGGCTCTGATACCACTCTGATAGGAAAGGGATACACCAAAACCGATTGTACGCAGCGGAAATTAAAACTCCTCTCCAAATGCCTAATAAACAATCAACCAAGTATGCCAAGGATAGAAAAAAATAATCAACCAAGCAAAACCAAGAATAGAGACACGAGAATTTTAACGTGGAAAACCCCTTCAAATCGAAGAGTAAAAATCACGACGCCTACGAGACCCAAAAACAAATCCACTATAATACGAGGCAAAAATTACAGTGGTTTAAACACCAATAAATCTAACTCCAAACACGAACCAAACACCGATTCGATCCAAAATGAATTAGAACACAAAAGGAGAAAAAGACACCAAAATAAGCCAAAATTCGCATCACTGTTCACGCACCCAAAAACCCGACTTAAAGTGCTCCAAATCCGATCTCCACCGTTCACTTTCAAATTCGATGAGTTAGGAACCTGCTGTCCGAAAATCAGCTCGATCGGACCACAAATGACCTCCCGATCGTCCGCTCGAAGTTGCTGTCGCCGCCCCAAAAATTTGCTCAAAAGTGCAGATTATTTTCCTTTTGTTTCACGGCAAAAACGGCTGCTCTTGTAAGAGAAAAGTTCCAAAAAAAAAAGTTGACCTATTCTATTAAGAAATAGATTTTATAATGGGCTTTGAATTTTAATTTTATTTGGGCCAACAAAAGGTAATTGGGCTGGACCCAACACTCAACTCTCCTATTTATATTAGGCTGAAAAACCCAACAAGAATCCAATTCCGTGAGAGACAAACGGGCGTTTGGTGGTGTAGAGAAAAACCCAAACGCCCGTTTCATAATAAAAACGTATCAGCGATTTTGAATTTCCACACGCCCGTTTGGACTTCCAGTGCAATTATCAAACGGGCGTTTCAACATAGGTTGCCGAGGTCAGTAGCTTCACACATGGGCATTTCATCTGGTAGTTAAAATTCCGCACGCCCATTGAATGTTCCAGATTTCTTATAGTAGCCTTTCACACGGGCGTTTGGTGATTTAGTGCATATACCAAACTCCCGTTTTCAGTTCAAAATTGGCAAAACTTGTTTCTTTTCTCCGATTTCGCTCGGTTCTTCCCGTTATCGATTCCCGTAGGTAGAATACCTGAAATGGGGCAATAAAAGACATATAAGCTCATCAAACGGGAAATAATTATAGCAAAATATGGCTCAAACGGATATGAAATCTACACTAATAAACTCCCCCACACTTAAACTATTGCTTATCCTCGAGTAATCCGACAATCATTTGAAAAGTCAATCCACATTCAAACAAATTCGCTTTAAACAATCGTCGAGTCGTCATAAGAGAATTAGCCTATCAAATGTATTACTAACAAACACGAGCTTCAACAAGAAGAGTGTAAATAGCATACCCTAGTGAAAGTGTGTGAATTAAACGAATAAATGCACAATTTTCACTCAAATTAGTTTATGGCTTTCTTCTAGGCACTTAATATGTTTCATAATCATACTTTTATGCCTATCTCCACTAATATAGTCGAAAAAATGAATCGGGATCGAAAGGTCTTTTCGTAGTTGTAATGTAGGCTTAGGGTCTCGGTTATGAAAATTTTGACTCAAAAGTAACTAAACACCGAAGCTTACATCGTAATAATACAACACACTCAACCCCTTCTTACTCGACAATTCACTATTTCCCCCACACTTGAATGTTAGAATACAACTTTCCTTTATTTTCAACACTTTTTTAACGATTCCAATTCTTTTCATTTCTTGCTCATTTCTTCTTCTTTTGATTCTCTTTTCTAGAATTTTCTCTTTCTTTGCACTATAATTACTTTTTCTAGTAATTCTCCCAATTTTCGAGAATTAGAACTCTCAACCCAATTATAAACCCAAACGAGAAAGCTCGGTGTGATGAAAATAAAAGGTAGGAAGTATTGTTGTGCTTGGCTTGTAATGTGGCTAAGAACAAAAAATATGCACAACAATTAAGCTCACTGGGGTCAAACGGATTAAGTTATTTAGTGAATGGCTAAAGCCAAAAGGGTAATACTCCGACAATGATGGCCTAAGTCATTTCCCAATTCATTCATCAACTAATTATTTCGCCTCGAAAGACACTCAAATGTAATCTTATTCATATTTGGCCTATTTGAAACACATAAACGTCCTCCGAGTGACTAAAGTGCATAAATTCGTTTAAAAAGTGCACGAAAATGAGGGGTGAAAATGAGGGCATGCTAGCACACTAAACTCATCTCCATTCATGCAAGTGTTCACACAATCGACTAGCCTACTCAGTCTCGTAACAACCCATCAATCATCTCAAGCAAATATATTTGAGAAAGGAGTCAATTCGTGACAATCATCCTCAAACTCAAGAGGTAAGCGAATTCAAGTATTCAAGATTTCTACCCAAACACATATAAAAACATCAATTTAACTTCTAAGTTGTCCCTCCACGCACTTGACACTTGCAATGTCCACATGCAACAATTAAAAGAAGAGTGAAAGAAAAACTCCCTCAATTTGAAGAACCGGCAACATGGATATGCAAAGCTCCCAAAATCCTGAAAACATGTAACTTGAAACACGGATCAAGTGCTAAGCGAAGTAATTGATAATCAACATGCATCATTCATGTACGCACACAAGTCACACGCATTAATGCTCAATGTAACAATAAGATATCCACAAATAAGCACATAAGCACATAAAACATGTAAAAGCATGAAATCCTAACATTCACAAAATAACATTGAGCATTCGCAACCAAGTTCTAACAGTCACAAAATAAGTACCAACACTTAGAAAGTATTAAATTCTAACATACCAACCTAGAAGTTCGAATTAAATAAAGATAAGCAATAGAGTGGCAAAGCCCCACACTTGGGGTGACAAAATATCACAAACATAATAAGGAAGACAATCGTTGAGGAGGCGGCGGTTTATATGGCTCGATGTTCCATTGTTGGAGGATAAGGAGAATGTTGGCATCCATATTTTCTTGGCGGCGTATGATCTCGGCTTGGTTGGCTAAAGAAGTGTCTCGGAAAGAGGCAAACTCGGTGGAGAGTGTTTGAACTTGATCGCGGTGGAGAGTGTTTGAACTTGATCGTACACTTCGCTGATGTCATGGTGAACCGGCTCCGGTTCGTGCTCGTGATGCTCATCATCTTGGTGGAACAAAGCCAATTGTTCTTCATTTAGGTCCTCGTAGCGAGTGACTACAAGATTATACAATTTAGTCAACCGGGCTTGGTCACTTTTCGGCAAAAAAAAAAAACGGTTCTGTACAACGGTGCACCCCACTTCTTCATAACTTTCATGTTAATGAAAGTTTTCTCGTCAAGGTGTATCTTTTTATCTAATGGGGGAGCCCCATTTGGAATCCAACCACAAGCCAAAGTCGTTATCTTCGCTTTGAGCCGCCGTCTCCATCTTCTCCATTAAAAAATTAAGACCAAAGATCTTTTGTCCACCCCTTCTCATCAATGACATGACCCATAACTCCCACGAGTTTATATTGCACTCACTGTTTCCTCTTGCAAAATTTCCCGAGGCAAGAGTCTTATGCACAATCCGCCATAATCCTGAAGTAAGACTAGTGACTTTGGTATTGGTCGACTGATATGCATCAATTCCTTCCTTAACTCCTAGGGCAAAAAGCTCCTCGGTCCGAACATCGGGGTCGGACCACTCCCCCGGGAAGTCACAAACCCCGTCCGGAAAGTGAAAGATTTGTTGGAGTTGTGGGGCTCGGAGTGTTTGCTTACGACCATTGATTTTAAAGGTGGCCACCGGATTCTCCCACTTGAAGGTCTTAATGAACTCGCGGGTGAGGCCCTCATAGGTGTATTCATCATTCGTCACGAACTTCCACCAACCAATATTGTCAAAGAGTCTTTTCACCGGCGGTTTAATATCCAAGAAGAACAGAGAGTTCTCATCCATAAATTTGGTGGACCTCAATTTACGGGTTTTAGGCTCCTCAAAAGCCTTGCCTTTACCCTTTCCTGAAGAAGGACCAGCATCATCGGTGCGCGTACGTTTACTGTCATGGCCCATTTCCTAAACAAAAAGGGAAATATCAAAATGCAATCATGAATTCAAGACAAAGCTTAAAGGGACAATTCAACGAACAACTGAGGGGCAAATCTGAAAGGTTGGTGTTCTAACAAAAAATTGTTGGTTTAAACTCTTAGACTCTTAGCAAAAATCACAAGAATTCATCAATTTAGCAAAATTCTCCTCAATTAACAACTTAAGCCTATAACATTTGCAATATTCGAACAAGACTAGGCTAGAGTTTGGAATAAAGCTGCATTTTGGATCAAAGTTGTAAATCAAACTACAATTTTCCTCAATTGACTAGGTAGCCTAATGATTTTTCAAAGATTCGACCAAAATTAGGTTATAATGTGGAAAATTTTGCAACTTTGTTTCATAAAATAACAAGAGGATAACATACACACCCAAACTAACAAGCCAAGTTCATTGAGGCAATTTAACAAACACTTGGTATGCACTCTTTCAAAGGTTGGGATTTTTCACAAATCTGTGGAAATTTGACTCACAATCCACCAGAATTCAACAACTAACTTCCAATAAGTATAAAAAAATCCCACACAACAAGTGTGACTCACATTCATAGCAATTTTCGACCAAAAGGCAACTAGGGTTTTGAAAAGTTCCAAAGTTGTTCAAACTTAGGCAAAAATAAGAAAAATTCAACCCTAATCAACAATGTAGATACACAATTTCAAGAATTTAACCTTCAAAACATTATGTGGGGGTGGAGTTAGAGATTTCTTTATGAATTTAGGGCAAAAACTTGAACTTTAAACTAAAGAGAAAAGGGGATTAAAACTTACCAAAATGGAGTAAGAAAGAGATGTGAGAGTGAGAGTGAGAGTGCTGGAGCTACTTTGTTCTTCCGCCGTGTGAGAAAGAGAGAACCGAGAGAGAGTGAGTGTGCTTTGGTGGTTGTTTTTGAAATGGAGAGGAAGGGTTGTCTCAATTTAGGTTAAGGGAGGGAAGAAACGTGTTGTTGCAAAAGAAAATAACATGAAAATCGTGTTTTAGAGCACTCCGAAATCGCGCCAGGGTAAAGCCAAGCGCCCGTTTGAGGAATCAAAGTAATTGGGACACGGGCGTTTGGGGTGAGAAATTAGGGAACAGAAGGTTTTGACACGGACCTTTGGGAAAACAGAACAACCTCCAAACGCTCGTTTGGTTAAACGAATTTTGTTACAGTAGGTTTTGAAATGCTCGTTTAGGATTTGTTCTACAAAGTCACACAGGCGTTTGAGGTTTCAAAGAATTACACAAACCTCCCCTCTCAACTTATCGGTGCATGAACTCATTAGACATGAAGTTTAACCCGAAATAAACGCAAGAAATGGACCATAGTACACCGAAATACTCCCAAAAGCAGTCCAAATGGACCAAAATCACAATTATAACACAAAAATTGATGCTTGAACACATTGAAATCAACAATTCCAATTCAAATTGGCAATAGTAATCCATAGTGCAACAATATTCACAAATAGCTCTCAATTGTGGTGCATAATCATATTAGATCATGAAAGAACTAACTCATGTATTCAAGTTACTTACCATAGTGCACCAAAGTCAAGTCAATACTTACGACAACAAGTACGGCATACAAGAATTTCATCATGCATTTCATGATATGCTTAGTAACATAGGAACTCAAAGTCTCAAGGCAACTCAAATAATCATCTCAAAAACGTCAAGTAATTTGCACAATCACACTCATTACATGCACAATGGGAAACAATAAATGGACCTCAATTTACAATTTTGATCCAAAAGCACAGTCCAAACATCCATTTGCACATTAGCAAAGCTCCTTACGAACGAACCAAGGCAAACCTACAAAGAAAGCAACAAAAAAGAACCATGAGACAAACCAAGCAAGGAGAGAAGAGAAAGCAAGTAGAGGGAAAGAAGTAGTTCTAGGTTTATAGTCGCTAGCTCGACTATGTCACCCATTTTAGAAGGCGGGTGTGGTCAACACACACACGGTGTGTCTCTCGATCAGCTCTCCAACCAAATATGGCTTCAATCGTTGACCATTCATGATAAAAGTGCTTGTGTCTCATTTCCAATCTCCAACGCTCCATTAGTGAGCACTCTTACCACTCTAAAGGGGCCCGACCACCTTGATTTGAGTTTTCCCGGAAAGAGCTTCAATCGGGAGTTAAATAGGAGAACTAGTTGGCCCACCTCAAACTCTTTGGACCGAATGTGCTTGTCGTGCCATCTCTTTGTCTTCTCCTTATACAATTTAGCATTCTCATATGCATTCCAGCGTATTTCTTCCAACTCATGCAATTGAAGAATTCTCTTTTCTTCGACGGCCTTAGAATCAAAATTCAAGGTCTTAATTGCCCAATACGCTTTGTGTCCTAGTTCAACAGGTAAGTGGCAAGCCTTTCCATAGACTAATTTGAAAGGGAACATTCCAATTGGAGTTTTGAAAGCCATTCTATATGCCCAAAACGCGTCGTCTAACTTTAGAGCCCAATCTTTCCTTGATGAGTTCACCGTTTTCTCAAGAATTTGCTTAATCTCGCGGTTCGAGATTTCAACTTGTCCACTCGTTTGAGGATGGTACGGAGTGGCAACTCTATGATGAACGTCATATTTCTTCAATAATGCCTCGAATGGGCGGTTGCAAAAGTGGGTTCCTCCTTCACTAATTAAGGCACACGGTACTCCAAACCGGCTAAAGATATGCCTCTTTAAAAACTTGATTACCACTTTTGCATCATTCTTGGGACTTGCAATCGCCTCTACCCATTTTGACACGTAATCCACCGCCACAAGAATGTAAAGATTTCCATGAGAAGAAGGGAAGAGACCCATAAAATCAATACCCCATATGTCAAATAACTCCACCTCTAGGTTCGGCTTTAAGGCCATCTCATCATTCCGGCCAATTGTCCCTACACGTTGACATTTATCACAATGAAGCACAAATTCCCGGGTGTCTTGAAATAGCGACGGCCAAAAGAAACCGGCTTGTAAGACCTTTGCCGCTGTGTTGCTAGCACTTGCATGTCTACCATAAGCGCTAGAGTGACAACTTTCCAAAATATCTTTGACTTCTTCCTTTGGAACACAACGACGAATCAATCCATCGGAGCAAAGCTTGTACAACAAAGGTTCCTCCCAATAGTAGTGATTAATGTCTGAAAAGAATTTCTTCATTTGATGCGAATTTAAATCCGGAGGGGTCACGCCACTTACTAAAAAATTCACATAATCGGCATACCATGGAAACGAATCATCAATGTGGAATAAGTTCTCATCGGGAAAAGTTTCCTTGATCTGCTCATCATCCTTCTTGATTTCTTCATTCATCTCAAGCCTAGAAAGGTGGTCCGCTACCACATTCTCCGCTCCTTTCTTGTCACGGATCTCCAAATCAAATTCTTGGAGCAAAAGAATCCATCTTATCAATCTTGGCTTTGAATCTTTCTTGGACAAAAGATACTTGATGGCCGCATGGTGGGTGTGGACCACCGATTTTGATCCTATCAAATAGGGCCGGAACTTGTCAAAGGCGAAGACTATGGCGAGCAATTCTTTCTCGGTCGTTGCATAGTTGATTTGTGCATCGTTAGGTCTTGCTTGCATATGCAATAACATGCAATCTCTTATCCCTCTTTTGCCCCAATACGGTTCCGATAGCCAGGTCGCTCGCATCACACATAAGCTCAAATTGAAAATTCCAATCCGGAGCAACAATGATAGGTGCCGATGTCAACTCCTCCTTTAACCTATCGAAAGCGAATAAGCAATCATCGTTAAAATTGAACTCGGCATCCTTTGGAAGTAAAATACATAAAGGAAGAGTAATTTTGGAAAAATCTTTAATGAACCGCCGGTAAAACCCGGTATGACCCAAGAAACTTCTAACACCCTTCACGGTTGTGGGTGGAGAAAGTTTGGCAATGAATTCGAATTTAGCCCGATCCACTTCAATTCCCTTGGCCGAAATGCGATGGCCTAGGACAATCCCCACGCACCATGAAGTGGCACTTCTCCCAATTTAGCACCAATTAGTATCTTCAAAACGTTTCAACACATTAGTAAGATTAACATGGCATGTATCAAATGAGGAACCAAACACCGAAAAATCATCCATGATGATTTCCATTGTTCGCTCAATAAAATCCGAGAAAATTGCCATCATACAACTTTGGAACGTAGACGGTGCATTACAAAGACCAAATAGCATTCTTCTAAAGCCAAAGTGTCACAAGGGCAAGTGAAAGTGTATTTTTCTTGGTCCTTGGGTGCTATGGCAATTTGATTATAACCCGAGTATCCATCTAGAAAACAATAGTATTCATGACCGGCTAACCTCTCTAATATTTGATCAATGAAAGGCAATGTGAAATGGTCCTTACGGGTTGCATTGTTCAATTTTCTATAATCTATGCACACTCTCATCCCGTAACCGTACGTATAGGAATAAGTTCATTCTTCTCATTTCTAATAACCGTCATCCCTCCCTTTTTCGGTACAACTTGTACCGGGCTAACCTAATAGCTATCCGAAATTGGGTAAATTATACCCGCATCTAACAATTTTAAAATCTCGGCTCTCACAACTTCTTTCATATATGGGTTTAACCTATGTTGATGCTCAATAGAGGGTTTATGGTTATCTTCCATCAAAATTCGATGATGCAAATTGAGGGACTAATTCCCCTGATATCCGAAATTGACCATCCTAAAGCCTTTACATGCATTCTCAAAATACGCAATAAAACATCTAATTGCACATTATTTAGATCCGAAGACACGATAACCGGCAAGGTCTCATTATCACCAAGATAAGCATACTTTAGATGTGAGGGGAGGGGTTTCAATTCAAGACTAGGTACTTTAACACAAGAAGGAGGAGAAAGGGGTTTACCACTCCCCAATTCCTCAAAATGGTACCTCATTTGGAAAGGAACGAAAGGTGTGGCCTCCAATGCCTTCACATACGACTCAAGCTCTTCAAGAATCACCTCTTCTCCCTCAATCTTCTCCAAACCTCCTAAATAAAGCTCTAACGGATCCTTGTCATGCAATTCAAACATATGATGCTCTTGCAACACTTCAACACGAAAGCACTTTTCTTCCGCGGTTGGGTTCTTCATTGCCTTGTACAAATTAAATTCCACTTTCTCTTCACCCACTTGTAAGGTAAGGCGGCCATTTTTCACATCTATCAGTGCACCAGCTGTAGCTGGGAACGGCCTTCCCAAAATGAGAGGCATGCTCTCGTCATCACCTATGTCAAGGACAACCAAATCCACCGGTATGTAACACTTTCCCACTTTGACTAGCACATCATCAAGTACTCCCATTGGATACTTTACCGATCTATCCGCAAGTTGTAGAGTCATATTCGTTGGCCTTAGCTCCTTTATTCCCAATTTTCTACAAGTAGACAAGGAAATCAAACTTACACTTGCGCCCAAATCACATAAAGCATTATTAAAATGTAAAGGACCAATGGTGAGAGGGATAGAAAAACTCTCGGGATCCTTGAGTTTCGGTGGAAGCTTCCTTTGTATGATGACACTACACTCCTCGGTAAGTGCTATAGTGGCATAATCCTCAAGCTTCCTCTTGTTAGAAACTAGCTCCTTCAAAAACTTCAAATATGATGGCATTTGAGCTACAGCTTCAGTAAAAGGAATGTTGATATGAAGTTGCTTTATCATGTTTAGGAACTTCTCAAATTGTTTCTCCTTTGCTTATTTTTGAAGCCTTTGTGGGAATGGCACCGGTGGAACATATGGTTTAGATGGAATGTAGACATTTGGCTTCAAAGGGGGCTCTTATTTCTTGTCATCTTTCACACTTTCCGTTAACTTACTCTTCTCCTCTCCATATTTATCTCCATCTTCCAACTCACTCATCTTTCCCTTCCCTTTGTCAAGATTCACTTCTTCTTGCTTCTCAACATCCTTCCCCTCTCTCGATTCGGTCATATACTCACTAGCATAGGCGGTTCATCGTAGGACTTTCCATTCCTTAACGTTATGGCTTTGCAATGTTCTCTTGGATTTGCATCCGTTTTGCTAGGGAGCATCCCTTGAGGCCTAGGATTGATGGCATTTGCAAGTTGCCCAATTTGGACTTCAATGTTTCGGTTTTGGGTAACCACTTGAGTTTCAAGCTTCTGCATACGGTCCGAAGAAACCGTGATAAACCTTTCCAAGGCAACTTCCCAACCTTGTTTTTACTCGGTCGGTTGAGGCACTTGAGGTTGTTGCGGTTGAGGGGGTGGAGCTTGATATTGAGGTTGACGAGTTTGGTATTGGACTTGCTGTGGAGGGAAAAAAGGAGGTTGTTGTTGGTTCATAGGTTATCTCGGTTGGAAAGGAGGTTTTGGGGCATTTTGAACATTGGCATTGTTTGACCATGAAAAATGGGGGTGGTTTCGCCAACCGGGGTTGTATGTGGGTGAATAAGGATTATTTGGGGGTCTTGGTTGATTTAGAGCATGAACTTGTTCGGGTGATGGAGACGGGCTAGATGGGACACCTTGAGATGCATAAGGACATGGGCAGAAATCGTGTCCCATTACAAATTTCACAAGTTATCGGTGGACTTGGGGGAGTTTGGGTTGAAATGGCATTCACCTTGTATTACTCTACTTGTCTTTCCAAGGCTTCGATCTTGGCTTGCATTGAAGTGTATTCTCCTACTTGCATCATCCCGGGAGTAGAGTCTGAGGGTCGTGGGATCGGTGTATTTGCCCTTTCGGAGAACCAAGAGTTATTAGCCGCTATCCTCTCTAACAAATGTATTGCATCGGCCTCATAAATACTCATAATAGCACCTCCCTCGAAGGAGTCAACCATTACCTTCAATGCTTGGGAGATTCCTCCGTAAAACGATTGGACAAGCTTCCAATCCTCACACCCATGATGGGGGCATCTTCTTTTTAATTCTTTGAATCACTCCCAAGCCTCATATAGACGGAATGAGGTGATTTCATTCCGAAGCTTCACCGTCTTTGCATGAGGGAAAAACTTATCCAAAAACGCTTGTGACAATAAAGCCCATGACCCCTTAGTCTCATAAGAAAGGGCGCTATCCCAGGCTTTTACTCTATCCCTTAAGGAGAAGGGAAATAGGCGAATCCGAATGGCATTCTCCGTGACATTGTTTAATTTGAACGTGTCACACATTTCGGTGAAATGTAGTCCGGCTTGATTTCAAAGTGATTCGCCGCCACTCTAGGTCTTCCAAGGTTTTGTTGTATACTCTCCATGCTAGGCATGACATAATCCCTAATTAGCCTTTGAGGTGGTTGATTCGGATGATTTGGTTGGATGGGTGGTTGAGGTTGGTTTTGTGCATTTGGATTAATTCTATCGTTCCCGGCCATTTCGAATGGTATATGTTCAACTTCTTGTCTCCTATATCTTCTTAAAACACAGAGTTTCTTTTCAATCTCGGGGTAATGTTTGAGATTCTCCCAACTCCGGGCCCTTTGCATATAGCACCTACAAAGGAGACAAGAAAGGTCTCAAATATAATAAAAGTAACGGTCTAAGTCACTAGTTACTATACTCTCCATGCTAGGCATGACATAATCCCTAATTTGCCTTTGAGGTGGTTGATTCGGATGATTTGGTTGGATGGGTGGTTGAGGTTGGTTTTGTGCATTTGGATTAATTCTATCATTCCCGGCCATTTCGAATGGTATATGTTCAACTTCTTGTCTTCTCTATCTTCTTAAAGCACGGAGCTTCTTTTCAATCTCGGGGTAATGTTTAAGATTCTCCCAACTCCGGGCCCTTTGCATATAACACCCACAAAGGAGACAAGAAAGGTCTCAAATACAATAAAAGTAACGGTCTAAGTCACTAGTTACTAACAATCGGCAACGGCGCCAAAAACTTGTTGTGTATTTTAAATGCCCAAGTACAAACATCAATAAATCAATAGAGCAAAAAGGGTCGAATCCTCGAGGAGGAGTAAATCAATCAATCACCTAATGTATTCACCAATCTATAGACCAAATCGAGTGCAAGAGTGAATTAACTACTTACGGAAATGAAAGTTAACTAAGATTAACAAACTAGAAACAACTAGAAAGTGAATAAAGTAGCAAATAACCAAGTTAACAAAGTGGCAAGGGGAAGTAATGATCATGCAAAGTTCGTTCAATTAGTGCTTTAATGGGACAAGGATCTCACAACAAGCTCCTCTCGAAGTCAAGTGCGTGTACCTAATCAAAGTCTAAGCCTACTCTCGTGGTCATTAGCTCATTAATTAGATCAAACAAACAAGACTAGTGCAACAAAATAACTAGCTGCTTGGCCCGGTTACTCTATTGCTCGATTGCTCAAGATTAGGCTAAATGTATTTAAACCTAAAACTTAAGTGTTGTGAAACCTCTTCCAATTTACATACAATCTTTCAATTAGCATGCAAATCTAAGTTCATAACTAAGGTGATCAATGTTAATCATGCAAACAAAACGATATCACAGCCATAAGATCTGAAAATCCCTCTTAGGCATTTTATCAAACACTTACCCTACATAATTCAGCACCCCCCTTTGCCTAAAGATCTAGCCGCTCATAGTCATACCACTCAAAGAACAAGAGAAATAAAACATAAATAGACTCATATTCATTGAATTAAACTATGATCAAGCATTCAACAAAGATTCATTTACTACAAGGTTCAACACCTCTACTAGAGCTAATTTAACTAAGGAAACGGAAATTGAAGCTAAATACTAGGAAAACGATAAAGCAAGGGAAAGAAATTGAACAAATCGTCTTCAAAACATTTTCAAAGCAAGAAAGGTAAAGAACTTGGTGCCTCCACAACCTCCAAAGCAGCTGCTCTCTAATTAGGGTAAAATTTCTCAAAAGACTCAACTCTCCTATTTATATTAGGCTGAAAAACCCAACAAGAATCCAATTTCGTGAGAGACAAACGAGCATTTGGTAGTGTAGAGAAAAACCCAAACGCCCGTTTCATAATAAAACCGTATTAGCGATTTTGAATTTCCACACGCCCGTTTAGACTTCCAGTGTAATTATCAAACGGGTGTTTCAACATAGGTTGCCGAGGTCAGTAGCTTCACACACGGGCGTTTCATCCGGTAGTTAAAATTCCACGCGCCTGTTTGATGTTCCAGATTTCTTACAGTAGCCTTTCACACGGGCGTTTGGTGATTTAGTGCATATACCAAATGCCCGTTTGCAGTTCAGAATTGGCAAAACTTGTTTCTTTTCTCCGATTTCGCTCGGTTCTTCCCGTTATCGACTCCCGTAGGTAGAATACCTGAAATGGAGCAATAAAAGGCATATAAGCTCATCAAATGTAGAAATAATTATAGAAAAATATGGCTCAAACGGATATGAAATCTACACTAATCATTATGTACATGCATTACCGATTTATCATGTCTTTCATGGCTATTTAAAAGCAACAATTTGTATCATAACTCACAATTAAAAATAAATCATGGTTTGACTATTAATCATGATAGTAATGAATTTAAAACTTAAATCCTTTAATTTTCCATATATATATATATATATATATCTGAATAATTTTTGATAAGTTTGTTGGTAAGAATATTCAATTTTAAATTTTAAATAATACACTACACATTTTTATTTTTTTTGGTTACAATACACATATGCAAAAGCTTAACGTTTAAAGTTTGCATCCTGGTAAATGCACTTCAATCTCAAACTTATTTTCTTCTCGAGATGTGAATTCTTTTCATTTCATGTAAGATCATTATTTTTTGATGTAAAATTTCTTATTTGTATCCGGTATTTTATTAGTTTGACAATCAATTATATATGATTAAAAGGGTTAATTTTTGTTTGCACCCCAATCTTTGGGAAATTTTGCACTTTAGTACCCAATCTTTGAAATTTTACATTTTGGTACCCAACCTTTGAATTTTGTTACACTTAATATTGGTTTATATGTTCAACAAATCAAATTAGAATGAGCTTATAACGATAGATTTCGATTTGAGCAACACCATTACATTCCACATCAACAACCAAGACGTCGCCAATCAACTACTAACTCATTTACAAAAACTTATAACAAAGGATTAACATGATCTTGCTACCAAGGTTAATGCAGATATATCTATGAAGGCTACCAAATGGAGTTCCAAATTAGCCACTCAAAGGTGCTGACATAGCATGATCTGATATCACTGTACAACCATTCAGAATTCGTAGAGGTAAGAGTGTCTCGAGCGGTGGATCACTTGATAGAGGGAAAAGTGGCTTCACCCAAGCTGTTATGAGTTTTTCCAACTAGGAAAACACAAGCATTAAAAGACCAAATAGGTGCCCAATTTTGTTTCTCCGACGCTCAAGTCAGTATAT
The DNA here is from genome assembly GCA_037501455.1 of Lantana camara. NCBI lineage: Eukaryota > Viridiplantae > Streptophyta > Magnoliopsida > Lamiales > Verbenaceae > Lantana > Lantana camara. The sequence goes on from CM074859.1 coordinate 21,026,462, forward strand.
CTTATATGAAGATTTAAGTGAGCTTTTAGAGAGATAATGTATTAAGGATTGCTTACTTATAAGAATGAGCTACTGTAGTTTAAATAAGAGTAAGGCATGCAAGAGCCTTTTTGTAATTTAATTGAATGCAGCTACAAGGGATGTTACCCTAAACGCGTGGCCCAATGAGGGGGAGTCAGAGATAAAGCATTCGTAGGCTTGCAAAAGTAGCCGTGAAGGTGGCTGCAGTAGGCAGTCCGTTATGTACGGAGCGTCAGAGTGTACAGGGCGCTTAATGAGGGATTTGGCCCTCGGAGGATCGCAAGGATCCCGACCCTTTAGGCTAGTTCCTCGCGGTACGAACCCAACGGGGTGAGAGTTCATGGGCACGAGACACGGGCGGTACCTTTGAGGATTCTAGAACTCGCCAACCGTGTTAGGGCTTTAGGTGGTGCATGACGTGTAATGAATGCCACCTGGCCAACTTTGACCGGGTGACCGATATTGACGTGACACTGTTATATTTGGCCACATCATTTGCCCCAGCTCTGTAGTCACATTGATGTGACGTGTAGAGTTTATCTTCGAATTCCGTGGGATGCTCCTAGCTTTAGGCGAGAGATCAGTGCTCGACTACAACGCATTAAATGAGAGGAGTCGAATCAACCGCTTGACTATGGCGTATTTAATAAAAAGTGGCATGTGGGTACGAAAAACTAGGTGACGAGATTTTAGACGTAATGATTACTTTTTCAAAATCCACACCAAATAGAGGTAGTACCTTTCACAATTCACTTTGCATCTTATGATTTCCAAATTCTCTGAGTTCTCGAGCAGTAGGGAGCAAGTATTCAAGCCAAGCCCATTTTATTAGGAGAGTTACAAGAGTAATAAGGCCCAAACTAATACCATTATATGAGATTTATTCATAGAGTCATGGGCTATCACCATTTTATTCTTCCCCTAAGCAAAACAGAGACGTAAGCAGAGGCCCGATTACATTATACGTTCACTACTGACATCAACAGGAGGGCTATTCCACACCATCACTCTACGAAAATCGAATGTCTCATTCTAGTCATTTTATTCTCGCAATCTCTTTCTAGTGATTTTATTCTCGCTCATACTGCGAGATCTTGAGATATGATGAAGTGTTGCTTCCTGAGGCTTACGAAGGAGATGTCAGCAATCTATAATTAGATTCCAACCTCTTCCTTATTTATGAGATTAAATACAATTTTTTAACCAATTTCAACCTTAATTTGTCGAATCCTTCTTTCCCACGCAAGTTGCAACCCCAAGCTTAAGCCCAACAATTCGGCAATCTTGTACTTGTAAAATACGTTCGAAGATTATCACTTGTTGATGTAGTAAATTATGGTTTATACTAATAGGATTCATTGTAACTTAGTTGATTAGGTCAAAATGAATATTTGCTAAACCGATTCTTTTTCGTGCAAAAGTTTAATAACATGCTTGGCTTTGATGCCAATTTTGTAGAGTGATGAAATCCCAATAAGTAATGTTTTCCTAGTTGAAAACTTGATTGGATAGTATTTGATTAGGCAATATCATATGAAATACAACTCAGTATATATCTTCCTTTTTCTTATTGAATAAATACAGGACAAATTTTTATTCGAATATATATAATATCAAAAAATACTTAAAACTAACTTCTAGAAAATCATGAATATCTCTATATGTTCCTTCCAATCGGGCTTAAGAACATGCAACTGTAGCATCAATAGGCTCGAAGGCAACAGGTGCAGCAGCGGCATAGACAAAGCTAATCGAGGTGCCGGTATAGATTGGCTGACCATTGTTGGGGAGACAACTATTCCCGGATATCGAGAGAGTATTTGGAGGGCTTACAGTTTCTGCGGATACTAATCCGTTGCATGACAATTTTACATTGCTCAGCGTACACGGACAAGACAATACTGCTGTGACTTTCCACTCGGGCTTATTGTTCACCATCTTACCGGTTGCATTTTGTGTTATAATTAAGTTCTTTGGTTGTCGGAACAACATACAACAATAATTTTAAATAATTGGATAAAAGAAACTAGTAAGAAGGAAAAAAAAAATAATAAACACCTAAAATACAAAACGAAACATTTAGTAATTTCTGCATACTTTAAAATTAAAATGCAGAAATACACTATCACGGTATAGTTTTACGTTTTATTTAAATATGAAATGAAGTACGAAATTAATTTAAAAAAAGAAAATATATTGCAGAATTATACCTTGGGTCATCATTGAGAGCAGGATGATTACAGAAAGAACCTTGATTGCAGCTGCCGCCATTGAAGTACTATTGAAACCTTGATGTTTTTTATTCTATTTCTTTTGGATTTTATCTTTTTATTTGGATTGAAGCAAGATGAAAAAGAATGTGTAAAATGCAGCTATTTGTAATTTCAGAAGGAAAGCATAAAAGGGAACTCGAAAACTTGTGGGAATTTAATTTATTAAAAATACGATTTCCATAAAAATATTGATATAAATGATAATGAAATCAGAAATGGCTCAAAGTTGGGCACGTTTATAGCAGAAATGTAACGTTTTTAGAAAAATTATAGTAACAAATATTTTTGAGATCAAATTATTATTATTATTATTATTATTTTGTTTCTTAGATCAAATTATTACTATACATAAGGAATATTATGCACGTGCATTACCGATTTATCATGTCTTTAATGGCTATTTAAAAGCAACAAATTTCTTCCTCCTCAATCGAATCACTGCTCCAGGACAATAACCTTTTATCCTAAGAAGTTTGTGGAATTGAAAAGCAAGAGAGTTGAATGTGACAACGCTCGTTAGGTGGTGCATGACGTGTAATGAATGCCACCTGGCCAACTTTGACCGGGTGAGCGATATTGACGTGACACTGTTATATTTGGCCACATCATTTGCCCCAGCTCTGTAGTCACATTGATGTGACGTGTAGAGTTTATCTTCGAATTCCGTGGGATGCTCCTAGCTTTAGGCGAGAGATCATTGCTCGACTACAACTCATTAAATGAGAGGAGTCGAATCAACCGCTTGACTATGGCGCATTTAATAAAAAGTGGCATGTGGGTGCGAAAAACTAGGTGACGACACATGTGCAATTTTTTACTAGAGTGGTCCGAGATTTTAGACGTAATGATTACTTTTTCAAAATCCACACCAAATAGAGGTAGTACCTTTCACAATTCACTTTGCATCTTATGATTTCCAAATTCTCTAAGTTCTCGAGCAGTAGGGAGCAAGTATTCAAGCCAAGCCCATTTTATTAGGAGAGTTACAAGAGTAATAAGGCCCAAACTAATACCATTATATGAGATTTATTCATAGAGTCATGGGCTATCACCATTTTATTTTTCCCCTAAGCAAAACGGAGACGTAAGCAGAGGCCCGATTACATTATACGTTCACTACTGACATCAACAGGAGGCCTATTCCACACCATCACTCTACGAAAATCGAATGTCTCATTTTAGTGATTTTATTCTCGCAATCTCTTTCTAGTGATTTTATTCTCGCTCATACTGCGAGATCTTGAGATATGATGAAGTGTTGCTTCCTAAGGCTTACGAAGGAGATGTCAGCAATCTATAATTAGATTCCAACCTCTTCCTTATTTATGAGATTAAATCCAATTTTTTAATCAATTTCAACCTCAATTTGTCGAATCCTTCTTTCCCATGCAAGTTGCAACCTCATGCTTAAGGCCAACAATTCGACAATCTTGTACTTGTAAAATACGTTTGAAGATTATCACTTGTTTATGTAGTAAATTATGGTTCATACTAATAGGATTCTTTGTAACAAGCACCTAAACCTCGGGCTCACGAACTTCCGGAAGAGGCTCTGAAACAAAAGAAGACAAGACCCAAGACTTAAACTCAATAATGTACTAATTAGACGCCCGACATTGCTCATGAATGCAAATGAAATGCAAGAATGCATCACTTAAGTCATTTAAATTCAAAACTCGTACGAAACGTATCAAATAAATTCATAAAAGTAATTCATAAAATATAACAAATAATTTAAATCATAAAATCACATTTAGATTACACATTTCATACATAAGAATTCATATAAAACCATAGGATCACATTTAATTTAAAACCTCAAATTCAAATCACTTAAATTCATTTAATTAAACATATAACATAATATATATATTTATATATATATATCATATATTACATATATATATATATACACGTAACATGCATCATTTATTACATTAAGAATCACATTTAATGGGGATCGATGTACGATTATCTAGTCTGTACGTATGGGCGAGATTGATCAGAGCTCTTTGATAATCGATATCTGGATTGACCAGTTCTATCGGAATCGCTAGGCCTTCCATAGGTCGATCTCTGCAAACTTGCCGACCTCTTCATCAGTTAAAGTGGGATTTGGCCCGTGGCTTGCAGATCGATCCGATCGCATTCTGCCACGTGTGACAGGCTTAGCGTTTACGTGACTCCACGTGGCACTAAGTTGACTTCCACATGTCTTTGCTTTGTTAGCCATTCTGGCTCCGGGTCCACGCAGATTCTTTGAGGGCATGCCTCATGGACCTATCGAAGTATGTCATGTCAAGATACTATTTATAGAATTTTGTTTTTATTTTTTATTTTTAAGCTCAAAGGGATATCAAATTTTATTACTCAACCAAATGAGCATAAACAAGATACTCCGAATAAACTGGAATGTCAATAGAACCAATACAAATCTAAACTACAATTTTAACAACCGTATAAGATACATAGTTAACCTCAAAAAGAGAAGTGCAAGAATCCAAGAAGAAACAATAAACAGCGGTCACCCTCCACCAACACATTCTTCCACCTGAAATTCCTATCTAATTTGACCAAAATTTTTTTATTGAAAATCATGAATTATTGCGCCTCAAAGCATCTTGACTTGTGACAAAATTTAAAATTCTTACAAAGCACTACTGGAACCCATTGCAATTTTATGGAAACCACACTTGTATCCTCAAAATTTTAAATAAAATTTAAAGTCACCCAAATTCAAATAATTCAAAAATTACTTTTAATTTGGAATACTCTGTCACACATTAATTTGGAGATCTTATCAGATCAATTACATGAATGAGTTAACTTTTCCTAACGATCGATTTTTAGAGGTCATTGAATGCAAACACTGTTATAAGTTGTATCAGAGAAAGTTTCGGTATTTGGAGAAAGAGCCAAATCTATATGCGAGTATGCTGTCATATGGAGGGGCTCTCATTACACAAAAGTGCGAGGTCAGGATTATGTCGGGGGAGAATATATAATGATTCTTTATCTCATATTAGTTGAAAATCTATGTTGAGCCAAACTTAAAAATAACGATAGATTGAGTGGATTAATAACGCATGTTATCACTTAAATGCATTCTTCTCTTACATATGCACTTAGCCACTCACCTTAATTAAGATTACAAATTGCCCCTCCTTAATTATCGTCTATTATGTTAATATTCTATCTTTATTAAATTTCTGACGAATGTAATATAATGTTGTGGAATAAAATGTGTAGTCATAAATGAGAATACGTCCCGCAGAAACATTGGAATGAGAAAGAGATTGAACGAAAAAAGTACTGCTCAATATTGGTTTATTTTGTTCAACAAATCAAATTCGAATGAGCTTGTAACAATAGATTTCGATTTGAGTAACATTATTCGATTCCACATCAACATCAGAAACATCGCCAATCAACTGCAAACTCATTTACAAAAACTTATAGCAAAGATTTAAGAGTTTTTTTCTTGGATATCTTATGTCTAATTAGCACTCCGAACCCTGTGATTTGAAAATTCTCAAAGAGAACCCTGTGATTATATAAATTAGCACTGAAAACCCTATGATTGTATTAAAGTTAGCACTTAAAACCCTACAACCACGGACGGCTGTAGGGTTTGAAATTCTAATTGAGTGCTAATTTATTACAATCACAAGGTTCGCTTTGAGAATTTTCAAATCACAGGATTCTGAGTGCTAATTAGGTATATCACAGGGTTTTTGTTGCAATAAACTCAAAGATTTAACATGATCTTGCTGCAAAGGTTAATGCAAATATATCTATCAAGGCTAGCAAACGGAGTCTCAAATTAGTTACTAATTTCGAATTAGTCAATCGATTTGATACCCCAACAACACCAAATGTATATATACGTATATATGTAGTATCAATAACATACGTAAGAGAGTTTTTTTCAAGAAAGGCATTCATTTAATAGACTCTTTAATATCTACATGCTAATGTTAGATTACGTTTTAATAATATATATGGTCGCATGAAATTATATATAGTAGCTTCAAATATCTGAAATATATGCATATATTTTATAAATTTTTTATTTAATCACAAAACCAATAAATTATTAAACAAGAATTAAAAAAAATCCAATAAGAAAAAAATTATAAATTCCCCAATAAATTTTAAAATAAAAAAATTATATCAATGAACATGCATCTTTGAATTTGGAACCCTGAACAGACTGCCGATGATAAGCCGGAGGAAGGTGAGGATGACGTTAAGTCATCATGCCCTTTATGCCCTGGGCGACACACGTGCGACAATGGCCGGGACAAAGGTATATTGATGGATTATTGTCTCAGGAGGTAGATGGAGTGGAATAACACTACTCCACCTGACTCACGGTTGGCTCATCTTTTGAGCATGATGAATCACTTACATAGGGAATATTATGTACGTGCATTATCGATTTATCATGTCTTTAATGGCTATTTAAAAGCAACAATTTAGATCATAACTTACAATTAAAAAGAAATCATGGTTAGAATATTAAGTAATGAATTTAAAATCTAAATCCTTTAATTTTTCAAATATATCCGAATGATTTTTGGTAATTTTGTTGTTAAGAATATTCAATTTTAAATTTAGGTTTGCATCCTCGCAAATGCACTTCAATCTCAAACTAACTTTCTCCTCTATATGTGAATTAATTTCATTTCATGTAAGATCATCCTCGGATCATATATACGAGTGGGTTACAAATTGATTTTTAGACATCAAACCGAGCTAAGAATCAAACCGAACTTGAATTCGAACCCGAACCTTTTTATTCTTGTTCGTGGCTCGCCGCACTGTTATATTTCAAAAAAAAAAAATTATATATATATATATATATATAATGTTTTATTTTTTATTTTTTTTATAAAAATTATATATTGGGTTCGAACTCGAGACCGAGCGGAACCGAACTCGAATACGAGCCGAATCGATCAAAATAGGTTTGAGCCGATCCTCGAACCAGAAAAAAACAACAAAGTTCGGTTCGATTCGGTTTGTATACATCCCTAGTCCCTTTTATTATAAGAGTTACGAGAGTAATAAAGGCCCGAACTAGTACCATTATATGATATTTATTTATAGAGTCATGGGCCTTTACCATTTTTTTTCCCCTAAGCGAAATGGAGACGCAAGCAGGGGCCAATTACATCATATGCTCACAACTAACATCAATAGGGGGTTATCTCAAACCATCACTCTATCGAAAATTGAATGTCTCATTCTAGTGACTTTATTCTCGCGATCTCATTTTAGTGATTTTATTCTCGCTCATATTGTGAGTCTTCGTGATATGATGAAGTGTTGCTTTCTAAGGATTTCGAAAGAGATGTCGGTAATCTATAATCAGATTCCTCAATACATGATTATCCACCTCCTCCTTATTTATGAGATTAACCATGCACAATTTTCGAATCAATTTTAACCTCAATTCGTTGAAACCTTTTCTCCCAAGCAAGTTGCAACCCCATGCGTAAGCCCAACAATTTGATAATCTTGTACTTGTAAAGTATGTTTGAAGATGATCACTTGTTTATTTAGTACATTATGGTTCATACTAATAGAATTCTTTGTAACTTAGTTGATTAGATCAAATTTGAAATGAATATTTACTAAACCCAACACTTTTTAATCCATTTTTTTTTGTGCAAAGCTTTACTAACATGTCTTTGATGCCAATTTTGTAGTGCCATGAGATCCCAATAAGTAATGTGTTTGTAGTTGAAAACTTGATTATGTAGTATATTTGATTGGAAAAAAAACATATGAAATACAACTCGGTACATATCTTCCTCTTTCTTATTGAATAAATACAAGAAAAATCTTTATTCAAATATATATAATATCAAAAAAATACTTAAAATTAAATTCTAAAAAATCATGAATATCTCTATATGTCCCTTCCACTCGGGCTCAAGAACATGCAACTGTAGCATCAATAGCCTCGAAGGCAACAGGTGCAACAGCGGCATAGACAAAGCTAATCAAGGCGCCGGTATAGATTGGCTGACCACTGTTGAGGAGGCAACTATTCCCGAATATCGTGAGAGTATTTGGAGGGCTTACAGTTTCTATGGATACTAATCCGTTGCATGACAATTTTACATTGCTCAGCGTACACGGACAAGATAATACTGCTGTGACTTTCCACTCGGGCTTATTGTTCACCATCTTTCCGGTTGCCTTTTGTGTTATAATTAAGTTCTTTGGTTGGCATTGTTGCAGCGTGCCTGCACCATTGAAAGTGTACACAGTTAGAGAAATCGATCACTCTTGTTCGGAACAACATACAACAATAATTTAAAATAATTTGACAAAAGAAACTAGAAAGATGAAACAAATAAACACCTGAAATACAAAAACGAAACATTTAGTAATTTCTGCATACTTTAAAATTAAAATGGAGAAATATACTATCACAGGAGAGTTTTACATTTTATTAAATATGAAATGAAGTATGAAATTAATTTAATAAAAGAAAATATATTGCAAAATTATACCTTGGGTCATCATTGAGAGCAGGAAGATTACAGAATGAACCTTGATTGCAGCGGCCATTGAAGTACTATTTAAACCTTGATTTTTTTTCTTCTATTTCTTTTGGATTTTCTCTTTTTATTTAGATTGAAGCAAGATGAAGAAGACTGTGTAAAATGCAGCCATTTATAATTTCAAAAGGAAAGCATAAAAGAGAATTCGGAAACTTGTGGGAATTTAATTTATTAAAAATACAATTTCCATAAAAATATTTATATAAATGATAATGAAACCAGAAATGGCTCAAACTTGGGCACGTTTATAACAGGAATATAACATTTTTTGAGAAATTATAGTAGCAAATATTTTTGTGATCAAATTATTACTATACATAGGGAATATTATACAAGAAATTATAGTAACAAATATTTTTGTGATCAAATTATTACTATACATAGGGAATGTTATGTACATGCATTACCGATTTATCATGTCTTTCATGGCTATTTTTTTTTTTTTTTTTTTTGGTCATGATTTCATGGCTATTTAAAAGCAACAATTTGTATCATAACTCACAATTAAAAATAAATCATGGTTTGACTATTAATCATGATAGTAATGAATTTAAAACTTAAATCCTTTAATTTTCCATATATATATATATATATATATATATCTGAATAATTTTTGATAAGTTTGTTGGTAAGAATATTCAATTTTAAATTTTAAATAATACACTACACATTTTTATTTTTTTTGGTTACAATACACATATGCAAAAGCTTAACGTTTAAAGTTTGCATCCTGGTAAATGCACTTCAATCTCAAACTTATTTTCTTCTCGAGATGTGAATTCTTTTCATTTCATGTAAGATCATTATTTTTTGATGTAAAATTTCTTATTTGTATCCGGTATTTTATTAGTTTGACAATCAATTATATATGATTAAAAGGGTTAATTTTTGTTTGCACCCCAATCTTTGGGAAATTTTGCACTTTAGTACCCAATCTTTGAAATTTTACATTTTGGTACCCAACCTTTGAATTTTGTTACACTTAATATTGGTTTATATGTTCAACAAATCAAATTAGAATGAGCTTATAACGATAGATTTCGATTTGAGCAACACCATTACATTCCACATCAACAACCAAGACGTCGCCAATCAACTACTAACTCATTTACAAAAACTTATAACAAAGGATTAACATGATCTTGCTACCAAGGTTAATGCAGATATATCTATGAAGGCTACCAAATGGAGTTCCAAATTAGCCACTCAAAGGTGCTGACATAGCATGATCTGATATCACTGTACAACCATTCAGAATTCGTAGAGGTAAGAGTGTCTCGAGCGGTGGATCACTTGATAGAGGGAAAAGTGGCTTCACCCAAGCTGTTATGAGTTTTTCCAACTAGGAAAACACAAGCATTAAAAGACCAAATAGGTGCCCAATTTTGTTTCTCCGACGCTCAAGTCAGTATATCTTATATGAAGATTTAAGTGAGCTTTTAGAGAGATAATGTATTAAGGATTGCTTACTTATAAGAATGAGCTACTGTAGTTTAAATAAGAGTAAGGCATGCAAGAGCCTTTTTGTAATTTAATTGAATGCAGCTACAAGGGATGTTACCCTAAACGCGTGGCCCAATGAGGGGGAGTCAGAGATAAAGCATTCGTAGGCTTGCAAAAGTAGCCGTGAAGGTGGCTGCAGTAGGCAGTCCGTTATGTACGGAGCGTCAGAGTGTACAGGGCGCTTAATGAGGGATTTGGCCCTCGGAGGATCGCAAGGATCCCGACCCTTTAGGCTAGTTCCTCGCGGTACGAACCCAACGGGGTGAGAGTTCATGGGCACGAGACACGGGCGGTACCTTTGAGGATTCTAGAACTCGCCAACCGTGTTAGGGCTTTAGGTGGTGCATGACGTGTAATGAATGCCACCTGGCCAACTTTGACCGGGTGACCGATATTGACGTGACACTGTTATATTTGGCCACATCATTTACCCCAGCTCTGTAGTCACATTGATGTGACGTGTAGAGTTTATCTTCGAATTCCGTGGGATGCTCCTAGCTTTAGGCGAGAGATCAGTGCTCGACTACAACGCATTAAATGAGAGGAGTCGAATCAACCGCTTGACTATGGCGCATTTAATAAAAAGTGGCATGTGGGTGCGAAAAACTAGGTGACGACACGTGTGCAATTTTTTACTAGAGTTGTCCGAGATTTTAGACGTAATGATTACTTTTTCAAAATCCACACCAAATAGAGGTAGTACCTTTCACAATTCACTTTGCATCTTATGATTTCCAAATTCTCTGAGTTCTCGAGCAGTAGGGAGCAAGTATTCAAGCCAAGCCCATTTTATTAGGAGAGTTACAAGAGTTATAAGGCCCAAACTAAAACCATTATATGAGATTTATTCATAGAGTCATGGGCTATCACCATTTTATTTTTCCCCTAAGCAAAACGGAGGCGTAAGCAGAGGCCCGATTACATTATACGTTCACTACTGACATCAACAGGAGGCCTATTCCACACCATCACTCTACGAAAATCGAATATCTCATTCTAGTCATTTTATTCTCGCAATCTCTTTCTAGTGATTTTATTCTCGCTCATACTGCGAGATCTTGAGATATGATGAAGTGTTGCTTCCTGAGGCTTACGAAGGAGATGTCAGCAATCTATAATTAGATTCCAACCTCTTCTTTATTTATGAGATTAAATACAAATTTTTAACCAATTTCAACCTTAATTTGTCGAATCCTTCTTTCCTACGCAAGTTGCAACCCCAAGCTTAAGTCCAACAATTCGGCAATCTTGTACTTGTAAAATACGTTCGAAGATTATCACTTGTTGATGTAGTAAATTATGGTTTATACTAATAGGATTCATTGTAACTTAGTTGATTAGGTCAAAATGAATATTTGCTAAACCGATTCTTTTTCGTGCAAAAGTTTAATAACATGCTTGGCTTTGATGCCAATTTTGTAGAGTGATGAAATCCCAATAAGTAATGTTTTCCTAGTTGAAAACTTGATTGGATAGTATTTGATTAGGCAATATCATATGAAATACAACTCAGTATATATCTTCCTTTTTCTTATTGAATAAATACAGGACAAATCTTTATTCGAATATATATAATATCAAAAAATACTTAAAACTAACTTCTAGAAAATCATGAATATCTCTATATGTTCCTTCCAATCGGGCTTAAGAACATGCAACTGTAGCATCAATAGGCTCGAAGGCAACAGGTGCAGCAGCGGCATAGACAAAGCTAATCGAGGTGCCGGTATAGATTGGCTGACCATTGTTGAGGAGACAACTATTCCCGGATATCGAGAGAGTATTTGGAGGGTTTACAGTTTCTACGGATACTAATCCGTTGCATGACAATTTTACATTGCTCAGCGTACACGGACAAGACAATACTGCTGTGACTTTCCACTCGGGCTTATTGTTCACCATCTTACCGGTTGCATTTTGTGTTATAATTAAGTTCTTTGGTTCGCATTGTTGCAGCGTGGCTGCACCATCGAAAGTGTACACGGTTAGAGAAATCCATCATTCTTGGTCGGAACAACATACAACAATAATTTTAAATAATTGGATAAAAGAAACTAGTAAGAAGGGAAAAAAAAAAATAAACACCTAAAATACAAAACGAAACATTTAGTAATTTCTACATACTTTAAAATTAAAATGCAAAAATACACTATCACGGTATAGTTTTACGTTTTATTTAAATATGAAATGAAGTACGAAATTAATTTAAAAAAAGAAAATATATTGCAGAATTATACCTTGGGTCATCATTGAGAGCAGGATGATTACAGAAAGAACCTTGATTGCAGCTGCCGCCATTGAAGCACTATTGAAACCTTGATGTTTTTTATTCTATTTCTTTTGGATTTTATCTTTTTATTTGGATTGAAGCAAGATGAAAAAGAATGTGTAAAATGCAGCTATTTGTAATTTCAGAAGGAAAGCATAAAAGGGAACTCGAAAACTTGTGGGAATTTAATTTATTAAAAATACGATTTCCATAAAAATATTGATATAAATGATAATGAAATCAGAAATGGCTCAAAGTTGGGCACGTTTATAGCAGAAATGTAACGTTTTTAGAAAAATTATAGTAACAAATATTTTTGAGATCAAAGTATTATTATTATTATTATTTTGTTTCTTAGATCAAATTATTACTATACATAAGGAATATTATGCACGTGCATTACCGATTTATCATGTCTTTAATGGCTATTTAAAAGTAACAAATTTCTTCCTCCTCAATCGAATCACTGCTCCAGGACAATAACCTTTTATCCTAAGAAGTTTGTGGAATTGACGGTGACTCGTGGCCTAGGAATTTGAAAAGCAAGAGAGTTGAATGTGACAACGCTCGTTTAGCAGACAGCGAGTGCATTGCCTCTTTGAGTGAAGAAGAGAAGGGCTTTGTATAGACACTCTTGGGCCATGGCCTGTTATCCCCGGCGTACCTTTGATCCGTTGAGCGAGCCCTTCCACACGGGACTTTGAACTGGCGAGAACCCCGGCGAATGAAATGTTGTAGTGATTCGCAGGGTTCTCACCAGTTCACGTTCAAGAATGAAATCTTATTGGAACTGTCCACATCCGGTTCATCCTTCAGAACCCTATCACACCCCGGATTCGATGCAAAGCGAAGAACCTTACCAGGGCTTGACATGCCGTGAATCCTCTTGAAATAGAGGGGTGCCTTCGGGAACGCGGACACAGGTGGTGCATGGCTGTCGTCAGCTCGTGCCGTAAGGTGTTGGGTTAAGTCCCGCAACGAGCGCAACCCTCATGTTTAGTTGCCATCTTTGAATTTGGAACCCTGAACAGACTGCCGATGATAAGCCGGAGGAAGGTGAGGATGACGTTAAGTCATCATGCCCCTTATGCCCTGGGCGACACACGTGCTACAATGGCCGGGACAAAGGTCTATTGATGGATTATTGTCTCAGGAGGTAGATGGAGTGGAATAACACTACTCCACCTGACTCACGGTTGGCTCATCTTTTGAGCATGATGAATCACTTACATAGGGAATATTATGTACGTGCATTACCGATTTATAATGTCTTTAATGGCTATTTAAAAGCAACAATTTAGATCATAACTTACAATTAAAAAGAAATCATGGTTAGAATAATAAGTAATGAATTTAAAATCTAAATCCTTTAATTTTTCAAATATATCCGAATGATTTTTGGTAATTTTGTTGTTAAGAATATTCAATTTTAAATTTAGGTTTGCATCCTCGCAAATGCACTTCAATCTCAAACTAACTTTCTCCTCTATATGTGAATTAATTTCATTTCATGTAAGATCATCCTCGGATCATATATACGAGTGGGTTACAAATTGATTTTTAGACATCGAACCGAGCTAAGAATCAAACCGAACTTGAATTCGAACCCGAACCTTTTTATTCTTGTTCGTGGCTCCCCGCACTGTTAGATTTCAAAAAAAAAAAAAAAAAATTATATATATGTATATATATATATATATATATATATATATATATGTATATATATATATATAATGTTTTATTTTTTATTTTTTTTTATAAAAATTATATATTGGGTTCGAACTCGAGACCGAGCGGAACCGAACTCGAATACGAGCCGAATCGATCAAAATAGGTTTGAGCCGATCCTCGAACCAGAAAAAAACAACAAAGTTCGGTTCGATTCGGTTTGTATACATCCCTAGTCCCTTTTATTATAAGAGTTACGAGAGTAATAAAGGCCCGAACTAGTACCATTATATGATATTTATTTATAGAGTCATGGGCCTTTACCATTTTTTTTCCCCTAAGCGAAATGGAGACGCAAGCAGGGGCCAATTACATCATATGCTCACAACTAACATCAATAGGGGGTTATCTCAAACCATCACTCTATCGAAAATTGAATGTCTCATTCTAGTGACTTTATTCTCGCGATCTCATTTTAGTGATTTTATTCTCGCTCATATTGTGAGTCTTCGTGATATGATGAAGTGTTGCTTTCTAAGGATTTCGAAAGAGATGTCGGTAATCTATAATCAGATTCCTCAATACATGATTATCCACCTCCTCCTTATTTATGAGATTAACCATGCACAATTTTCGAATCAATTTTAACCTCAATTCGTTGAAACCTTTTCTCCCAAGCAAGTTGCAACCCCATGCGTAAGCCCAACAATTTGATAATCTTGTACTTGTAAAGTATGTTTGAAGATGATCACTTGTTTATTTAGTACATTATGGTTCATACTAATAGAATTCTTTGTAACTTAGTTGATTAGATCAAATTTGAAATGAATATTTACTAAACCCAACACTTTTTAATCCATTCTTTTTTGTGCAAAGCTTTACTAACATGTCTTTGATGCCAATTTTGTAGTGCCATGAGATCCCAATAAGTAATGTGTTTGTAGTTGAAAACTTGATTATGTAGTATATTTGATTGGAAAAAAAACATATGAAATACAACTCGGTACATATCTTCCTCTTTCTTATTGAATAAATACAAGAAAAATCTTTATTCAAATATATATAATATCAAAAAAATACTTAAAATTAAATTCTAAAAAATCATGAATATCTCTATATGTCCCTTCCACTCGGGCTCAAGAACATGCAACTGTAGCATCAATAGCCTCGAAGGCAACAGGTGCAACAGCGGCATAGACAAAGCTAATCGAGGTGCCGGTATAGATTGGCTGACCACTGTTGAGGAGGCAACTATTCCCGGATATCGTGAGAGTATTTGGAGGGTTTACAGTTTCTATGGATACTAATCCGTTGCATGACAATTTTACATTGCTCAGCGTACACGGACAAGATAATACTGCTGTGACTTTCCACTCGGGCTTATTGTTCACCATCTTTCCGGTTGCCTTTTGTGTTATAATTAAGTTCTTTGGTTGGCATTGTTGCAGCGTGCCTGCACCATTGAAAGTGTACACAGTTAGAGAAATCGATCACTCTTGTTCGGAACAACATACAACAATAATTTAAAATAATTTGACAAAAGAAACTAGAAAGATGAAACAAATAAACACCTGAAACACAAAACGAAACATTTAGTAATTTCTGCATACTTTAAAATTAAAATGGAGAAATATACTATCACAGGAGAGTTTTACATTTTATTAAATATGAAATGAAGTATGAAATTAATTTAATAAAAGAAAATATATTGCAAAATTATACCTTGGGTCATCATGGAGAGCAGGAAGATTACAGAATGAACCTTGATTGCAGCGGCCATTGAAGTACTATTTAAACCTTGATTTTTTTTCTTCTATTTCTTTTGGATTTTCTCTTTTTATTTAGATTGAAGCAAGATGAAGAAGACTGTGTAAAATGCAGCCATTTATAATTTCAAAAGGAAAGCATAAAAGAGAATTCGGAAACTTGTGGGAATTTAATTTATTAAAAATACAATTTCCATAAAAATATTGATATAAATGATAATGAAACCAGAAATGGCTCAAACTTGGGCACGTTTATAACAGAAATATAACATTTTTTGAGAAATTATAGTAGCAAATATTTTTGTGATCAAATTATTACTATACATAGGGAATATTATACAAGAAATTATAGTAACAAATATTTTTGTGATCAAATTATTACTATACATAGGGAATATTATGTACATGCATTACCGATTTATCATGTCTTTCATGGCTATTTTTTTTTTTTTTTTTGGTCATGATTTCATGGCTATTTAAAAGCAACAATTTGTATCATAACTCACAATTAAAAATAAATCATGGTTTGACTATTAATCATGATAGTAATGAATTTAAAACTTAAATCCTTTAATTTTCCATATATATATATATATATATATATATATATATATATATATATATATATATCTGAATAATTTTTGATAAGTTTGTTGGTAAGAATATTCAATTTTAAATTTTAAATAATACACTACACATTTTTATTTTTTTTGGTTACAATACACATATGCAAAAGCTTAACGTTTAAAGTTTGCATCCTGGTAAATGCACTTCAATCTCAAACTTATTTTCTTCTCGAGATGTGAATTCTTTTCATTTCATGTAAGATCATTATTTTTTGATGTAAAATTTCTTATTTGTATCCGGTATTTTATTAGTTTGACAATCAATTATATATGATTAAAAGGGTTAATTTTTGTTTGCACCCCAATCTTTGGGAAATTTTGCACTTTAGTACCCAATCTTTGAAATTTTACATTTTGGTACCCAACCTTTGAATTTTGTTACACTTAATATTGGTTTATATGTTCAACAAATCAAATTAGAATGAGCTTATAACGATAGATTTCCATTTGAGCAACACCATTACATTCCACATCAACAACCAAGACGTCGCCAATCAACTACTAACTCATTTACAAAAACTTATAACAAAGGATTAACATGATCTTGCTACCAAGGTTAATGCAGATATATCTATGAAGGCTACCAAATGGAGTTCCAAATTAGCCACTCAAAGGTGCTGACAGAGCATGATCTGATATCACTGTACAACCATTCAGAATTCGTAGAGGTGAGAGTGTCTCGAGCGGTGGATCACTTGATAGAGGGAAAAGTGGCTTCACCCAAGCTGTTATGAGTTTTTCCTGCTAGGAAAACACAAGCATTAGAAGACCAAATAGGTGCCCAATTTTGTTTCTCCGACGCTCAAGTCAGTATATCTTATATGAAGATTTAAGTGAGCTTTTAGAGAGATAATGTATTAAGGATTGCTTACTTATAAGAATGAGCTACTGTAGTTTATATAAGAGTAAGGCATGCAAGAGCCTTTTTGTAATTTAATTGAATGCAGCTACAAGGGATGTTACCCTAAACGCGTGGCCCAATGAGGGGGAGTCAGAGATAAAGCATTCGTAGGCTTGCAAAAGTAGCCGTGAAGGTGGCTGCAGTAGGCAGTCCGTTATCTACGGAGCGTCAGAGTGTACAGGGCGCTTAATGAGGGATTTGGCCCTCGGAGGATCGCAAGGGTCCCGACCCTTTAGGCTAGTTCCTCGCGGTACGAACCCAACGGGGTGAGAGTTCATGGGCACGAGACACGGGCGGTACCTTTGAGGATTCTAGAACTCGCCAACCGTGTTAGGGCTTTAGGTGGTGCATGACGTGTAATGAATGCCACCTGGCCAACTTTGACGGGGTGACCGATATTGACGTGACATTGTTATATTTGGCCACATCATTTGCCCTAGCTCTGTAGTCACATTGATGTGACGTGTAGAGTTTATCTTCGAATTCCGTGGGATGCTCCTAGCTTTAGGCGAGAGATCAGTGCTCGACTACAACGCATTAAATGAGAGGAGTCGAATCAACCGCTTGACTATGGCGCATTTAATAAAAAGTGGCATGTGGGTGCGAAAAACTAGGTGACGACACGTGTGTAATTTTTTACTAGAGTTGTCCGAGATTTTAGACGTAATGATTACTTTTTCAAAATCCACACCAAATAGAGGTAGTACCTTTCACAATTCACTTTGCATCTTATGATTTCCAAATTCTCTGAGTTCTCGAGCAGTAGGGAGCAAGTATTCAAGCCAAGCCCATTTTATTAGGAGAGTTACAAGAGTAATAAGGCCCAAACTAAAACCATTATATGAGATTTATTCATAGAGTCATGGGCTATCACCATTTTATTTTTCCCCTAAGCAAAACGGAGGCGTAAGCAGAGGCCCGATTACATTATACGTTCACTACTGACATCAACAGGAGGCCTATTCCACACCATCACTCTACGAAAATCGAATATCTCATTCTAGTCATTTTATTCTCGCAATCTCTTTCTAGTGATTTTATTCTCGCTCATACTGCGAGAATTTAAGATATGATGAAGTGTTGCTTCCTAAGGCTTACGAAGGAGATGTCAGCAATCTATAATTAGATTCCAACCTCTTCCTTATTTATGAGATTGAATACAATATTTTAACCAATTTCAACTTCAATTTGTCGAATCCTTCTTTCCCACGCAAGTTGCAACCCCGTGCTTAAGCTCAACAATTCGACAATCTTGTACTTGTAAAATACGTTCGAAGATTATCACTTGTTTATGTAGTAAATTATGGTTCATACTAATAGGATTCTTTGTAACTTAGTTGATTAGGTCAAAATAAATATTTGCTAAACCGATTCTTTTTCGTGCAAAAGTTTAATAACATGTTTGGCTTTGATGCCAATTTTGTAGAGTGATGAAATCCCAATAAGTAATGTTTTCCTAGTTGAAAACTTGATTGGATAGTATTTGATTAGGCAATATCATATGAAATACAACTCAGTATATATCTTCCTTTTTCTTATTGAATAAATACCGGAAAAATCTTTATTCGAATATATATAATATCAAAAAATACTTAAAACTAACTTCTAGAAAATCATGAATATCTCTATATGTTCCTTCTAATCGGGCTTAAGAACATGCAACTGTAGCATCAATAGGCTCGAAGGCAACAGGTGCAGCAGCGGCATAGACAAAGCTAATCGACGTGCCGGTATAGATTGGCTACCATTGTTGAGGAGACAACTATTCCCGGATATCGAGAGAGTATTTGGAGGGCTTACAGTTTCTGCGGATACTAATCCGTTGCATGACAATTTTACATTGCTCAGTGTACACGGACAAGACAATACTGCTGTGACTTTCCACTCGGGCTTATTGTTCACCATCTTACCGGTTGCATTTTGTGTTATAATTAAGTTCTTTGGTTCGCATTGCTGCAGCATGGCTGCACCATCGAAAGTGTACACGGTTAGAGAAATCTATCATTCTTGGTCGGAACAACATACAACAATAATTTTAAATAATTGGATAAAAGAAACTAGTAAGAAGGAAAAAAATAATAATAAACACCTAAAATACAAAACGAAACATTTAGTAATTTCTGCATACTTTAAAATTAAAATGCAGAAATACACTATCACGGTATAGTTTTACGTTTTATTTAAATATGAAATGAAGTACGAAATGAATTTAAAAAAAGAAAATATATTGCAGAATTATACCTTGGGTCATCATTGACAGCAGTATGATTACAGAAAGAACCTTGATTGCAGCTGCTGCCATTGAAGTACTATTGAAACCTTGATGTTTTTTATTCTATTTCTTTTGGATTTTATCTTTTTATTTGGATTGAAGCAAGATGAAAAAGAATGTGTAAAATGCAGCTATTTGTAATTTCAGAAGGAAAGCATAAAAGGGAACTCGAAAACTTGTGGGAATTTAATTTATTAAAAATACGATTTCCATAAAAATATTGATATAAATGATAATGAAATCAGAAATGGCTCAAAGTTGGGCATGTTTATAGCAGAAATGTAACGTTTTTAGAAAAATTATAGTAACAAATATTTTTGAGATCAAATTATTATTATTATTATTATTTTGTTTCTTAGATCAAATTATTACTATACATAAGGAATATTATGCACGTGCATTACCGATTTATCATGTCTTTAATGGCTATTTAAAAGCAACAAATTTCTTCCTCCTCAATCGAATCACTGCTCCAGGACAATAACCTTTTATCCTAAGAAGTTTGTGGAATTGACGGTGACTCGTGGCCTAGGAATTTGAAAAGCAAGAGAGTTGAATGTGACAACGCTCGTTTAGCAGACAGCGAGTGCATTGCCTCTTTGAGTGAAGAAGAGAAGGGCTTTGTATAGACACTCTTGGGCCATGGCCTGTTATCCCCGGCGTACCTTTGATCCGTTGAGCGAGCCCTTCCACACGGGACTTTGAACTGGCGAGAACCCTGGCGAATGAAATGTTGTAGCGATTCACCGGGTTCTCACCAGTTCACGTTCAAGAATGAAATCTTATTGGAACTGTCCACATCCGGTTCATCCTTCAGAACCCTATCACACCCCGGATTCGATGCAAAGCGAAGAACCTTACCAGGGCTTGACATGCCTCGAATCCTCTTGAAAGAGAGGGGTGCCTTCGGGAACGCGGACACAGGTGGTGCAAGGCTGTCGTCAGCTCGTGCCGTAAGGTGTTGGGTTAAGTCCCGCAACGAGCGCAACCCTCGTGTTTAGTTGCCATCTTTGAATTTGGAACCCTGAACAGACTGCCGATGATAAGCCGGAGGAAGGTGAGGATAACGTCAAGTTATCATGCTCCTTATGCCCTGGGCGACACTCGTGCTACAATGGCCGGGACAAAGGTCTATTGATGGATTATTGTCTCAGGAGGTAGATGGAGTGGAATAGCACTACTCCACCTGACTCACGGTTGGCTCATCTTTTGAGCATGATGAATCACTTACATAGGGAATATTATGTACGTGCATTACCGATTTATCATGTCTTTAATGGCTATTTAAAAGGAACAATTTAGATCATAACTTACAATTAAAAAGAAATCATGGTTAGAATATTAAGTAATGAATTTAAAATCTGAATCCTTTAATTTTTCAAATATATCCGAATGATTTTTGGTAAGTTTGTTGTTAAGAATATTCAATTTTAAATTTAGGTTTGCATCCTCGCAAATGCACTTCAATCTCAAACTAACTTTCTCCTCTATATGTGAATTAATTTCATTTCATGTAAGATCATCCTCGGATCATATATACGAGTAGGTTACAAATTGATTTTTAGACATCGAACCGAGCTAAGAATCAAACCGAACTTGAATTCGAACCCGAACCTTTTTATTCTTGTTCGTGGCTCCCCGCACTGTTAGATTTCAAAAAAAAAAATATATATATATATATATATATAAAATGTTTTATTTTTTTTTTTTTTATAAAAATTATATATTGGGTTCGAACTCGAGACCGAGCGGAACCGAACTCGAATACGAGCCGAACCGATCAAAATAGGTTTGAGCCGATCCTCGAACCAGAAAAAAAAAACAAAGTTCGGTTCGATTCGGTTTGTATACATCCCTAGTCCCTTTTATTAGAAGAGTTACGAGAGTAATAAAGGCCCGAACTAGTACCATTATATGATATTTATTTATAGAGTCATGGGCCTTTACCATTTTTTTCCCCCAAGCGAAATGGAGACGCAAGCAGGGGCCAATTACATCATACGCTCACAACTAACATCAATAGGGGGTTATCTCAAACCATCACTCTATCGAAAATTGAATGTCTCATTCTAGTGACTTTATTCTCGCGATCTCATTTTAGTGATCATTTTATTCTCGCTCATATTGTGAGTCTTCGTGATATGATGAAGTGTTGCTTTCTAAGGATTTCGAAAGAGATGTCGGTAATCTATAATCAGATTCCTCAATACATGATTATCCACCTCCTCCTTATTTATGAGATTAACCATGCACAATTTTCGAATCAATTTTAACCTCAATTCGTTGAAACCTTTTCTCCCAAGCAAGTTGCAACCCCATGCATAAGCCCAACAATTTGATAATCTTGTACTTGTAAAGTATGTTTGAAGATGGTCACTTGTTTATTTTGTACATTATGGTTCATACTAATAGAATTCTTTGTAACTTAGTTGATTAGATCAAATTTGAAATGAATATTTACTAAACCCAACACTTTTTAATCCATTCTTTTTTGTGCAAAGCTTTACTAACATGTCTTTGAGGCCAATTTTGTAGTGCCATGAGATCCCAATAAGTAATGTGTTTGTAGTTGAAAACTTGATTATGTAGTATATTTGATTGGAAAAAAAAACATATGAAATACAACTCGGTACATATCTTCCTCTTTCTTATTGAATAAATACAAGAAAAATATTTATTCGAATATATATAATATCAACAAAATACTTAAAATTAAATTCTAAAAAATCATGAATATCTCTATATGTCCCTTCCACTCAGGCTCAAGAACATGCAACTGTAGCATCAATAGCCTCGAAGGCAACAGGTGCAACAACGGCATAGACAAAGCTAATCGAGGTGCCGGTATAGATTGGCTGACCACTGTTGAGGAGGCAACTATTCCCGGATATCGAGAGAGTATTTGGAGGGCTTACAGTTTCTACGGATACTAATCCGTTGCATGACAATTTTACATTGCTCAGCGTACACGGACAAGATAATACTGCTGTGACTTTCCACTCGGGCTTATTGTTCACCATCTTTCCGGTTGTCTTTTGTGTTATAATTAAGTTCTTTGGTTGGCATTGTTGCAGCGTGCCTGCACCATTGAAAGTGTACACAGTTAGAGAAATCGATCACTCTTGTTCGGAACAACATACAACAATAATTTAAAATAATTTGACAAAAGAAACTAGAAAGACGAAACAAATAAACACCTGAAACACAAAACGAAACATTTAGTAATTTCTGCATACTTTAAAATTAAAATGGAGAAATATACTATCACAGGAGAGTTTTACATTTTATTAAATATGAAATGAAGTATGAAATTAATTTAATAAAAGAAAATATATTGCAAAATTATACCTTGGGTCATCATTGAGAGCAAGAAGATTACAGAATGAACCTTGATTGCAGCGGCCATTGAAGTACTATTTAAACCTTGATTTTTTTTCTTCTATTTCTTTTGGATTTTCTCTTTTTATTTAGATTGAAGCAAGATGAAGAAGACTGTGTAAAATGCAGCCATTTATAATTTCAAAAGGAAAGCATAAAAGAGAATTCGGAAACTTGTGGGAATTTAATTTATTAAAAATACAATTTCCATAAAAATATTGATATAAATGATAATGAAACCAGAAATGGCTCAAACTTGGGCACGTTTACAACAGAAATATAACATTTTTTGAGAAATTATAGTAGCAAATATTTTTGTGATCAAATTATTACTATACATAGGGAATATTATACAAGAAATTATAGTAACAAATATTTTTGTGATCAAATTATTACTATACATAGGGAATATTATGTACATGCATTACCGATTTATCATGTCTTTCATGGCTATTTTTTTGTTTTTTTGGTCATGATTTCATGGCTATTTAAAAGCAACAATTTGTATCATAACTCACAATTAAAAATAAATCATGGTTTGACTATTAATCATGATAGTAATGAATTTAAAACTTAAATCCTTTAATTTTCCATATATATATATATATATATATATATATATATATATATCTGAATAATTTTTGATAAGTTTGTTGGTAAGAATATTCAATTTTAAATTTTAAATAATACACTACACATTTTTATTTTTTTTGGTTACAATACACATATGCAAAAGCTTAACGTTTAAAGTTTGCATCCTGGTAAATGCACTTCAATCTCAAACTTATTTTCTTCTCGAGATGTGAATTCTTTTCATTTCATGTAAGATCATTATTTTTTGATTTAAAATTTCTTATTTGTATCCGGTATTTTATTAGTTTGACAATCAATTATAAATGATTAAAAGGGTTAATTTTTGTTTGCACCCCAATCTTTGGGAAATTTTGCACTTTAGTACCCAATCTTTGAAATTTTACATTTTGGTACCCAACCTTTGAATTTTGTTACACTTAATATTGGTTCATATGTTCAACAAATCAAATTAGAATGAGCTTATAACGATAGATTTCAATTTGAGCAACACCATTACATTCCACATCAACAACCAAGACGTCGCCAATCAACTACTAACTCATTTACAAAAACTTATAACAAAGGATTAACATGATCTTGCTACCAAGGTTAATGCAGATATATCTATGAAGGCTACCAAATGGAGTTCCAAATTAGCCACTC
Organism: Lantana camara; assembly: GCA_037501455.1. NCBI lineage: Eukaryota > Viridiplantae > Streptophyta > Magnoliopsida > Lamiales > Verbenaceae > Lantana > Lantana camara. The sequence continues at coordinate 21,050,953 of CM074859.1, forward strand.
AAAGGTGCTGACAGAGCATGATCTGATATCACTGTACAACCATTCAGAATTCGTAGAGGTGAGAGTGTCTCGAGCGGTGGATCACTTGATAGAGGGAAAAGTGGCTTCACCCAAGCTGTTATGAGTTTTTCCTGCTAGGAAAACACAAGCATTAGAAGACCAAATAGGTGCCCAATTTCGTTTCTCCGACGCTCAAGTCAGTATATCTTATATGAAGATTTAAGTGAGCTTTTAGAGAGATAATGTATTAAGGATTGCTTACTTATAAGAATGAGCTACTGTAGTTTATATAAGAGTAAGGCATGCAAGAGCCTTTTTGTAATTTAATTGAATGCAGCTACAAGGGATGTTACCCTAAACGCGTGGCCCAATGAGGGGGAGTCAGAGATAAAGCATTCGTAGGCTTGCAAAAGTAGCCGTGAAGGTGGCTGCAGTAGGCAGTCCGTTATGTACGGAGCGTCAGAGTGTACAGGGCGCTTAATGAGGGATTTGGCCCTCGGAGGATCGCAAGGATCCCGACCCTTTAGGCTAGTTCCTCGCGGTACGAACCCAACGGGGTGAGAGTTCATGGGCACGAGACACGGGCGGTACCTTTGAGGATTCTAGAACTCGCCAACCGTGTTAGGGCTTTAGGTGGTGCATGACGTGTAATGAATGCCACCTGGCCAACTTTGACGGGGTGACCGATATTGACGTGACACTGTTATATTTGGCCACATCATTTGCCCCAGCTCTGTAGTCACATTGATGTGACGTGTAGAGTTTATCTTCGAATTCCGTGGGATGCTCTTAGCTTTAGGCGAGAGATCAGTGCTCGACTACAACGCATTAAATGAGAGGAGTCGAATCAACCGCTTGACTATGGCACATTTAATAAAAAGTGGCATGTGGGTGCGAAAAACTAGGTGACGACACGTGTGCAATTTTTTACTAGAGTTGTCCGAGATTTTAGACGTAATGATTACTTTTTCAAAATCCACACCAAATAGAGGTAGTACCTTTCACAATTCACTTTGCATCTTATGATTTCCAAATTCTCTGAGTTCTCGAGCAGTAGGGAGCAAGTATTCAAGCCAAGCCCATTTTATTAGGAGAGTTACAAGAGTAATAAGGCCCAAACTAAAACCATTATATGAGATTTATTCATAGAGTCATGGGCTATCACCATTTTATTTTTCCCCTAAGCAAAACGGAGGCGTAAGCAGAGGCCCGATTACATTATACGTTCACTACTGACATCAACAGGAGGGCTATTCCACACCATCACTCTACGAAAATCGAATGTCTCATTCTAGTCATTTTATTCTCGCAATCTCTTTCTAGTGATTTTATTCTCGCTCATACTGCGAGAATTTAAGATATGATGAAGTGTTGCTTCCTAAGGCTTACGAAGGAGATGTCAGCAATCTATAATTAGATTCCAACCTCTTCCTTATTTATGAGATTAAATACAATATTTTAACCAATTTCAACCTCAATTTGTCGAATCCTTCTTTCCCACGCAAGTTGCAACCCCGTGCTTAAGCCCAACAATTCGACAATCTTGTACTTGTAAAATACGTTCGAAGATTATCACTTGTTTATGTAGTAAATTATGGTTCATACTAATAGGATTCTTTGTAACTTAGTTGATTAGGTCAAAATAAATATTTGCTAAACCGATTCTTTTTCGTGCAAAAGTTTAATAACATGCTTGGCTTTGATGCCAATTTTGTAGAGTGATGAAATCCCAATAAGTAATGTTTTCCTAGTTGAAAACTTGATTGGATAGTATTTGATTAGGCAATATCATATGAAATACAACTCAGTATATATCTTCCTTTTTCTTATTGAATAAATACCGGAAAAATCTTTATTCGAATATATATAATATCAAAAAATACTTAAAACTAACTTCTAGAAAATCATGAATATCTCTATATGTTCCTTCCAATCGGGCTTAAGAACATGCAACTGTAGCATCAATAGGCTCGAAGGCAACAGGTGCAGCAGCGGCATAGACAAAGCTAATCGACGTGCCGGTATAGATTGGCTACCATTGTTGAGGAGACAACTATTCCCGGATATCGAGAGAGTATTTGGAGGGCTTACAGTTTCTGCGGATACTAATCCGTTGCATGACAATTTTACATTGCTCAGTGTACACGGACAAGACAATACTGCTGTGACTTTCCACTCGGGCTTATTGTTCACCATCTTACCGGTTGCATTTTGTGTTATAATTAAGTTCTTTGGTTCGCATTGCTGCAGCGTGGCTGCACCATCGAAAGTGTACACGGTTAGAGAAATCTATCATTCTTGGTCGGAACAACATACAACAATAATTTTAAATAATAGGATAAAAGAAACTAGTAAGAAGGAAAAAAATAATAATAAACACCTAAAATACAAAACGAAACATTTAGTAATTTCTGCATACTTTAAAATTAAAATGCAGAAATACACTATCACGGTATAGTTTTACGTTTTATTTAAATATGAAATGAAGTACGAAATGAATTTAAAAAAAGAAAATATATTGCAGAATTATACCTTGGGTCATCATTGACAGCAGTATGATTACAGAAAGAACCTTGATTGCAGCTGCCGCCATTGAAGTACTATTGAAACCTTGATGTTTTTTATTCTATTTCTTTTGGATTTTATCTTTTTATTTGGATTGAAGCAAGATGAAAAAGAATGTGTAAAATGCAGCTATTTGTAATTTCAGAAGGAAAGCATAAAAGAGAACTCGAAAACTTGTGGGAATTTAATTTATTAAAAATACGATTTCCATAAAAATATTGATATAAATGATAATGAAATCAGAAATGGCTCAAAGTTGGGCACGTTTATAGCAGAAATGTAACGTTTTTAGAAAAATTATAGTAACAAATATTTTTGAGATCAAATTATTATTATTATTATTATTTTGTTTCTTAGATCAAATTATTACTATACATAAGGAATATTATGCACGTGCATTACCGATTTATCATGTCTTTAATGGCTATTTAAAAGCAACAAATTTCTTCCTCCTCAATCGAATCACTGCTCCAGGACAATAACCTTTTATCCTAAGAAGTTTGTGGAATTGACGGTGACTCGTGGCCTAGGAATTTGAAAAGCAAGAGAGTTGAATGTGACAACGCTCGTTTAGCAGACAGCTAGTGCATTGCCTCTTTGAGTGAAGAAGAGAAGGGCTTTGTATAGACACTCTTGGGCCATGGCCTGTTATCCCCGGCGTACCTTTGATCCGTTGAGCGAGCCCTTCCACACGAGACTTTGAACTGGCGAGAACCCCGGCGAATGAAATGTTGTAGCGATTCGCCGGGTTCTCACCAGTTCACGTTCAAGAATGAAATCTTATTGGAACTGTCCACATCCGGTTCATCCTTCAGAACCCTATCACACCCCGGATTCGATGCAAAGCGAAGAACCTTACCAGGGCTTGACATGCCTCGAATCCTCTTGAAAGAGAGGGGTGCCTTCGGGAACACGGACACAGGTGGTGCAAGGCTGTCGTCAGCTCGTGCCGTAAGGTGTTGGGTTAAGTCCCGCAACGAGCGCAACCCTCGTGTTTAGTTGCCATCTTTGAATTTGGAACCCTGAACAGACTGCCGATGATAAGCCGGAGGAAGGTGAGGATAACGTCAAGTCATCATGCCCCTTATGCCCTGGGCGACACACGTGCTACAATGGCCGGGACAAAGGTCTATTGATGGATTATTGTCTCAGGAGGTAGATGGAGTGGAATAGCACTACTCCACCTGACTCACGGTTGGCTCATCTTTTGAGCATGATGAATCACTTACATAGGGAATATTATGTACGTGCATTACCGATTTATCATGTCTTTAATGGCTATTTAAAAGGAACAATTTAGATCATAACTTACAATTAAAAAGAAATCATGGTTAGAATATTAAGTAATGAATTTAAAATCTGAATCCTTTAATTTTTCAAATATATCCGAATGATTTTTGGTAAGTTTGTTGTTAAGAATATTCAATTTTAAATTTAGGTTTGCATCCTCGCAAATGCACTTCAATCTCAAACTAACTTTCTCCTCTATATGTGAATTAATTTCATTTCATGTAAGATCATCCTCGGATCATATATACGAGTGGGTTACAAATTGATTTTTAGACATCGAACCGAGCTAAGAATCAAACCGAACTTGAATTCGAACCCGAACCTTTTTATTCTTGTTCGTGGCTCCCCGCACTGTTAGATTTCAAAAAAAAAAAAAAATATATATATATATATATAATGTTTTATTTTTTATTTTTTTATAAAAATTATATATTGGGTTCGAACTCGAGACCGAGCGGAACCGAACTCGAATACGAGCCGAACCGATCAAAATAGGTTTGAGCCGATCCTCGAACCAGAAAAAAACAACAAAGTTCGGTTCGATTCGGTTTGTATACATCCTTAGTCCCTTTTATTAGAAGAGTTACGAGAGTAATAAAGGCCCGAACTAGTACCATTATATGATATTTATTTATAGAGTCATGGGCCTTTACCATTTTTTTTCCCCCAAGCGAAATGGAGACGCAAGCAGGGGCCAATTACATCATACGCTCACAACTAACATCAATAGGGGGTTATCTCAAACCATCACTCTATCGAAAATTGAATGTCTCATTCTAGTGACTTTATTCTCGCGATCTCATTTTAGTGATCATTTTATTCTCGCTCATATTGTGAGTCTTCGTGATATGATGAAGTGTTGCTTTCTAAGGATTTCGAAAGAGATGTCGGTAATCTATAATCAGATTCCTCAATACATGATTATCCACCTCCTCCTTATTTATGAGATTAACCATGCACAATTTTCGAATCAATTTTAACCTCAATTCGTTGAAACCTTTTCTCCCAAGCAAGTTGCAACCCCATGCAAAAGCCCAACAATTTGATAATTTTGTACTTGTAAAGTATGTTTGAAGATGATCACTTGTTTATTTAGTACATTATGATTCATACTAATAGAATTCTTTGTAACTTAGTTGATTAGATCAAATTTGAAATGAATATTTACTAAACCCAACACTTTTTAATCCATTCTTTTTTGTGCAAAGCTTTACTAACATGTCTTTGAGGCCAATTTTGTAGTGCCATGAGATCCCAATAAGTAATGTGTTTGTAGTTGAAAACTTGATTATGTAGTATATTTGATTGGAAAAAAAACATATGAAATACAACTCGGTACATATCTTCCTCTTTCTTATTGAATAAATACAAGAAAAATATTTATTCGAATATATATAATATCAAAAAAATACTTAAAATTAAATTCTAAAAAATCATGAATATCTCTATATGTCCCTTCCACTCAGGCTCAAGAACATGCAACTGTAGCATCAATAGCCTCGAAGGCAACAGGTGCAACAGCGGCATAGACAAAGCTAATCGAGGTGCCGGTATAGATTGGCTGACCACTGTTGAGGAGGCAACTATTCCCGGATATCGAGAGAGTATTTGGAGGGCTTACAGTTTCTACGGATACTAATCCGTTGCATGACAATTTTACATTGCTCAGCGTACACGGACAAGATAATACTGTTGTGACTTTCCACTCGGGCTTATTGTTCACCATCTTTCCGGTTGCCTTTTGTGTTATAATTAAGTTTTTTGGTTGGCATTGTTGCAGCGTGCCTGCACCATTGAAAGTGTACACAGTTAGAGAAATCGATCACTCTTGTTCGGAACAACATACAACAATAATTTAAAATAATTTGACAAAAGAAACTAGAAAGATGAAACAAATAAACACCTGAAACACAAAACGAAACATTTAGTAATTTCTGCATACTTTAAAATTAAAATGGAGAAATATACTGTCACAGGAGAGTTTTACATTTTATTAAATATGAAATGAAGTATGAAATTAATTTAATAAAAGAAAATATATTGCAAAATTATACCTTGGGTCATCATTGAGAGCAGGAAGATTACAGAATGAACCTTGATTGCAGCGGCCATTGAAGTACTATTTAAACCTTGATTTTTTTTCTTCTATTTCTTTTGGATTTTCTCTTTTTATTTAGATTGAAGCAAGATGAAGAAGACTGTGTAAAATGCAGCCATTTATAATTTCAAAAGGAAAGCATAAAAGAGAATTCGGAAACTTGTGGGAATTTAATTTATTAAAAATACAATTTCCATAAAAATATTGATATACATGATAATGAAACCAGAAATAGCTCAAACTTGGGCACGTTTATAACAGAAATATAACATTTTTTGAGAAATTATAGTAGCAAATATTTTTGTGATCAAATTATTACTATACATGGGGAATATTATACAAGAAATTATAGTAACAAATATTTTTGTGATCAAATTATTACTATACATAGGGAATATTATGTACATGCATTACCGATTTATCATGTCTTTCATGGCTATTTTTTTTTTTTTTTTTTTTGGTCATGATTTCATGGCTATTTAAAAGCAACAATTTGTATCATAACTCACAATTAAAAATAAATCATGGTTTGACTATTAATCATGATAGTAATGAATTTAAAACTTAAATCCTTTAATTTTCCATATATATATCTTATAAAAGCACGAATAGTTCCTTACAAAATATGGATCGCCTAAAATATCCTCACAACAATTACTTCAATAATTATTAGTCAAGGATAATGATGTAAATACATGTTATAGATTATTAATTAATTGTATTTAAAAAACACATATTAACATAAAATAGGACTCTTTGTAGAAGTAAAATTTCTCCAACTTACCTAGAAAAGATATATAGTTCAACAGGATTGTTTTAATATTACTATATTAATTAATTGTATTCAAATTTTATATTATAAGTTGTCTATTTTTTTAATTTTAAGGCCTATAATTTAAAATGTTATAATAAGATATATCTAATGAATTGAAAAACAACAAATTGATTCACTTTATTTTAATAAATTTTTGTAATTATGTAAAATAAAATATTTTTTAGATAAGCATAATGTAAGTCTAATTATATAAGTCCATAGTTCTATTTATCTAAATCAATAAACTTTCTTAAAATATAATCATATTATAATTTTATAAATTTATCTAATTAACAAAATAATATAATTTAATGATTTATATAATATATTTTTTAATAAATTAATTAATCCTAATGTAATATTTTTAATTAACTAATACTAACATAATTTTAGTTATTTAAATCTAATTAACCATATAATCTTCCTTTAGTTTATATGATAAAATATAAACTAAATACTTCAAAGCACGAATAACGTTTTTGGTTTCTTAATTCTTTAATTTTAATTAATTGTATTCAAATTTTATAATATAAGTTGCCTGTTTTTTAATTTTGAGGCCTATAATTTAAAATGTTATAATAAGATATATCTAATGAATTGAAAAACAACAAATTGATTCACTTTATAAAATTTTGTAATTATGTAAAATAAAATATTATTTAAATAAGTTACATAGAATAACTTTCAATAAATCAATCATAATGTAAGTCTAATTATATAAGTCCATAGTTCTAATTATTTAAATCCATATCTTAAATTATAATCATATTATAATTCTATAAACTTATCTAATTACCAAAATAATATAATTTATGATTTACATAAAATATTTTTCAATAAATTAATTAATCCTAATGTAATAATTTTTATAACTAATACTAATATAATTTTAATTATCTAAATCCAACTAACCATATAATCTTCCTTTAGTTTATATGATAAAATATAAACTAAATACTTCAAAACACGAATAACGTTTTTGGTTTCTTAATTCTACAATTTAGAATTGTAGGTTCTCAGACCAAAGTTACTTTAAATTAAGAATACTAAGAAAACTCAATATGTGTGCATATAAAAATAAGATATAAACTAATTTTATACATAATTTTTACAATATTCGATTAAACATTTATATAAATATACTCTTTTAATTATTTTTACTATATATATAAAATCAATTATAAAAAAAATAAACATAAATCTGAAATAATACTCACTAGAAGATTACAAATAAAAAAATAGAATGCAAGATCAAACGACAAAGAGAATATAAAAAAGAGATAAATTAAATAAAAAAGAAATAAAGAATAGTTGGTTTAAAAAAAAGAATTACTTGATTTCAATGTATATGCACATGCATACCAAAATTAAGAACGACTTGAAATATCTTCAGAAATATATGAGAAAATTAATATAGTGTAATGGTAACAAAATTTCGAAGATTAGATTAAAAATTTCAAGATGTTAGATTGGTTGTCAGTTCAAGAAAGATATGTAATTTTTTTTTAATTTAAACTAAATGAGATTGATCCAATAGTTATCAATTTATTTTTACATTCTCCAAAGTAGCAATATACAACTTATTGGCCGAATCTAAACTTGAAGGACATTTTAAATTGGGATCATTGCTCAGAAACAATGGTTCTTGAACAGTTTTCAATGTGCTCGAAAAGCAAAAAAATAAAACAAAAATACAAAGAATTTCTAAAGCATTATGCATGAGACAAACAAGGTAAATATTCAAATGATTTGGAGGAAGAATTGAGGGCAGAATATAACAAACTATGACAACAAAAAGATATTATTTGGCTTTAAGAGTTGAGAATTAATTGGCTCAAATTTAGGGATAAACAAACAAGTTTTTATCTGTCAGCCATAATGAGAAGAAGAAGGAATCAGATGAATGCTCTGAAAATAGACAACGAATAAGCAACCAACAAAGATTATCAGGTGTGTATCTGTCTAATTTCAAAAATTAACACTCTACAAATAAAAAACGAGTTTTAGCCCATTACATTGTGCAACATATTGCTCAAATTAATACTCACTAGAAGAATACAAATAAAAAAATAGAATGCAAGATCAAATGACAAAGAGAATATAAAAAAGAGATAAAGAATAGTTGGTTAAAAAAAAGAATTACTTGATTTTAATGTATATGCACATGCATACCAAAATTAAGAACGACTGTGAAATATCTTTAGAAATATATGTGAGAATTAATAAAGCGTAATGGTAACAAAATTTTGAAGATTAGATTAGAAATTTCAAGATGTTAGATTTGGTGTGAGTTCAAGAAACGATATGGAAATTTTTTTAATTTAATCTAAATGAGATTGATCCAATAGTTATCAATTTATCTTTACATTCTCCAAAGTAGCAATATACAACTTATTGACCGAATCAAAATTTGAAGGACATTTTGAATTGGGATCTTTGCCCAGAAACAAAATGTGCTCGAAAAGCCAAAAAAAAAAAATAAAAAAAAAATACAAAGAATTTCTAAAGCATTATGCATGATACACACAAGGTAAATATTCAAATGATTTGGAGGAAGGATTGAGGGCAGAATATAATAAACTATTGCAACAAAAAGAGATTATTTGGCTTAAGAGTTGAGAATTAATTGGCTCAAATTTAGGGATAAACAAACAAGATTCTTTCATCTGTCAGCCATAATGAGAAGAAGAAGGAATCAGATGAATGCTCTGAAAATAGACAATGAATGAGCAACCAACAAAGATTATCCGGTGTTTATTTGTCTAATTTAAAAAATTAATGCTCGAAAAAAATAAACGAGTTTTAGCCAATTACGTTGTTCAGCATATTGCTCAAAATAATCACCAAGATGATTATACTTCGTTTAAACCGTATATTAAAAAAATTACGGGATCGAACTAGAATAGCTTCATTCCCGACCAAGGCACCTATTACAATATTTTGATGCCTGAATAAGTGTTACGAATGCTGCATCACTCCAACGATAAAAAAGGGGCATGGTGCTGAAATTGAATATTGAAACAGCGTACGAAAAAACCCAGTGGAATTTCTAAAAAGACTTTTAACTTTCTTCAAATTCCCGAAGAAAATCATCAATATCATTATGAGCAGAATGTAGCGGATACAATCGGAGATTCTGTAGAATGGTGAACCAACGGAGGTTGTACGGATGTGTGGCATTAGATAAGGTAATCACATTCGTTTTATTTGTTTGTGTAATTGAAGAGACCATTTCTGCCGGACCTGGAAGCCAATTATGGTATATTAGAGAAGCTCTTACATGATCTCACACTTGCCTTTTGCGGACGACTTAATATTGGGAGTCAAACCTATCGTGGATGGAGCAAAGTGCATTAAAAGTGTGGTTGAGACGTTTTGCAAGGAGTTGAGCCTCAAATTAAACTTATACAAATCACATGTGTTGTTTGCACTTTATGCGACAAATGATTTAAAGCAGTAGGTTAGTAGAATTGTGGGTATGAAAAATACAGACAACTTAAGGAACTATTTGGGGGGGGTGCAAATGAACTTTAGTTGTAATTATAATGAGCATTTCCCGATTGTGATTAATAGAGTCGAAAAGCATCTCTTGGGATAGAAAGCCAAAATGACAAATATTTGTTGAAGAATGACACTTATTAAGTCCATCACTATCTCGATCTCCATCAACCACATGCACACAAATTGGCTCCCTAATCAGATGTACGATAAACTTGATCCACTCAAGCACAACTTTCTTTAGGCGATTAATATAACAAGGAACGAACCCATCTTGTAGAGTGAAAGAAGGTGACTGCAAAGAAGTAAGAATGTGGATTGGGTTTTAGAGAAGCCCAAAAGAAAATATAATGATGCTAACTAAAACGGGATGAAGAATGCTTAACAAGGAGATGGCGTTATACATCAAAAAAATATTTAAAAAAGGATAACATTCTTGATCGAATATAAGCCTCGACTTATGGGTTTCCCGAGCATGGAAGGGGATAGTTAAAAACACTTGGATGGTGGAACCATTTTGAAAATGGAGGATTGGGAACGGTGAAGGGACATCTTTTTGGAATGATAGATGGTTATCACAAGGCAAACTATTAGTAACATATGCATGGACAAATATCAGGTGTGTGGCTGTTAAGGGTGATGAATCTGGTGATTGTGAAAAATTTGCCAAATACTACCGTTCCCTTATGGGTGAGTTGTTGCATATGCTGCTCTGCACATCATTTCATTAACTCTTTCACAATAGTTTATTTAACTCATTGATTTTGGCATATTGTTTTAATATCAAGAAAACATACGTTTCAAGATTTGATATGTGGATTATTGCTTTTGGCTTTTGCAGATTGAGAAGTGGAATGAGCAGAGGGATAACGGAACATTCCCATTCCCCGGGCCTCTCTAATCCTGAGGGTTCTTTCCTTTCTTCTTGGAATTTCATTCTGTTTAAAAGTTGAAGAGAATACATAATCCATTCTTGCAAATAACAACTCTTGTGTTTCCTCCACTGGAAATGAACGAAATTGCTCGAGGAAACCGATACCTTTTTTAGTGTTCTTGGTTCAGCCTCTTTTATCTCCGAATAATGTGACTGTTCTCAATTATTAGGGTGGCGTGGTTGTATGGAAGACCCTTTAATTTTCCTATTTTCTGGAGTTCAAAACTAATAACGCTTCAGTCTGCTGTAATATCTCAAGTAATAAAGGAGACTTATGTTTGAAAACGGAAACATAGTGCATGACTTATGAGATTATTAATATTCATTGATTGAAGAAGTAAGTAAATAACCCAAAATTTTAAAAGATTTTCTTGCATTGATTGATATTTGATTTTCAGTGACTTGGATGGAAAACTATATTCAGTGATTTGGATGGAAAATTACCAAGGGGTAAGCATGTTAGCTATATAGAACGCCGTGGTTGGGAAGGAATTTTGTTTTATTTTGAAAATTTTTGTTTGTTTACACCGTACAATACATCCAAGTATATATGCTGGGTGTAGCTTGGTTGGTTTCGAAGGGGAAGAATTGTTACAAGGTTCAATTCCAACAGTGTGGAACTTTATTCTTGAGTCCGATAAGGGATTTGAGGGTGGACTCTGGTAAACTTATGGGTGGATTGAGAATTTAACCTTTTGCTACAAGTATATAAACTATCCCTAACCTAATACACCAATAAGGAAAGAATATACAATCAAATCCCTAATTACATGCATCCTTATTTTGAGTTTTCCTAAAGTCCACAAAGCAATCCTGTTATATACGCCTCTTTCGTGTGCTTCATCTCTTCCTTTTCTTCTACCAACTTAGTCAATCTAATCACCAAGATGGACAACTTTTCTTGTTATACCATGTTCTTAGTACTAACGATGTTCTTCGGCCGAATTGCAACCTCCTCTTCCGCCCATATGCAAAGCAGACTCGTGAACCAATCAAATATTACTGAATGGCGGTCTTCATGTTCGGACTCTCAAATTCAAGTCAGCCAAGGGATGGAATCGAGTAAAGGAATACCTAGGTACACTGTGACGATCACAAATCTGTGTAGCAATTGTTCTGTTGCCAAAGTTCATCTTCACTGCGGTTGGTTCGCATCGGCCAACGTTGTCAATCCTAACATTTTTAAGCGTCTCAAGTACGACGATTGCCTTGTCAATGCTGGGAATCCCGTTGCTAGTGGCCGAGTTATCGAATTCGTGTATTCCAATACCTTTTCTTTTCCTCTGTCAGTCGCCTCTTATGTATGCTTTATAGAATATTAAGGAATTCTGTATTTTATTGATTGAATAAACAACAGAGACGGAATACATATATAGGTACAAGGAATAGGAAACGTATGTACAACAAAGATTTAACAACCGCCTAAATACATGTTCCCCTAAGATAAGCTCTATAACAGAATTTGAGATAAGACCCGTAACAATGCTGATAAGGTTTGTTCCTGATAGTACTCAATCGTCTACATGCTTGTCGTAGCAAGTTTACACTAAAGTGAACTGCTAATTTTCTGAGATTGCTTATTATTATTATTAGTTATGGTACTAGTGAGGTGAACGTGCGTTGCACGTTTATCATTTAATTTTTTTTAAATAAATTTAGTCATTATATTTATTGAACAAATTAAGAGATTAAAAATATTTATTTTGATTAAATAAACACACACATACAAAAATATTTATATGAAATTTCTCTTTCAAATCATCTACGATAAGTAGAAATTCGAAGTAGAGAACATCCAAATAAATAAGCAATAAAAATATTTGAAATTTTGTTATTATATAAAAATATATATATTTAAGTGTATAGTAATTTGGCCAAATAATTCTCGCTTTTAAGCATAAGTAATAGTTCATAACTTTCAAATATATTTAATAAAATGAAAAGACATGTAAAAATTATAGAACAAAACCTAAAAGATCACCCAATTTTGCCGGTGGAGCATCCTAAACGTAGTAATCATCTTGAAACTTATGATCTATTCTCATCAGTTTATCGGTCATCATGTTTCTTTTTCTAGAGATTTATTTAATTCAAGTTTCGTATGGCCTTTGGAGTAAACTTTATCAATTAAATTACATTTCTCATTTGTTCCATTTCAATATCCTTCATTGTTATCCATTTCATGACCATCTTCGAGTCAATACCCACTTTAGTCATCGAAAAGTGTCTTTCCCAAGTTAGTGTTAATACTCCGCGTAAGCTCAATAACTCCACTATATTATTTAAACTCTACTAAGATCCATAGCGTATCCTAACACCCCCATATTCAGCTGTCATCTAGAATGACGCCCCTGTCATCTCAATGATTCCCCTGGTTATAAAAGCTCACCTCAGAGTTTAGTTTCACCAATCCTTTCTCGGGTTTATTCCACGATAACTTAGTGCATATTTTTCTTTTATCTGTAATTTTTGTCCACACTGATTAGTGTTGAGGTTTCATTAACTCTTTTATGTGGCGAAGAGTGGAACTTCTAAGTTTCATAACATTTTGATAGCTCCATCGGTTCCATATTTTTCAAAGATTTTAAAGCGTCAAGATCAAGACAATCCACGCATGATAATCAGATAACATATTACTCTGAATTTTATTATAAAAGCTCTCTTTGAGACCGTTCGACACTCGCATGCCATGGAAATTTCTTTCAGTTTGTGCATCAATAATCTTGTCTGACACTCGGAGTGCGAATGGACAACTTCTGAGCATGTGGTCCACATATTCATGTCCTATATAGCAGCGTGTACATACATCACTTTTTCTAAATTTTCTGTCATATTTCAGTACATTCATGAGCAAGCCTAACATGTTAGCAAGCCACAAGAAAATCTTAAACTTTTGGGGACAATGTAATTTTCAAATTCATTTCCAATTTTTCTCCCATGTCTCATCCGACACCATAAGTAGACTATAACCGATTTATAGGACAATTTGTCGTTAGTTGATCCAATCAAAACTCTCTTATCTCCGTTATCATGCAATGCAATTAGGACATTAAGTATCTCATCCACCACCTCCTTAGGCAATAACGTTTTCAACTTATGTAAGTTTCAGTTTTTATTTGTGCAATGGATTACATACCATCAGATCTTTATCCTTCTCATGAATCTTATCTCCAAAGATGTCCGCTAGTTTGCTTGTGATAACCATCTATCATTCCATAGAGACGTCCATTCAACTGGTTCTAACTATCCCCTTGCATGCTCAGGAAGCCATAAGTGGAAGCTTATGTTCAAGAATGAGAACATCCTAGCAGCAATAACCATCTTGAACCTTATGACCTATCCTCGCCAATTTATCCATCATCATGTTTCTTTCTCTCGAGATTTATTTAATCAAAGTTCCTCAAAATCTTTGGAGTAACCTTCGCCAATCAAATATTACATTTCTCATTAGTTGTTTTTGAGTATCCTTCATTGTTATTCATTTAACGACCGTCTCCAAATCAATCTCCACATTAATTTTTGAAAAGTATCTCTCCAAAGTTAGTTTTAATCCTTTAGGTAAGTTCAATAACTTTGCTACATTATTCAAACTATACCAAGATTCATAACATATCCTAGCATTCATCTCCAATTTCCATCTCGAATGACGCCCCATTTGGTGTAGTTATAAAAGCTTCAATCCGATTTTAGTTTTACCCATCACTTCTCGAATTTATTTCACGACAACTAAGTGCAGATTTTCTTTTGCCTGTGTTGTGTCCTTATTGATTATTACTAAGGTCGTAGATAATTCTTTTATGTGGCGAATAACAACATTTCTAAGCTTCATAACATTTTGATAGCTCCATCGGTTCCATGTTTTCCAAAAATTTTAGAGCGTCAAGATCAACACAACCCACCTAGGATATTTTAGGAACATATTATTCAGTATTTTGCTACTAAAGCTCTCTTTGAGCCCATCCGACACTCGTAAGTATTCCCTAAATTTTCTATCATACTCCAATACATTTGTAAGCAAGCTATCATATTGGCAAAGCCACAGGAAAATCTTGAATTTTTGGGGTAAGGTAATTTTCAAATTCATTTAAAGTTTTTTCTTGCATGTCACATCCGACGCCATAAGTAGAGTATAGTCATTTTATAGGAGAATTTATCTTTAGTTGACACAATTCATTCTCTCTTATCTCCATTATCATGCAGCGCGTTAGGACACTAAGTACCTCATTCACCACCTCTTTGGACGGTGATGTTTTCAACTTATTTAGGTTTCAATTTTTATCTTTTCCAATAAGATTACATTCCATAAGATCTTTATCCTCCTCATGAATGTTATCTCCAAAGATGTCCGTCAGCTTACCTTGTGATAACCATCTATCATTCCATAAAGATCTTCCTTCACCGTTCCCAATCCTCCATTTTTAAAATGGTTCCACCATCCAAGTGTTTTTAACTATCCCCTTCCATGCTCGGGAAACCCATAAGTCGAGGCTTATATTCGATCAAAAATGTTATCCCCTTTTAAATATTTTTTTGATGTATAACGCCATCTCCTTGTTAAGCATTCTTCATCCCGTTTTAGTTAGCATCACTATATTTTCTTTTGGGCTTCTCTAAAACCCAATCCACATTCTTACTTCTTTGTAGTCACCTTCTTTCACTCTACAAGATGGGTTCGTTCCTTGTTATATTAATCGCCTAAAGAAAGTTGTGCTTGAGTGGATCAAGTTTATCGTACATCTGATTAGGGAGCCAATTTGTGTGCATGTGGTTGATGGAGATCGAGATCGTGATGGACTTAATAAGTGTCATTCGTCAATAAATATTTGTCATTTTGGCTTTCTATCCCAAGAGATGCTTTTAGACTCTATTAATCACAATCGGGAAATGCTCATTATAATTACAACTAAAGTTCATTTGCACCCCCCAAATAGTTCCTTAAGTTGTCTGTATTTTCCATGCCCAGAATTCTACTAACCTACTGCTTTAAATCATTTGTCATATAAGGTGCAAACAACACATGTGATTTGTATAAGTTTAATTTGAGGCCCAACTCCTTGCAAAACGTCTCAACCACACTTTTAATGCAGTTTGCTCCATCCACGATAGGTTTGACTCCCAATATTAAGTCGTCCGCAAAAGGCAAGTGTGAGATCATGTAAGAGCTTCTCTAATATACCATAATTGGCTTCCAGGTCAGGCCGAAATGGTCTCTTCCATTATATATGTAAGTTGTTCCATGCATATTACAAACAAATAAAACGAACGTGATTACCTTATCTAATGCCACACATCCGTACAACCTCCGTTGGTTCACCATTCTATAGAATCTCCGATTGTATCCGCTACATTCTGCTCATAATGATATTGATGATTTTCGTCGGGAATTTGAAGAAAGTTAAAAGTCTTTTTAGAAATTCCACTGGGTTTTTTCGTACGCTGTTTCAATATTCAATTTCAGCACCATGCCCCTTTTTTATCGTTGGAGTGATGTAGCATTCGTAACACTTATTCAGGCATCAAAATATTGTAATAGGTGCCTTGGTCGGGAATGAAGCTATTCTAGTTCGATCCCGCAATTTTTTTAATATACGGTTTGAACGAAGTATAATCATCTTGGTGATTATTTTGAGCAATATGCTGCACAACGTAATTGGCTAAAACTCGTTTATTTTTGTCGAGCATTAATTTTTGAAATTAGACAAATAAACACCCGATAATCTTTGTTGGTTACTCATCCATTGTCTATTTTCAGAGCATTCATCTGATTCCTTCTTCTTCTCGTTATGGCTGAAAGATGAAAGAAACTTGTTTGGTTATCCCTAAATTTGAGCCAATTAATTCTCAACTCTTAAACCAAATAATCTCTTTTTGTTGCAATAGTTTATTATATTCTGCCCTCAATTCTTCCTCCAAATCATTTGAATATTTACCTTGTGTGTGTATCATGCATAATGCTTTAGAAATTCTTTGTATTTTTTTTTTAATTTTATTTTTTGCTTTTTGAGCACATTGAAAACTATTCAAGAACCATTGTTTCTGGGCAATGATCCCAAGTCAAAATGTCCTTCAAATTTTGATTCGGTCAATAAGTTGTATATTGCTACTTTGGAGAATGTAAAAATATATTGATAACTATTGGATCAATCTCATTTAGATTAAATTAAAAAAATTTGCATATCGTTTCTTGAACTCACACCAAATCTAACATCTTGAAATTTTTAATCTAATCTTCAAAATTTTGTTACCATTACGCTTTATTCACATATATTTGTAAAGATATTTCACAGTCGTTCTTAATTTTGGTATGCATGTGCATATACATTAAAATCAAGTGATTCTTTTTTTTTAACCAACTATTCTTTATCTCTTTTTTATTTAATTTATCTCTTTTCTATATTCTCTTTGTCATTTGATCTTGCATTCTATTTTTTTATTTGTATTCTTCTAGTAAGTATTAATTTGAGCAATATGTTGCACAATATAATGGGCTAAAACTCGTTTTTTTTTGTAGAGTGTTAATTTTTTAAATTAGACAAATACACACCTGATAATCTTTGTTGGATGCTTATTTATTGTCTATTTTCAGAGCATTCATCTGATTCGTTCTTCTTCTCATTATGGCTGACAGATAAAAGAAACTTGTTTGTTTATCCCTAAAGAGTTGAGAATTAATTGGCTCAAATTTAGGGATAAACAAACAAGTTTCTTTCATCTGTCAGCCATAATGAGAAGAAGAAGGAATCAGATGAATGCTCTGAAAATAGACAATGAATGAGCAACCAACAAAGATTATCCGGTGTTTATTTGTCTAATTTCAAAAATTAATGCTCGACAAAAATAAACGAGTTTTAGCCAATTACGTTGTGCAGCATATTGCTCAAAATAATCACCAAGATGATTATACTTCGTTCAAACCGTATATTAAAAAAATTGCGGGATCGAACTAGAATAGCTTCATTCCCGACCAAGGCACCTATTACAATATTTTGATGCCTTAATAAGTGTTACGAATGCTACATCACTCCAACGATAAAAAAGGGGCATGGTGCTGAAATTGAATATTGAAACAGCGTACGAAAAAACCCAGTGGAATTTCTTAAAAGACTTTTAACTTTCTTCAAATTCCCGACGAAAATCATCAATATCATTATGAGCAGAATGTAGCGGATACAATCGGAGACTCTATAGAATGGTGAACCAACGGAGGTTGTACGGATGTGTGGCATTAGATAAGGTAATCACGTTCGTTTTATTTGTTTGTAATATGCATGGAACAACTTACATATATAATTGAAGAGACCATTTCGGCCGGACCTGGAAGCCAATTATGGTATATTAGAGAAGCTCTTAGATGATCTCACACTTGCCTTTTGCGGACGACTTAATATTGGGAGTCAAACCTATCGTGGATGGAGCAAACTGCATTAAAAGTGTGGTTGAGACGTTTTGCAAGGAGTTGGGCCTCAAATTAAACTTATACAAATCACATGTGTTGTTTGCACCTTATATGACAAATGATTTAAAGCAGTAGGTTAGTAGAATTCTGGGTATGGAAAATACAGACAACTTAAAGAACTATTTGGGGGGTGCAAATGAACTTTAGTTGTAATTATAATGAGCATTTCCCGATTGTGATTAATAGAGTCGAAAAGCATCTCTTGGGATAGAAAGCCAAAATGACAAATATTTGTTGAAGAATGACACTTATTAAGTCCATCACTATCTCGATCTCCATCAACCACATGCACACAAATTGGCTCCCTAATCAGATGTACGATAAACTTGATCCACTCAAGCACAACTTTCTTTAGGCGATTAATATAACAAGGAACGAACCCATCTTGTAGAGTGAAAGAAGGTGACTGCAAAGAAGTAAGAATGTGGATTGGGTTTTAGAGAAGCCCAAAAGAAAATATAATGATGCTAACTAAAACGGGATGAAGAATGCTTAACAAGGAGATGGCGTTATACATCAAAAAAATATTTAAAAAAGGATAACATTCTTGATCGAATATAAGCCTCGACTTATGGGTTTCCCGAGCATGGAAGGGGATAGTTAAAAACACTTGGATGGTGGAACCATTTTAAAAATTGAGGATTGGGAACGGTGAAGGGACATCTTTATGGAATGATAGATGGTTATCACAAGGGAAACTGACGGACATCTTTGGAGATAACATTCATGAGGAGGATAAAGATCTTATGGAATGTAATCTCATTGGAAAAGATAAAAATTGAAACCTAAATAAGTTGAAAACATCACCGTCCAAAGAGGTGGTGAATGAGGTACTTAGTGTCCTAACGCGTTGCATGATAATGGAGATAAGAGAGAATGAATTGTGTCAACTAAAGATAAATTCTCCTATAAAATGACTATACTCTACTTATGGCGTCGGATGAGACATGCAAGAAAAAACTTTAAATGAATTTGAAAATTACCTTACCCCAAAAATTCAAGATTTTCCTGTGGCTTTGCCAATATGATAGCTTGCTTACAAATGTATTGGAGTATGATAGAAAATTTAGGGAAAACTTGCGAGTGTCGGATGGGCTCAAAGAGAGCTTTAGTAGCAAAATACTGAATAATATGTTCCTAAAATATCCTGGGTGGGTTGTGTTGATCTTGACGCTCTAAAATTTTTGGAAAACATGGAACCGATGGAGCTATCAAAATGTTATGAAGCTTAGAAATGTTGTTATTTGCCATATAAAAGAGTTATCTACGACCTTAGTAATAATCAAATACGACACAACACAGGCAAAAGAAAATCTGCACTTAGTTGTCGTGAAATAAATTCGAGAAGTGATGGGTAAAACTAAAATCGGATTGAAGCTTTTATAACTACACCAAATGGGGCGTCATTCGAGATGGAAATTGGAGATGAATGCTAGGATATGTTATGAATCTTGGTATAGTTTCAATAATGTAGCAAAGTTATTGAACTTACCTAAAGGATTAAAACTAACTTTGGAGAGATACTTTTCAAAAATTAATGTGGAGATTGATTTGGAGACGGTCGTTAAATGAATAACAATGAAGGATACTCAAAAACAACTAATGAGAAATGTAATATTTGATTGGCGAATGTTACTCCAAAGATTTTGAGAAACTTTGATTAAATAAATCTCGAGAGAAAGAAACATGATGATGGATAAATTGGCGAGGATAGGTCATAAGGTTCAAGATGGTTATTGCTGCTAGGATGTTCTCATTCTTGAACATAAGCTTCCACTTATGGCTTCCTGAGCATGCAAGGGGATAGTTAGAACCAGTTGAATGAACGTCTCTATGGAATGATAGATGGTTATCACAAGCAAACTAGCGGACATCTTTGGAGATAAGATTCATGAGAAGGATAAAGATCTGATGGTATGTAATCCATTGCACAAATAAAAACTGAAACTTACATAAGTTGAAAACGTTATTGCCTAAGGAGGTGGTGGATGAGATACTTAATGCCCTAATTGCATTGCATGATAACGGAGATAAGAGAGTTTTGATTGGGTCAACTAATGACAAATTGTCCTATAAATCGGTTATAGTCTACTTATGGTGTCGGATGAGACATGGGAGAAAAATTGGAAATGAATTTGAAAATTACTTTGTCCCCAAAAGTTTAAGATTTTCTTGTGGCTTGCTAACATGATAGCTTGCTCATGAATGTACTGAAATATGACAGAAAATTTAGAAAAAGTGATGTATGTACACGCTGCTATATAGGATATGAATATGTGGACCACATGCTTAGAAGTTGTCCATTGGCACTTCGGGTGTCAGACAAGATTATTGATGCACAAACTGAACGAAATTTCCATGGCATGCGAGTGTCGAACGGTCTCAAAGAGAGTTTTTATAATAAAATTCAGAGTAATATGTTATCTGATTATCATGCATGGATTGTCTTGATCTTGACGCTTTAAAATCTTTGAAAAATATGGAACCGATGGAGCTATCAAAATGTTATGAAACTTAGAAGTTCCACTCTTCGCCACATAAAAGAGTTAATGAAACCTCAACACTAATTAGTGTGGACAAAAAATACGGATAAAAGAAAAATATGCACTAAGTTATCCTGGAATAAACCCGAGAAAGGATTGGTGAAACTAAACTCTGAGGTGAGCTTTTATAACCAGGGGAATCATTTGAGATGACAGGGCCATCATTCTAGACGACAGCTGAATATGGGTGTTAGGATACGCTATGGTTATTAGTAGAGTTTAAATAATATAGTGGATTTATTGAGTTTACGCGGAGTATTAACACTAACTTGGGAAAGACACTTTTCGATGACTAAAGTGGGTATTGACTCGAAGATGGTCATGAAATGGATAACAATGAAGGATATTGAAATGGAACAAATGAGAAATGTAATTTAATTGATAAAGTTTACTCCAAAGGCCATACGAAACTTGAATTAAATAAATCTCTAGAAAAAGAAACTTGATGACCGATAAACTGATGAGAATAGATCATAAGTTTCAAGATGATTACTACGTTTAGGATGCTCCACCGGCAAAATTGGGTGATCTTTTAGGTTTTGTTCTATAATTTTTACATGTCTTTTCATTTTATTAAATATATTTGAAAGTTATGAACTATTACTTATGCTTAAAAGCGAGAATTATTTGGCCAAATTACTATACACTTAAAGCATTCGTAGGCTTGCAAAAGTAGCCGTGAAGGTGGCTGCAGTAGGCAGTCCGTTATGTACGGAGCGTCAGAGTGTACAGGGCGCTTAACGAGGGATTTGGCCCTCGGAGGATCGCAAGGATACCGACCCTTTAGACTAGTTCCTCGCGGTACGAACCCAACGGGGTGAGAGTTCATGGGCACGAGACACGGGCGGTACCTTTGAGGATTCTAGAACTCGCCAACCGTGTTAGGGCTTTAGGTGGTGCATGACGTGTAATGAATGCCACCTGGCCAACTTTGACCGGGTGACCGATATTGACGTGACACTGTTATATTTGGCCACATCATTTTCCCCAGCTCTGTAGTCACATTGATGTGACGTGTAGAGTTTATCTTCGAATTCCGTGGGATGCACCTAGCTTTAGGCGAGAGATCAGTGCTCGACTACAACACATTAAATGAGAGGAGTCGAATCAACCGCTTGACTATGGCGCACTTAATAAAAAGTGGCATGTGGGTGCGAAAAACTAGGTGATGACATGTGTGCAATTTTTTACTAGAGTGGTCCGAGATTTTAGACGTAATGATTACTTTTTCAAAATCCACACCAAATAGAGGTAGTACCTTTCACAATTCACTTTGCATCTTATGATTTCCAAATTCTCTGAGTTCTCGAGCAGTAGGGAGCAAGTATTCAAGCCAAGCCCATTTTATTAGGAGAGTTACGAGAGTAATAAGGCCCAAACTAATACCATTATATGAGATTTATTCATAGAGTCATGGGCTATCACCATTTTATTTTTCTCCTAAGCAAAACGGAGACGTAAGCAGAGGCCCGATTACATTATACGTTCACTACTGACATCAACAGGAGGGCTATTCCACACCATCACTCTACGAAAATCGAATGTCTCATTCTAGTCATTTTATTCTCGCAATCTCTTTCTAGTGATTTTATTCTCGCTCATACTGCGAGATCTTGAGATATGATGAAGTGTTGCTTCCTAAGGCTTACGAAGGAGATGTCAGCAATCTATAATTAGATTCCAACCTCTTCCTTATTTATGAGATTAAATACAATATTTTAACCAATTTCAACCTCAATTTGTCGAATCCTTCTTTCCCACGCAAGTTGCAACCCCATGCTTAAGCCCAACAATTCAACAATCTTGTACTTGTAAAATACGTTCGAAGATTATCACTTGTTTATGTAGTAAATTATGGTTCATACTAATAGGATTCTTTGTAACTTAGTTGATTAGGTCAAAATAAATATTTGCTAAACCGATTCTTTTTCGTGCAAAAGTTTAATAACATGCTTGGCTTTGATGCCAATTTTGTAGAGTGATGAAATCCCAATAAGTAATGTTTTCCTAGTTGAAAACTTGATTGGATAGTATTTGATTAGGCAATATCATATGAAATACAACTCAGTATATATCTTCCTTTTTCTTATTGAATAAATACAGGAAAAATCTTTATTCGAATATATATAATATCAAAAAATACTTAAAACTAACTTCTAGAAAATCATGAATATCTCTATATGTTCCTTCCAATCGGGCTTAAGAACATGCAACTGTAGCATCAATAGGCTCGAAGGCAACAGGTGCAGCAGCGGCATAGACAAAGCTAATCGAGGTGCCGGTATAGATTGGCTGACCATTGTTGAGGAGACAACTATTCCCGGATATCGAGAGAGTATTTGGAGGGCTTACAGTTTCTGCGGATACTAATCCGTTGCATGACAATTTTACATTGCTCAGTGTACACGGACAAGACAATACTGTTGTGACTTTCCACTCGGGCTTATTGTTCACCATCTTACCGGTTGCATTTTGTGTTATAATTAAGTTCTTTGGTTCGCATTGCTGCAGCGTGGCTGCACCATCGAAAGTGTACACGGTTAGAGAAATCTATCATTCTTGGTCGGAACAACATACAACAATAATTTTAAATAATTGGATAAAAGAAACTAGTAAGAAGGAAAAAAAAATAATAAACACCTAAAATACAAAACGAAACATTTAGTAATTTCTGCATACTTTAAAATTAAAATGCAGAAATACACTATCACGGTATAGTTTTACGTTTTATTTAAATATGAAATGAAGTACGAAATGAATTTAAAAAAAGAAAATATATTGCAGAAATATACCTTGGGTCATCATTGAGAGCAGGATGATTACAGAAAGAACCTTGATTGCAGCTGCCGCCATTGAAGTACTATTGAAACCTTGATGTTTTTTATTCTATTTCTTTTGGATTTTATCTTTTTATTTGGATTGAAGCAAGATGAAAAAGAATGTGTAAAATGCAGCTATTTGTAATTTCAGAAGGAAAGCATAAAAGGGAACTCGAAAACTTGTGGGAATTTAATTTATTAAAAATACGATTTCCATAAAAATATTGATATAAATGATAATGAAATCAGAAATGGCTCAAAGTTGAGCACGTTTATAGCAGAACTGTAACGTTTTTAGGAAAATTATAGTAACAAATATTTTTGAGATCAAATTATTATTATTATTATTATTTTGTTTCTTAGATCAAATTATTACTATACATAAGGAATATTATGCACGTGCATTACCGATTTATCATGTCTTTAATGGCTATTTAAAAGCAACAAATTTCTTCCTCCTCAATCGAATCACTGCTCCAGGACAATAACCTTTTATCCTAAGAAGTTTGTGGAATTGACGGTGACTCGTGGCCTAGGAATTTGAAAAGCAAGAGAGTTGAATGTGACAACGCTCGTTTAGCAGACAGCGAGTGCATTGCCTCTTTGAGTGAAGAAGAGAAGGGCTTTGTATAGACACTCTTGGGCCATGGCCTGTTATCCCCGGCGTACCTCTGATCCGTTGAGCGAGCCCTTCCACACAGGACTTTGAACTGGCGAGAACCCCGGCGAATGAAATGTTGTAGCGATTCGCCGGGTTCTCACCAGTTCACGTTCAAGAATGAAATCTTATTGGAACTGTCCACATCCGGTTCATCCTTCAGAACCCTATCACACCCCGGATTCGATGCAAAGCGAAGAACCTTACCAGGGCTTGACATGCCTCGAATCCTCTTGAAAGAGAGGGGTGCCTTCGGGAACGCGGACACAGGTGGTGCAAGGCTGTCGTCAGCTCGTGCCATAAGGTGTTGGGTTAAGTCCCGCAACGAGCGCAACCCTCGTGTTTAGTTGCCATCTTTGAATTTGGAACCCTGAACAGACTGCCGATGATAAGCCGGAGGAAGGTGAGGATAACGTCAAGTCATCATACCCCTTATGCCCTGGGCGACACACGTGCTACAATGGCCGGGACAAAGGTCTATTGATGGATTATTGTCTCAGGAGGTAGATGGAGTGGAATAGCACTACTCCACCTGACTCACGGTTGGCTCATCTTTTGAGCATGATGAATCACTTACATAGGGAATATTATGTACGTGCATTACCGATTTATCATGTCTTTAATGGCTATTTAAAAGCAACAATTTAGATCATAACTTACAATTAAAAAGAAATCATGGTTAGAATATTAAGTAATGAATTTAAAATCTGAATCCTTTAATTTTTCAAATATATCCGAATGATTTTTGGTAAGTTTGTTGTTAAGAATATTCAATTTTAAATTTAGGTTTGCATCCTCGCAAATGCACTTCAATCTCAAACTAACTTTCTCCTCTATATGTGAATTAATTTCATTTCATGTAAGATCATCCTCGGATCATATATACGAGTGGGTTACAAATTGATTTTTAGACATCGAACCGAGCTAAGAATCAAACCGAACTTGAATTCGAACCCGAACCTTTTTATTCTTGTTCGTGGCTCGCCGCACTGTTATATTTCAAAAAAAAATAAATATATATATATATATATATAATGTTTTATTTTTTATTTTTTTATAAAAATTATATATTGGGTTCGAACTCGAGACCGAGCGGAACTGAACTCGAATACGAGCCGAACCGATCAAAATAGGTTTGAGCCGATCCTCGAACCAGAAAAAAACAACAAAGTTCGGTTCGATTCGGTTTGTATACATCCCTAGTCCCTTTTATTAGAAGAGTTACGAGAGTAATAAAGGCCCGAACTAGTACCATTATATGATATTTATTTATAGAGTCATGGGCCTTTACCATTTTTTTTCCCCCAAGCGAAATGGAGACGCAAGCAGGGGCCAATTACATCATACGCTCACAACTAACATCAATAGGGGGTTATCTCAAACCATCACTCTATCGAAAATTGAATGTCTCATTCTAGTGACTTTATTCTCGCGATCTCATTTTAGTGATCATTTTATTCTCGCTCATATTGTGAGTCTTCGTGATATGATGAAGTGTTGCTTTCTAAGGATTTCGAAAGAGATGTCAGTAATCTATAATCAGATTACTCAATACATGATTATCCACCTCCTCCTTATTTATGAGATTAACCATGCACAATTTTCGAATCAATTTTAACCTCAATTCGTTGAAACCTTTTCTCCCAAGTAAGTTGCAACCCCATGCATAAGCCCAACAATTTGATAATCTTGTACTTGTAAAGTATGTTTGAAGATGATCACTTGTTTATTTAGTACATTATGGTTCATACTAATAGAATTCTTTGTAACTTAGTTGATTAGATCAAATTTGAAATGAATATTTACTAAACCCAACACTTTTTAATCCATTATTTTTTGTGCAAAGCTTTACTAACATGTCTTTGAGGCCAATTTTGTAGTGCCATGAGATCCCAATAAGTAATGTGTTTGTAGTTGAAAACTTGATTATGTAGTATATTTGATTGGAAAAAAAACATATGAAATACAACTCGGTACATATCTTCCTCTTTCTTATTGAATAAATACAAGAAAAATCTTTATTCGAATATATATAATATCAAAAAAATACTTAAAATTAAATTCTAAAAAATCATGAATATCTCTATATGTCCATTCCACTCGGGCTCAAGAACATGCAACTGTAGCATCAATAGCCTCGAAGGCAACAGGTGCAACAACGGCATAGACAAAGCTAATCGAGGTGCCGGTATAGATTGGCTGACCACTGTTGAGGAGGCAACTATTCCCGGATATCGAGAGAGTATTTGGAGGGCTTACAGTTTCTACGGATACTAATCCTTTGCATGACAATTTTACATTGCTCAGCGTACACGGACAAGATAATACTGTTGTGACTTACCACTCGGGCTTATTGTTTACCATCTTTCCGGTTGCCTTTTGTGTTATAATTAAGTTCTTTGGTTGGCATTGTTGCAGCGTGCCTGCACCATTGAAAGTGTACACAGTTAGAGAAATCGATCACTCTTGTTCGGAACAACATACAACAATAATTTAAAATAATTTGACAAAAGAAACTAGAAAGATGAAACAAATAAACACCTGAAACACAAAACGAAACATTTAGTAATTTCTGCATACTTTAAAATTAAAATGGAGAAATATACTATCATAGGAGAGTTTTACATTTTATTAAATATGAAATGAAGTATGAAATTAATTTAATAAAAGAAAATATATTGCAAAATTATACCTTGGGTCATCATTGAGAGCAGGAAGATTACAGAATGAACCTTGATTGCAGCGGCCATTGAAGTACTATTTAAACCTTGATTTTTTTTCTTCTATTTCTTTTGGATTTTCTCTTTTTATTTAGATTGAAGCAAGATGAAGAAGACTGTGTAAAATGCAGCCATTTATAATTTCAAAAGGAAAGCATAAAAGAGAATTCGGAAACTTGTTGGAATTTAATTTATTAAAAATACAATTTCCATAAAAATATTGATATACATGATAATGAAACCAGAAATGGCTCAAACTTGGGCACGTTTATAACAGAAATATAACATTTTTTGAGAAATTATAGTAGCAAATATTTTTGTGATCAAATTATTACTATACATAGGGAATATTATACAAGAAATTATAGTAACAAATATTTTTGTGATCAAATTATTACTATACATAGGGAATATTATGTACATGCATTACCGATTTATCATGTCTTTCATGGCTTTTTTTTTTTTTTTTGGTCATGATTTCATGGCTATTTAAAAGCAACAATTTGTATCATAACTCACAATTAAAAATAAATCATGGTTTGACTATTAATCATGATAGTAATGAATTTAAAACTTAAATCCTTTAATTTTCCATATATATATATATATATCTGAATAATTTTTGATAAGTTTGTTGGTAAGAATATTCAATTTTAAATTTTAAATAATACACTACACATTTTTATTTTTTTTGGTTACAATACACATATGCAAAAGCTTAACGTTTAAAGTTTGCATCCTGGTAAATGCACTTCAATCTCAAACTTATTTTCTTCTCGAGATGTGAATTCTTTTCATTTCATGTAAGATCATTATTTTTTGATGTAAAATTTCTTATTTCTATCCAGTATTTTATTAGTTTGACAATCAATTATATATGATTAAAAGGGTTAATTTTTGTTTGCACCCCAATCTTTGGGAAATTTTGCACTTTAGTACCCAATCTTTGAAATTTTACATTTTGGTACCCAACCTTTGAATTTTGTTACACTTAATATTGGTTTATATGTTCAACAAATCAAATTAGAATGAGCTTATAACGATAGATTTCGATTTGAGCAACACCATTACATTCCACATCAACAACCAAGACGTCGCCAATCAACTACTAACTCATTTACAAAAACTTATAACAAAGGATTAACATGATCTTGCTACTAAGGTTAATGCAGATATATCTATGAAGGCTACCAAATGGAGTCCCAAATTAGCCACTCAAAGGTGCTGACGGAGCATGATCTGATATCACTATACAACCATTCAAAATTTGTAGAGGAGAGAGTGTCTCGAGCTGTGGATCACTTGATAGAGGGAAAAGTGGCTTCACCCGAGCTGTTATGAGTTTTTCCTGCTAGGAAAACACAAGCATTAGAAGACCAAAGCTGGGGGAATATAGGGAGGTGCCCAATTTTGTTTCTCCGACGCTCAAGTCAGTATATCTTATATGAAGATTTAAGTGAGCTTTTAGAGAGATAAAGTATTAAGGATTGCTTACTTATAAGAATGAGCTACTGTAGTTTATATAAGAGTAAGGCATGCAAGAGCCTTTTTGTAATTTAATTGAATGCAGGTACAAGGGATGTTACCCTAAACGCGTGGCCCAATGAGGGGGAGTCAGAGATAAAGCATTCGTAGGCTTGAAAAAGTAGCCGT